>OZ029917.1:6663119-6990619 GCA_964023275.1 Norana najaformis | reverse complement strand
AGACAGGCAGACAGACAGACAGACACACACACAGACAGACACACAGACACACAGACAGAGTCAGTCAGTCAGTCAGTCAGTCAAAGAGATCACAGTATCGTGAGAGCGGCGGTTGATTAGAATCTAGCGACAGGTCAGAGGTCACAGCTGTCAATCACCCGCTCTTTCTTCCTCGGATCCCATGAAACCGTCTTCAGAGCACGGATGACGACGACGACGACACGTGCAGCCTCAGCAGCCGCCATCAGACTCCAGCGAGCATTTGGCCCGTCGTCTGGACCGGTGGGTGTATCAGCCGATCAACCGACGTGGCCTTCTCATCAAACCTCAGCCGCTCATCGTCCCTGTTTCCCTCGCTCGCCTGCCCGGCCGCCCGGCTGCATGGCAGGCCGTTCACGTTCCCAGTCTACGGCTCGGTGGGACGGTCCGGAGTCTGGCAACGGAGGTAGGGAGGGCAGGCAGACGGACGATGAGGCTCGTAGTGAATGGATACAAACGTCGATTTGCCAATCGATAGTCGTGGAATGCCGCTGCTCGGTCTCTCGTTAGACCGGCGCTCCTGGCGTCTTCGCGATTCGCCCAAAGAGCAGCAACTACTACAGCAACATCTGAAGATTAGATGACCAGCCGGAAAACAGTCCTTGTCCGGATCGCGCGATTAGCGGGCGCAGATGATCCGACTGTCTGAGAGGATTAGTGTGCTAGATTTATAGGCCGCCTAGAGAGAGGATTGGTCTTTATCAGACCGAACGACTGAGCGACCGACTTCAAGGTAACATTTTCGTTTTGCGTGAATGGAATGTGTCTGACTGAGACGGAAACGCCGGCTGCCGGAAAGACTCACAGAACAGAAACTTCTGTTGGGCAGTTATGGGGCTACAGCGCCCTCCCAATGATTTAGGCGCTAGGCTGGCCATGAATTAAGACTCCTCAGTGGTTTCGTGAAAATGAAGTGGGTGTTTGAATTATTACTGAGCACCTTTCGTTTTCCTGTGAACTCATTTACCTACAGAGTGAAGACAGAGAAGAAAAGAATGGAGGAAGGACAAGAAAGAGAGAAAGAGAGAGCGACGGACCAGAGTTAGAAATAGAAAGAGATAGATAGATAGATAGACAGAGAGACAGAGAGACAGAGAGGTAGAGAGACAGAGAGATAGAGAGAGACAGCTATTCTCCTACTGAACAACATTTCATTGATCTGAACATCCAGAAAATTAATCATATTAATAGCTTACAAATTTGTGAATTTATGTACCGTTATGAGCATCATCGACCTCCCCTATCCTTCAGTGGTTATTTTTCAACTTATTCTGAAAGCCATACGTATTTCACTAGATCAGAAGATACATGTAAGTACTATGGAAGCTGCGCCCGTAACCTACAAATACTAGACTACGTTCCATTAGCCGTACTGGCCAGTTCCACACCATGGAACATATTACATCATCATATTCGTTTATTGCCGAGTCTACACTTACTTAAAAAGCGTATACCTATTTGAACACAGTATCCAATAGTCAAGTTAATTTCGTTTCTTACTGGTTAAGGCTTCAGCTGTATTTTCTGTTGACTCTAAATGTGTTAAATATTACAGTCCAGTTAGACTGTTATAGGCTGTTACTCCGTCATTGTACATTCGTATCATGTAATAATAGACGGCCCAGTTAAGCGGGACTTCGTCTTTTCGAGTTTGTCTTTTGCCACCCATGGCAGAGATATTTTGTATATTGCTATTATGATGTCACTATGGGCTCAATTAATGAACGAACGAACGAACGAATGAATAAATGAAGTCGGTAAAATCTCTTGTGCGTTTTGTACAAGGGTCGTTGCTTGGTTCGTAGTGTCCTATCTGTGCTTCAGCTCAAAGAGCTATTAACTCTCAGGGCATCACCCACCCAATCACACATCCACACAATCACACATCTACTCATCCACACACCATCACCACCACCGTCACAACCAGCATCAAACCACATCTTCACATATCCCGAGTTTTAATGGAATGGTAGAACGTCACTTATACACTTTGAGTTGGAAGGGACTTAAGTGCAAGGAAGCCAGTGCATAGTAGGCCAGAAACCAGCCGACGACGATGAAGTCCTCCTCTCTAACTCTTCAACAGTCAGACGATTCGACTTCTAGCCAAAGTTTCTGAATATTTCATGGACGTTGGCTGTCGGAATCGAGCGCTTAGTGCAAGCGCTCAATGGAAGCGCATTAAAACTGCACAAGACTGCTTAAGCGCTGCGTGCTTTAGGCGCTGTCGGGAACAACGATTCGCTTGGCACGAAAATTAAGAACCGAGAGTCGGATAACTGGGGGGAGGGGTTGGGTGGATGGAGGGGGAAAGATGGAGGTACGGAGGCAGGGATGAATGGAGACTGGCAGAGATGAATGAATGAGCAGAGTGCATGTGGCAGGCAGGCATGTCAGGGAAACAGACAAACCGGCACACAGACAGAGATGCGCAGGCAGATAGACACACAGGCAAACAGACAAAAGAGCAGGCATGATGAGAGACAGAGAAACAGTCATATATATATATATATATATATATAGACATACAGGTGGTCAGTAAGACTACCACAATTGCACACACGCAGACAAAAAGAAATTCAGTCACACTGGCAAACAGACAGCGAAGCAAAAAGGCAGACATACAGAAAGGCAGAGCTATTAGGTACAGAGAAAGGCGGATAGACAAGCAGCCAAACAGGCATACAGACAGGCAGACGGACAGACGGACAGACTGGTAGACAAAACCAGACGGGAAAGGGTGCTTTGCATACAATCTTCGTCGTTCAATATGGATCGCATTTTGAATGCGCCAACGCAATCAAGAAAGATGTGCGAGGGGCCGGGTTTTGTCCACACGATTAAAGGCACTCTTAGACGGACAGACATACAGACGGACAGGCACAGAGACGGACAGACACACAGACGGACAGACGGAGACAGGCGGACTGCCACACATTGTTCGTATAGGGCTTCCCAATAATTCAGAGAAGTTTACACCAATCGCTAACAGGAAGAGACAATGTGATATATATATATATATATGTATGTACAGTATAATATATATATGTCTATATATATATAGACATACAGACAGACAGACAGCAAAAGATTGAGAGACAGAGCGACAGACCAGAGAGTTCTTTCCTGTAGGCCTACAACCCCCCCCCCCCAGTATCCACAACCGAGACTCTTTTGGGGCGGAAATATCCTTTCCACTTCTCCCAGAATTGGATGCAGAGTCGCAGAACGTATTCTAAGGAAAAGACATTGACTTACTATAGGGCGTTGAAATAGCAACGGCACGCAGCCACGCTCCATCGATCAATGTGCAATAAGTATTGCATATAATGATGTGGATAAATACTGTAGATACATCTATAAGTATATATTTATATATGTATATACAGTAGATATGTACTACAGTATATATATATATATAAGTGTGAACAATTATTCTGAATGACAATCGATGGCAGTCAGTATAATACATTATCATGACAGCGGGTGGTAATGGTATCCATGAGAAAAATGGAACGATGCAACTGATGCTGACAATCTGTCGCCGACGACATCGTCTTGGCAACATTTTTGTTGACGTCATCATTATCATCTTCGTCATCAACGTCTTCCAGTGGTTGTTGTCGTCATTATCAACGTCGTCGTCATCATCATCATCGTCATCGCTATCATTCCTTCTCTTCGTCGTTATCATTAACATTGTTTTCATGATTGCATAGTAATTATCAGCGTCGTCATCGTCGACGTTGTCAATTTTGTCGTTTTCATCATCATCATCATCATCATCATCATTGGCATCGTCATCTCATCATCATCATCGTCGTCATCATCATCTTCATCATCATCATCATTGGCATCGTCATCTCATCATCATCATCGTCGTCATCATCATCTTCTTCATCAGCATCATCATCATCGTCATCTCATTGCTGTCTTCTATTCAAATGCGTAGATCATGAGCCATGCTTCACTCAAGTGTGGCATTTATCCTAATTTCTGTACTTTCCTCTAAAGAAGTGCATTAGTGTGAAAGGCGCGCCATACGTTGGCGATTCAGTCCGAGCGCTTAGCAGTCTTGAATGAAGGCAGGTGCTTCCCAGACCGCATCCACGTTGATTTCGCGGCATTCGTTCTGAATATTTTATATGAGAATTTTGTATGAAGTTTTATGCCCCAGACTCTGCAACTCTCTACCGCAAATGTTCACTTTACACAGTTTATGTTGGCCTCCAGAGCTAGACTAAAAACTCAGTCGCTTCCTCGACTCATTTCCTCCGTATGTTGTTTCCGCGTCTCTCAAATTTCCCTCTTGGTTTTCGACCAGACTGGCCCCCTGTAGAATTGGGCATGCGCACTGACACTGCTTTGTTGCGATCATCGACGCCTTGCAAATCATTACATTGGCCTCAGAGAAGTTCTCTGATTATTACTATTATTGTTACTATTACTAATACTATTATTATTATTATTATTAATAATATTTTACTCTGAGGTACTTATGATCACTAAGGAAGTAAAAAAATTATCCGGATGAAAAATTGTATTCTGAGATGGCTAGTCTTCGTTGATGTCTGGCTCCTCAAAAGTGCCACGAAAGGCAATTGAGTTGAAGCGCTCAACTGTAGAGGCCACACGTTGGAAACGGAAGGCGGGCTCCCTTGGGTCTCCGGAAACCTTGGTCAAATGTCGACCCAGATTGGTTATGAACTCCAGGCCCAGTAAATTGATCGGGCCAAGTGTCTCAACTTTAGGCCAAAGGGATGAGCTGATAGGAAGCCGATAAATCAATTTGGTGACCTTACTCTGAGAAGCCAACTCCGCCGCTGTGCCTGCATTTATGGATGTGTGAGGCAAGTAAGAGTCGGAGAACTGTTGACAACAGTAACATCCCAGACCATAGACTTGCCCGCCTGCCAGGGAATAATGGTGGCACCATCTGGGAGTTTACCGTCGGATCTTGAAAGTCCTTCTGGTTCTTTAGAAGAAGGGAAACCCGTTTTCACCAAAGCTCGCCAGATTAAATCATTTAGAGCTGCATGCCTAAGACGGCAAACCATGCCATGGGAGCCATCAGTCAAGACCACTGAACCACAGGCATATATGGACAGGGAGCCTATGGATGGCGCAGATCTCAACCCCAGGCCGCAAACCCAAGGCCACTCGTACTGACTCGTCGTCGAGTCTTAGGTCGGAAGCACTTATTGGTAGGACAAACATAATTATAATAATAATTATTATTATCATTTAAAAATTTTTTTATTATTATTATCTTTGAATTTTTTTATTTTATTTTTTACAATATTTTTTATTATTATCTTTGATTTATTATTATTATTATTATTATTATTATTATTATTATTATTATTATTATTATTATGGAAAAGAAACTTTACAATAATAATAATAATAAAAGAATAATAATAGTAGTAATAGTAATTTTAATATTAATAATAATGATGATGATAATGAATGATGATAACAATAATAACTGTTATTGTTATTGTTATTATTGTTGTTCTTCTTATTATTATTGTTGTTGTTATTGTTGTTGTTATTATTATTGTTGTTGTTGTTATTATTCTTGCCAGTTGTATTTATCGTTTCTGCTGACTTGGTTTTAACTGGGGCCCTGTGCTTTCTGTCAGGACAATAACCCGGTTTCTGAACAGGAAATAAACAAATCCATTTCGGTCTCTGGCCAAACTCAGGTTCAGATTAGGTCTCATTTAAAATAAATTAGGCTTTTCCGAATAATTCCAAAATGCATATTTCATTCAGCCCAACATCCTACTCGATCGCCACAACCATAAGATTTATATATGTATATATGTATATATATATAATAATGTTGTTATATAATAATGTTATTTATATAGCCAGCTTGTCCGTGGCGGCTCCAGGATTGCTTGCGTGGGGCAAGAGCATTTCCAGAGAGGCCCCAGCAATCTGGCAGTTCACCATGCATGCACGGAGCGGGTCTGAGAGTCCCCAGCATATAACCACGAGGGAGGGGGCGAACCGCCCCCTCCTCATCTATAGATAAATCCGCCAGGACAGATTCTTAGTCTAGCGGGAATTCGGACTCTTCGGTCTGTCTGGATTCTCAATAAAATCGGCTGAAGTTTTAATTCATTTTATGCTTTCCGCCATCAATAAAAACATACAGCTGACGCAGGATATTGATGATAGTGATAGGGGTGGTATGGTGGAGGTGATGATGGCGACGATGATAATGATTATGACAGTGATGATGATGATGATGACGATGATGATGATAATGATAATCATGGTAGTGGTGGTGATGGTGAAAGTGCTGCTGCTCTGCTGCTGCTGCTGCTGATGATGATAATGATGATGGTGGTGGTGGTCATAGTGATGATGATGATGATGATAATGATAAAATAAATCAACGAATAGAATGAAAAGAATCTCGTGTGAATAACAATGAAACGTCTTTGATTGTCGTCTCTTTTGTTGTATTTTTATTGGCTGTCATGTTGTTGTGCTTTAGGTCTACAGATCCACGCAACCCTGGGTCTGTGAGCGTACGGAGCTGATTGATACGCGTAAGCGAAAGCTGCGTTTACTTTGCGTTAAGTAATCTTTGTTTATCTTACCTTGCCTTATCTTAGACTAGACTAAGACCTACCTAAAGAACATTTTTAAAACCGTTTCCTTTATTTATTTATTTCACTTAAAGCACTTATTATGCCCAAAGTCAGTAAATCTGAATCTGAGCAGCGGATGAGTGCTCGCTAGGGGCCAAGACGGAGTCATGGAAAAGCCAGGGTAAAGTAGTGAGTCTAGACAATTAGGTGATTTAATGATGATAGCGAGTTGGCAAATTGGGCTGAGCGGTATATACTGGATACTGTACGGTAGAACCATTTCGAGACATAAGATTTAGATCGACTTATCTACTTAAAGTAATTTATTAAGCTTTGCGAATATGCGCAGTCGTATGTAGGCCAACTGCAATCCCCTGCAGGCTCCAGGCTCGATGTAGAAATAAGCACAACGGTTAGAACTGATGTACCTGTATAACATAGTTTGTTAAAATTTATTAATTATCAGCTAATTTTTAACTGGTTATTTCTTGCATGTGTATAGCCTACAACATTAACTACAAAACAGGATAGAATTCAGAAGCATACGCATACATAATTATTATACACATATTATATATTCCGTTTTAAGAGGAGACATCTTATTTTCTATAATGACAATTTATGCCAATTGATCTATTAATAAGCAAAGTCAATGTTTTCTGCAGGTGAGAGGCATTCAGAAGTTGAGAAAGGAGAAAGGGTATAGGGATCGAACTCACGACCTTCGCTTTATTAGCACGACGCTCTAACCAGCTCAGCTAACGAACTACGCAAGGTAGAGTTATACATTGAGAGAAGGAAGAAGAAATTATTTCGGATAAATTTAGTCACGGCTCTTGATGGCCAAAAGCATCTCAGGAAAAACTGAGGACCCTTTTAAGAAATCGTGATGATGATGATGATGACGATGTTGGTGATGATGATGTTGATGATAGAACCGGAACTTTTAATAGGCAGCTCTCCCAAACCGGTTTGATGGTAAGGCAGTGGCGTACCCATAAATTCCGGGATCCGCCCTTGAGCCGGCGCCATGAAAATCATTACATTAGGTTTTACACCAGATTGTTTATTCTTATGAGCGTTCTGGTAACAGTAGTCTCTGCTATCAGCAGACCTTAATTTCAAGAGTACGGACACAGAAGTGAATGGATGAAATTATGAATTACTATGCAACGGCTATCGCTAGTTCATCTCTGCGTAGATATGGCTGCCAATCATTTCCCCGCCTAACTGAATAATAATAAGACAATTTATATAGCGCCGTAGCACAGCCGAGGCCGAAGAAAAGGGCGCTACCACAAACCACGCAACAGTTTCAATGACTGTCCCATAAGTTGATTAAATGACTACTCTTTCGAAATGAACTATAAGGACTCAATCTGCCATTGGCCTTATAAACGGACAGGTGCGCTTTTGTCTTTGCATGCATATTCTTAAAGGTAGGCCTAATGTCTAGTAGCAGTAGATACTAAAGGCGTACAGAAAACTTCTTAAGACAACACTGGCAATGAAACACGACGACCGTGGCCTACAGTCAAAAACTTTTGTCTGCGCTGTCTGTCTTTAATTAATTAGTAAACTTAGTTTACTAGACAGTTAATATAACGCTTTTTGAGTGCCTCTCAACAGCGGTGCCTACGCTAACCTAAAATGTGTTAGAGTTCATTAAGAACAAAAAGTTCATCAGGAAGCCAACAATTCTCTGATAACTAAGAGTCGTCATGGACCGGCGGACTGCCGCACTCATGCAGAGCTGTAGCAAGTGCCACACGAATATTCTGGGCATATACTGGGCATGTCCGAGGCCATATCGGTCGTTGGCTGCTATGATGTCATTTTGACGGATTACATTGTCTAGACGTGAAAGCTGTTTGATGATTCTGGCAGTTTTAACTTTCAGTTGCCGAGTCTGCGCGTCGGAATTATTTTCGTTTTCCACGCAGACGGTTTTGGACGGTTTTTGTTGCACGTTATCGTGTGATTGGATTCGTCCACCTAAAGAGGGGGGGACAGGATTCCAGCTGGACAGTCAAACCTCAGGCTTACAGACCCACGTACGCCGTTTCCACTTGGAAATCTTGGATTTCGTGGAGGAAGGGCGAAGAGAGTCTTTGAAGCGGCACCGACCATCATCCATGGAATAGCTGAACTACCTTCCGGCCTGCAGGCTATGAATGCCTGTCTTGCACACCCCCGGCGGTTCGGGGGATATCCGGACGCCGCGTCGTCTTCCATCTACGAGGGACTGGTTGAGGGTGAGACTACCATGAGCCATCGGCGGCAGATCACATCGCTTATCGTTGTTCCTCGTCCTCGATGTCAGGTGCTTCGGGAACTCAGAACATTCTGTCATCTTTCGACTCCAGTTGAGAATCTGTTGGTGGGGCTTTGCGTGTGTGTGCGAGCTTGCCACTGGTGACTCTTCTAGTTATCTGAGCAATGTCTTGATATTTATACAGCGCTTCACAAAAGGATGAATGTTCTGTTCTTAATTACATTAAACATCGTTAAGGCTAGCGCAGAGAACGCCTCTGGTTAGTTTATCTTGAAGCGTCATTATACAAATTTCTGATTACAATTACAATTACATTAAAGAGCCTGCTATTATCAGGCACTGCTTACAGGAGTGCACGTGTACTCTGTCGCCCATCATTCGCTAGTAACATTCGCGCCAATGCCAGCGCAGACGACGGATGATGGCGATCTCTCAGAGTCTTCGTACATCACTTCGCTTCCGAACCATGCTCAGTGTTGTCATAGGCAGAACAACAACGGATGTCCACTGATTCTGTGTCCTTTTATTTCAGACGCCATTGGTTGACCTATGACCCGTCTGCTGACACGACCCGAGAAAGAACAGCCGTAGCGCCGGCCCATCGACAGACATTCACCTCCGAGTGGCGCACCAAGCGGCCGGCAGACGAGTAGGAGGAGGAAATAGTCGAGTACATCATCGACCGCCTCGGATATAATACGATATTAATACGCGGGAGTCATTAAGGCCACGGAAAGGCGAATTACGGCGCGCGGGCCAACGAGATTTGCGAACAGGATTCGCCGCTGACTGTCCGAACTTTGACCATGACGTCATCGTTGCTTCACGTTCCTCGGTTGATGACGGTGTTGGTAATAGCGTATTACCTGATTAACCAGGTGAGTTATAATCGGCATTAGGTTATGATTACGTTTATCACCTGGCCAGGTAATAACGACGGCGGACAGCCTTAGCGTGGCGGGCGCTGCCTGTGTGTGTTGTTCGGCCCGTGGGCCCCGACCGTGTCTGTGCTGTGGATTATTGTGTGTGTGTGTGTGTGTTAGTGCGTGAGTGCGGGCGGACGGCCGTGCGTGGTCTGCATCTGCAGCTGAAGCTCTCTGAATAATAGGTCTGTGGCGACCTCTTGTGCGATGATTGGTAATCGATGAGACTTTTGTGAAGCGCGTGTGTGCGCGTGTGCGCGCGTGTGCGTGCGTGTTCGTGTTATTAATCTGTACGCTGATGCTTGTTATTAGAAAGAGTTCACGATGGTCTCTGTAGCTCTGGCTTAGTGGATCTATTCAAATCTATTCTTTAGACTTCTATAGCGCCGTTATCGTTACTCACAATACATCAATCGACGGTCACCTCTGAGCAAAGCCACCGTCTCCCGAAGTCATAATCGGTTGGATGGAAACAATCAAGATCCAGAGACCGTAAGATAAACTGCATGGATAATAAACAATCCCGAAAAGATCCATGGGATAGTAGCATAGCAGTTTGAAGAAGCAAGCAGAGGGACTCGCACACAGACAAGCGTACGGTTAGAGTGACTGGGAAGTGTATTAAGAGCAGCACAGCCATATCGCAGTTTGCCAAAGGAACCCATCTTCCAAACTCTAGGTCAGTTACGTAGAGCCCAGTGGGGTGGATAGCAAAGGGTTTTGGAGTCCGAAGTCAACTGCCATCCTCGTATGGATTTTCGTGTCTGCGTGTATTTGTCGGCCGAGACCTTCTCCAGGTCTGCAATCAAAACTGCATATTTTGTGACTTTCCTCTGAGCAGCCAGCTCTGCTGCTGTACCTGCAACTGAGACAAGGCTTATAGGCCTTGACCTAGTGTTTATAACTGCAGCCCTTTTGTGAAGAGCTATATAAATATCAAAGCATATGTATACATGCATACATGTTGTTGAATATGGTTGTATTTGCGTCTCAGTCGAAAGATCCATCAACTCCGAGCCCATCGCATTTGAACAGCTTTTAATCAAAAGAGTTTGTAATCAAATGTTTTATCATTACCTAATTTACCTAATTTACCTAATTTACCTTTGTGCCTTATTATTATTACCATCACTATACCCTTGCTAAAGCGCTAATAAAGCTAATTCCCCTATGCAAAGCAGCCATTGTAATGAATCTGCTCGTTGTTAATGCTTGGAATTGTCGATGACCTATTTTCCTATAGAATTGTTCTACTGAGGTTTGCTTTTAAAACCGATTAATGCAGATTCAGCACGTAGACTAATAGTAGGGCCTATAAGTCATGCTCATATACAAAATTGGCCATACGTTAAATTAATGTTGCTTGATTATGTGCGAAGTGGCTTGCCTATTAACAAGCTATGCAAGATTCATAATGTGGCTATAGTTCTACGATAGGCCAAGGGCGGAGCCGGGGGGCAGTCCACCCATGGCCCACGCTATACATTTTGGGAGGGCATTGAATTGGCAACAAACTGATTTAGGCGACATGGTCTGTCAAAAAGGTCAGAAAAATCTCGGCAAAACCGTAAAGATAGTGAAACTCGGTGCAATTGGCAGAAAAAACGTCCCAGGAAAAGTCGTGAAAGTCTTAGAAGCAAGAAAGAAATATTTAATTAAGTGAAAGTAAGAAAATGTGCTAAGCCTAAAATGTTTTTCTCTGTCTCTTTTACGCATCTGCTTGCATACCTGCCTAAACCAGTTTGTTTGTCTGTGTATTTGTTTCTCTGTCCGACTCTGTCCATCTGTCGATCCATATGTCTGTCTGTCCGTCTGTCTCTGTCACTCTTTCCTCTCTTCTTACCGTCGTCTGCTTCTTTGTTAATTCGATCGATTTGGAACTTGACGGATTTGCAGTTATTTTGTCCTAAGCCATAGATCCACCAGTTGTACCTTCCTGTAATGCCATAGAGATGCTCTGCATATAAAAATGTTCAATTAAAATTACAATGTGGTTATGAACATCAACACAGACAGTTTCTATGGAGACACATCATCTGAATCCAGTTGGGTGACTGAAGAACAATGAAGCCCAAAGCGTTCTATTGTATTCATCCGGGAATAGTTTTTATTTCTTTTTTATTGTGTTCTGCGAAACCCTATGGAAGAAGTCAAGGCAATTCTCTTTCTTCCGAAATGCCAAACATGCACGCCTTTATTTATTTGTCAGGTAAACACAGGTAAACACACGCCCTGTGTCACCCCTCCGTTCACCCCGACTCAACCCTAACCACTCACCCATTCCCTCTTATTAAAGAGGCAACGAAGAAGCGCCGTGCATGTTCATGACTTTGTCGCTGGCATCACGCCGTGAACTGCGCTTCAATAGCAACTGGAAGGGAATCAATGTATCGTAAAACGACTTCTTTGTAATGGTAAACTGAACACGAAGCTTATTGTTGTCTTGGACGTTTTTTGATATAGCAGAAGCTCCAAATTCAGTATGCACAACATGTCACCGATTAGCAGCTATGAAAAGAGCGTGTACACAGAGGGAGAGGAAGAGGAGGAAGAGGAGGAGGAGGAGGAAGAAGAGGAGGAGGAAGATATCTCGGCCGTTTTTAGCACTTTGAGTAATTTCAGTAGATATTATTTCATGCGGGTTAAGTCGTTAGGGTGATTTTCACCATCATGCCATGAATTTGATAATTAGGTTAACCCCTTTGGTTTTTTGACCTGGCCAATCTTCTCGACATAAGATCTCATGCACTGGAATTTCTTGACTGAAGAAGACTTGAAAGAGGCTTGCAATAGATCGATTACCTCACCTTGACATACCTTACTTTACCTTCCCTTACCATACCACACCTACTCTTATGTTACATTGCATTACATTACCTCACTGCATACCTTAGCCTCACCGCACCTTACCTCACTTTACCTTACCTTACCTTACCTTACATTACATTACATTAGTTTACCTGACCATACCTTCTACCCTACCGTGCTTCACTATATCTAACCTCACCTTAACTTATCTACTGCTGGGCTAGTCAGCTACATCGGTAAGCGCGTACGCCAATGAAGACTCTGTGCTTGAGGAGCCCCGGTTCGCGTCCCGGTCGTGGCTTATTTCAAAGATTTAAATTTCGGACTAGCACGGTCCGTGCCAGGAGAACTTAAATGGCTTGCGAAGGATCTCACCCGATAGGATCGAGGCCAGGTAGGGTCGCTGTAGAAAATCGCGTGAATTTACAATGTTTGCAATTTTACCAAACGGCGACACCAAGGGGCTGCTAGTCGTCTGCTAAGTCTGCGTCCATGTGCTGTTTTAGAGGAATCCAGGAGTGCCTACGTTATGAATGGCAGCCGACGTAAAATTATTAATGACGGCCAATAATTATGCATGGATCCATTCAACCACCCGCTGCTGCCATGTTCCTCTAAGGGAACGGCCTAAGCTGAGAATAATTGATGGTCTTTGGGTTCGATTCCGTTTCCATGGACTACCATTGAGCCACTGCCTGCGTTCTTATGAATGGACGGATGACTTGTCTGGCAACGGACCACTCGGTGCGTACCAGTACCGATTAGTATGCAGAGGCAGAACGATGGAGACGGAATGAATTACAGCTGGGAATCGCTCCAGTCTCTGGGTCAAGCCAGTGGGATGCGTTGCTATGATGGGAAGAGAAAGGAGCTTCAGTGACTGAGGTTTAAATATGCATACACATGGAATTATATAGCGCTGTTGTGAACCTCGTAAAGGCGCTTAGAATGGTTTGACGAAGTCTTCGTTGGTTGCTAAGGTAGCTGATGCTTTGCTCTTTTTTGGGAGGGGCTGGTTAAGAAAAGAAATGGCTGAAAAGAAATGATTGAAATAAATGAGAGAAATAAATAATGAAATAAAGAAATGATGAAATAAATGAGAGCTCTTTGTCTAAAGTAGCCAGATGTATTTTTGGGTTGGACTGATTGCATTAATGATTGCAAACAGTAAACGGCAGACCCACGTAATGTATCAGAAAGGCCAGATGAAATAGTCTCATTGGATCTAATCTAGTATAATCTAGCCTTTTCCAAACCTATGCAGTGCAATATAATCTATTTCGATCCAATGCAATTTGAAAACATCTCAATTGCCACTGTATTGATACGCATAGCATCGATCAATGGTGGATTCTAAGTGCAATCATTGTGCGAAGCAGCACTCTATGGTCATTGGTATGGAAAGCACGCATCCATGAAGCCATCTGACCCATCATACGAACTCACCAGCACTTCACCTCTTGCAATCTGCGCAGGTCTTTCACCCAAAACTGAAAACACTCCTCTTCTACAGATCCTCTCCCGATTCTTCCTCTTCCCCTTACCTCACTTTCTGCTTCTATTCCAAACACCATCTACCGTAGCCGTCTGACTGTCTGCCTGCCTGACTGACTCTTGGATCTTGACCTGGAACCGAAACCTCCCTGTCCATCGATTTTGTTTTGACGGGGCGCCTGCGAATGAGCTGATTCCCTCGACTTAGCTTTCGTTGTTCGCTGTAGAAATCTCGAGCTTACTATTACGACTACGATATGAAAGAGCCTTTAGGGGGAAAAACTATCTGGAAATGGTAGGGTTTTAATCGCCATCCAAAGGCATTGCGAGTTCCTGAGCCCAGCAGCCTAGACTGCTCTGATACAAGGTTATTTTTGTAGCTCCATTTCGCAGCCACTTTAGTCGCCTCTGCAGCTCTTCAGTCAGACTATCTATGAGATCCAAGAATTCGTGTTTTAGGACGCGTTGATTAGGTGCGCACGGCAAATATGCGATTAGAAACACACGGCTTCTGAGATGATCACCGCTTGGTCGGTACAGGGGTTGGGCGATACATTAGTGGACGAGGGAAAATTGGACTGCACCTAAGTTGCCGTGGACTGATAAGGCGGCAACACTAAGAGGGTAGGAAACGTCTTCGGATTGACGTCAGAGGCGCAGGTCAAAAAATCAACCAACAGAAAAGCATTGAAATGTATGCATGTAGTCATTGCATGTATGTTTGTATGCATGTACGTATGTATATACGTATATATGTACAGTATGTATTATGTACGTACGTACGTATGTATGTATTTATGTATGTATGTGCATGTGTATCTATGTGTTTGTATGTATGTATGTATAAATGTTTGTACGTATGTGTGTATGTATGTAGGTATGCATTATATATATATATTCGCATATATGTATGTATGTATGTATATATATATGTGTGTATGTATGTATGTACATGAGCAGTCACATAGTGCCTTTAAGAGCATATCGAAGGCGATGAAACGTGGCTATTCGACAGAGCTAAAGAACTAGACAAAGATAAACGAAGAATGTTTCCTGAACTATTTCTGGCTGTAAGTTGAAGACGACGAGTGCAGATCAAGATAAGAATTACGACACCCAGCGAATGCTTTCCTTCCAATGGATGCAACGATTTTTCTAGAGCTTTATTTTTAGATTTTTGAATCAAATGATGCAAACAGTACATGACAGACCAACTTTAGTTATATATATGTATATATATACATATATATATATATATAGCATATTTTACAGTCTGGTCCAGTTTATCGTTGTGCGACACAGTGGTCTATCGGTAATGCGTTTGGTCAATGATCATGCGGTTGTTGGTTCGACTCCGTGGGCAAGTTTTTTACGCACACAGTGCCTCTGTCACCAAGCAATATAATTTGATACCGGCGTAAGCTGGGAAGTAAACGGCAAGTCCTGCGATGCACTGGCCCCGTGTCCAGGACTTTGGGATTCGTCCATTGCCCCGCTTAAGGGCCTAAAGAAAAGGAAATGAGTGCCTCCTCTACGTTCCTGATGGGACACACGAGCTTTGCAGTCAGGAAGTAAGTAAATAATGCATTTGTTAAAACGCCACATGTCCATCGACTGAGCGAGGAATCGTAGGAAACCTGGATATGATCCGCAGAAACAGATGACCACTGACTTCTAGTTCCTGAGTACGGTCATTAATAGTTTCAATGGACGGATCCAAGATTTGAAGTTTGGAGGGGGTCAGTTGGTGTTAGGCTGTGGCATCCTGAACGGAAAATCAATGTTACGATCTGATTTGTGTAAGCGATTTGCATTGAACATCAATTTTAGGGTCAGTGCGACTTAAGTTGTAGATTATACAATGCGCAAGTCGACTTGACCATCTCAATGTAACATGTGAAGAACCGCAATGGTGGATTTCTTCAATGACAGGGGAGTCGAGGAGGCACCCCAGCTACTGACTCCCCTGAGTTTAAGAAGAAGAAGACATGGCCCATGCATGGATCAGCCCCTCAGCCCCTCAGCTCCTGTGCTTTGTTCTTTGAACTGGCTTTTGAGACTAAGATGGGGCATGTCCCAAAATACATACATACGTACACATACATACATACATACATATGTACATACATACATACATACATACACATACATACATACATACATACATACATATGTACATAAATACATACATACATATGTACATACATACATACGTACACATACATACCTACATACATACATACATACCTACATACATACATACATACATACAAACGTACACATACATCCCTACATACATACATACCTACATACATACCTTCATACATACATACATACATACATACATACATACATACATACATACATACCTACATACATACATACATACAAACGTACACATACATACCTAAATACATACATACATACATACATACATACATACATACATACATTATCAGTCCATGGCCTCTGAACCCGTCCTTACTTGCCTACTGAAATGGTGCTAAATAAATGTTCGATTACGTTACATAACCCGCTTTGCAGAATAGCTTCTTAATTAATTCATGACGAGAAGGTTAAATGCAAATAGGCCTACACTAATTGACGCTCAAGGTTGAAGTTGCATCACAGTTGGACCGTGACGCCAACTTTGGTCGATATTGTTGAATCATTGCTGTTGTAAAAATCTGTGTAAACATTATTTTATGTGATGCGATGCATCAAGTTGTAAATTTAGATGTTTATCTTCAGCCTATATTGCGTGAAAATCAATAATCCAGGCGTTCATCTGCGTATATTATCTACTGCGTACCTCAGTCTTTCGTGGCCTTTTTCATAAAAACTGGTGCTCATTTTGCATGCGTTTGTGATGATATTTGATCCAGTTGTATGCTTTGATGTCGGTCGATTTGTAGACATGAGCAGAGAATTTAATTCCTTACTGTGAATGTACTTATAATAGACAACCAATGTACTTTGCACTCTTTGCTAGGATATTTTCACAAAGCTTCATATTGAAATTTTGATTACTACAGCTACGTCTGTCGTTTCTCATTCATTGATGATGCCACTCAAGCGAATGACAACTTGTTTTGTAAGCCACCTGTTACGTTGCGTGTCGTGTTTGACGTGAATTGCATCAAACTAGAGCAACCTGTTGCTGTGTCATCTTGAATGTTGTATAAAAAGTGGTTTCGAGTTCCACGCTGGCATTTTATTTGTCATTGATACTTTAAGTAGACGAATTCATTTACCGATCTCGCCAGATCGGTAAATGCTTTGATGTCTCTTTTTGCGTCTTGTCGGATTGTTTCTTCCCTTTGATCTTGACTTAGCTGTGGGGCGGAGGAAGGTACGAAGGAAAACAATTAAGTGTGCCGTAGACGGACAGCGATGATGATGCTGATGATGATGATGATGACGACGACGACGATGATGATGATGATGTCATATGCAGGCTCGGTAGCACCCGGATGATCAAACAGATGGAAGCGTGTGATTGACACCAATGAGCAGTGAACCAGTGGACTTAAGGAAGGAATGAAGAAAGGAAGGAATGGACGGAATGAAAGAATAGAAATAAGGAAGGAATGGGATGAATGGAAGAAAGAAAGAAAGGAAAGATGGCGTGAAAGGCAGGAATGAACGAATGAAGGAAGAAAGGAATGGAAGAACTGGAAGGAAGATGGGAATGAATGAATGAAGCAGATAAAGGAAAGAAGAGAAGGGAGGGAGGGAGGAAGAAAGGAAGGAAGGAAGGAAGGAAGGACAGAAGGAAAGAAGGAAGGACGGAAGGAAGGAATGAAGGAAAGAAGGCAATCATTTAAATACGTTTGTTTCACCTTCATGTACTCTGGGTTCATATAACTGAGAACATTTGACTACTGCAATGCAATGTTGTACTTGAGGTCTTCCTAACAATTGCATCATGCAGTCGAGCCCTGTAGGCTTTCGCACTTACTCCTGTCATCGGGAGTATCACAATTAGCTGAGCTACACAGATTTTTGCACTTTGCACAAATTGGTCCGCAAGACAGCTCAAATTAAACAGCTATACTAAAAGCCTATATATATATATATATATTATATATAGGTTTGTTGACCTTTGGCCTCATTTGTGCAGAGTACGAAAATCTGCGGTGGTGTGTCGGTGAGGCTGCGTTGTGACTGATGATGACGTGAGCAGCTGTAGCCTTCGCAACAGACGCACTTGGCCCCTCATAGCAACCGGTGCTCAGTGCATTGGCAAAATGGAGGAGCACCTATGCGGTGAAGGCAGAGGGGAAGGTGATGTCAGGGAGAGGGCGGAGGAGGATAAACGGCGAGAGGGGTAGGGTAGGCAGTCTTGTCTACTCTTCTTCTTCACCCACTTCCTCCTCCCCCAAACACATATTGCACAGACGGACTGATAAGCGGACGGATGGACAGGTTGACGGGAGGACTTACGAACGGACGGAGGCAATCTTCGGTTGTTATGCTAATGGTAGGACGCTCAAAGCCATTATGGAAAGGTTTATTGCGAATATTATCAACCTATGCGGGGAAAACCACCGGCAAGATTAATGGAAAAAGACATACATACAAGCAGACAGCCACAGAGAAAAGCAGACAGGCGTACAGAACAGCAGACAGACGGATGGACAGACCGACAGAATGAGAAAATAAGACAGAAACGAGGGAGACAGACAGAGACTGAAAAATCGACTCTCAAACATTTGTCTTCTAAGATCAGAAACTGTCCGGTTGCTAGGAACGAGTGTCAAAGACAGAGAGAGACAGAGATAAAGAGAGAGAGTGAGAGAGAGACAGAGAGACAGAAAGAGACAGAGAGAAAGAGACAGAGAGGGAGACAGAGAGGGAGAGAGAAAGAGAGTGAGAGAGTGAGAGAGACAGAGAGAGAGAAGAGAGAGAGAGAAAGAGAGAAACAGAGAAAGAGAGGGAGAGAGAAAGAGAGAGAAAGAGAAGGAGAGAGAAAGAGAAGGTGAGAGAAAGAGAGAAAGAAAGAGAGAGAAAGAGAGAAAGAGTGGGATAGAGAAAGAGAAAGAGAGAGAAAGAGAGAAAGAGAGGGATAGAGAAAGAGAGAGAGAGAAAGAGAGAGAGAGAGAGAGAAAGAAAGAGAAAGAGAAAGAGAAAGAGAGAGAGAGAAAGAGAGAGAAAGAGAGAGAGGGAGATGGGAGAGAAAGAGAGAGGGAGAGAGGGAGAGAAAGAGAGAGAGGGAGAGAAAGAGGGAGAGAAAGAGAGAAAAAGAGAGAGACTGAGAGAGATAGAGAGATAGATATGGAGACAGGGAGATGGAGAGATAGATGGAGAGAGAGGTAGAGAGAGAGGGAACGAGAGACAGAGAGAAGGAGAAAGATGGAGCGGCAGAAGCAGAGAGACAGAGCGAAAGAGAAGGGAGGAAAGGGCAAGAGAGCGATTGGATAAGAAAAAGATAATGAGATAGGGTCAGAGAGACAGACAGACAGACACTCAGTGACAGAGAGACGCAGAGAGGCAGAACCAATGAAGAAAGGAAGAAGATCCTTTAGGAGTGGCGATTGTGAAATCATCCGGTGTTGATGAACGGCGAATGTCTCCGTTGACTTCTTCTAGTGATCGATGACTTCACAAGAGGACAGGACAGCCGCAGTGTCATGAAGAGGAAGAAAAGGAGGAGGAGGAGGAGGAGGAGAAGTAAGATGAAGAGTAAGAGGAGGATGAAGAGGATATACATTAGAAGAAAGAAGAAGAGGAGGACTAAGAGGACGAGGAGCAGGAAGAAGGATCAGGAAGAAAGAGGAAGAAGGAATAGGAGAAGAGGAAGGAGGAAAGAGAGGAGCTGGTTGGTAGTTTGTTGGGTCGTACCAATTATCGGACGGGAATTGGATCATCGGTGACGAGGCATGGCAGAGGAAAGAAACGAATCCAAAGGAATCAGATTCGTGACAATCGACAAATGACAATCTATCGATCAACTGCCAGTGTCCGATTTAGCTATGCGCGTGGAGGGGCGGTTCGCTGGGCTGTCAGTTGTAAGGTCGGGGGTTCAAATCTCGTCAGGACAGAAATTTGTTTCGAGAATTCGGCTCCATCTGTGACCCGTAGTGTAATCAGCTGTAATGAATACACTGACTGACCGTACATTGTCGATGGGAAGGACAGGCGGCGAGAAACAGAACTGGCCCCAGCTCTCATAAGCCGAGGCTAAGAAAATTAAGTCGCCATGCTTCAGACTCATGGCTGCTTCTTGAAGCTAGTTTAAGGGACTGCTCATCATCATCATCATCATCATCATCATCATCATCATCATCATCACCTTCATCATCATCTTCTTCTTCTTCATCATCATCATCATCTTATTCTTATTCTTCCTCTTCTTCATCATCTTCTTCTTATCTCCTTTCTTCTTCTTCTTTTTCTCCTTCGTCTTGTTATTGTTCTTCTTCTTCATCATCATCATCGTCATCGTCATCATCATCATCTTCTTCTTCTACGTACAGCATATGAAATAAACATGAGCATATACACTACCGTTTCCTAAATCGGCCATTGAGCTTTGCTGCCCTCGTTTCTGTTACGAAGGTATCGTGTCAGGGAACCTTCCAAGTTCTCGTGCAAAAGTTCACTTCATCTTCTTCTTGTTCTTCGTCGTCCACCGATGCTCCAAGGAGCCTCTTATACTTCCGGGTCTGTCTAAGCAACTTCAAGGTCTCTCCATCGACCAGAGAATGTACATTTGGTGAGCAGTCTTCGTCGACAACGCCCCAGAGAGACGAAAGTACAAACACAACCTACTACAGAATCAGTATTGATTTCAATTTCGCCTGGCCAGTGAGTATTCGAGATAACAAATCGCAGTAAATTCGCGGCAAATGTTTGACTGAATCTTAGTATCTTTGAAAGAATCTATCGACCGTTAAGTTCTCCAAAAACGATTAAAGCTTGAAAATCGTTTTACAGAGCTGTCCAAACGTCATATGAATACTGTGACTCATTGGAATATGAGAATAATTAGACTCTTGCTGACACGTGACTACTGAAGTCAGCATCACGACTGACGCTCAATATTTTGTCTGACTTACGATGTCAGTGCCAATCTCCATGAGCAATTGTCCGGTGCACATAAAGACATTCTTACTGAATGACTGACCGACTGACCGACCGACTGACCGACCGACCGACTGAATGACTGACTGACTGATTGACTGACTAGCTTACCCTCCCTCTCTGTTAACCTATATTTAACAGATTCGTTTTATTGTTGACTTGCAACGCATAATGTGCAGGATCGAGCTTTCTTTCTGAAATTAATTGTTACCAATGATTGATGCCTTGTCCATGTAAAACTATTCGCGCTATATAAATATTAGAAAATGAGTAAATTAAAGTAGAATATTTACACCTCGTGCATGGGTTCGAACTTCGGGCCTTCAGTTTCCAGGGAAATCAACTGATATGAATATAATGCGACTCAAATGAATTTGCCTCATAATATAGCCAACATCAGCCAACATGCACGTTGAATTATCGTAAGTAAGCAAAGCCTAAGTAAGCAAGTAAGTGAGTAAGTAGATGACTGTAATAAAAAAGTGTTCTTTTCAGCTAATAACTGGATGACATGATTATTGCAGTATTTATTTTTGCTCATTTCAGGGTTCATATTCTCTGGTCATCGAAGCCAAATGCAGTAAGAATTCCTTTTTGTGTATATCACTTTATATACAAATATGCATATAGGGTACCTCGTGCTAGCAATGCATTTATATAGCGCCTCAATAAAGTATGCTTATAGGGTACCTCGTGCTAGCAATGCAATTATATAGCGCCTCAATAAAGAGTACTTGAAAAGGCGCTATGCAAATCTTCTGATATAGCGACATGTGCAGACCGATAGTTCAAGACTTGATTTCGTGCAGTTCTTTGTATTTGATTTTCCAGTCGGAGGTTTGAACCTGCAACGCAGCATTTGTTAGCCTACGTAGGACCAATCGAGTTCTAGTCGTTATCGTAACCTCGAGAATTTCTAAAGTGCTGATTAAAAGCTAAGCGCATGGCACCAGCTGATTCACGACCACTGCGTCAAGTCAGAGGAGTTGTCTAAAGATGCCACGGGAAGAACAAAGTCCGACTGCCGGAAGACCAGAGAGAGGGTAAAGGGAAAGAGGAGCTGTTACCGGTGGGTTGTGTTTAGGTTGAGAGAAGTGGGATGGATCAGCGTAAGATTTAGACTAATCAAGAAGCCAAAAAATTCACCAGCGATACATTATGTGTAACTTCATAAATCTTCTGTTTCTTTTTCTTCCTCTTGTTCCTCTTCTTTTCTTGTTCTTGTTCGTTTTGGTCTTGTTGTTCTTCTTCTTCCTCCTTCCTTCTCTCATTTCCCTCTATCTCTGCTTCTTCTCTTTGTCTCTTGACTTGGCTGTTTCTGGAGCTAAAGAAAAACAGATTATATATGGCAATTAGCTTCAAGTTTAGATCTGATTTTCCATTCAGGTCCTTTCTTGTTCCCCAAATTCCAAAATGCGTATTACAGCCAATCGGTTAGAACACGAGTGTCAACAGAAAAGTTTAAAAAAAATAATTTTCCAATGGCATTGTTGCCCAGTTTTTAAATTTATCTACATATTTATTTAACTCCGTCGTTTAACTCGACGAATCTGTATTTGTTGCGCTTTAGGAAACTCTAACGCGACGTTGCTAAAGGTGGACAAAAATGAGCTTCTTCTGCTTCCAAGTGACCAGTGGATGACTTATTCCTACGAATCCTCTGGGAATAATTCCAGGCTGGACTACAGCCTTCGTGTCGTCTGCGGTACCGACCTCTACGGACCAAGCTGTTCGACCTTCTGCAAGGCTCGCGACGACGTCCACGGTCACTTCCGGTGCAGTGCCAATGGCACCAGAGTCTGCGACGAAGGATGGACCGACCCCGAGAACTACTGCAAAACTGGTAAGGGCAATACTGGCCCTGCCTCTAGAATTAATCAAGAGACTAATTAAGAAATTAATTAATGACATGACCCAAACCTTGGATTTGCTTGGGGACGAGATTTTCAATTGGTAGACATTTGCCCTTTGGCCCCGTTTGCCGACAGATCAGTGGATAGCTATGACCTATTGACATGCAATAATATAATAATGATAGGGCCAAATGGTGAGCAGCATAGTAATGATGCGTGATGGATACCTGTAACGATACGTTATAAACAGCTATCCAAAGTGATATCATGGAAATTTCCAATTGTGGTGCCATCGATGCTCTTAACTCTGCAATGATTCTTTTGCAGCAATCTGCTGGAACAACTGTAACCATGGAAACGGCTCCTGCGACGCTCCAAATCAGTGCCGGTAAGATTCTAGGTATAATGATGACGACGAGGGTCCACAGAGACCGCCTTTGCTGCACTAAGTTAAGACGGATGGATGCGACGCCTAGCGAATAATTCATTTTACCAGCGTTACCGACAAACGAACAGACATATTTGAAATTCTGGACTACTCATTGCTAATGCAGTTTCATTGAGGTATACGGTAAGGCAGGTCATTTAAGTATGCACCCTTATCAACTATTCTGGAGCGCAGATGCCCTGATAGATCCTTTGACTGAAGCGCACACATCATCCTAAACTCGGATCAACTGATGCTACCTGATGTTTGACCTCCGATGACCTAGAATCTGACCCCAAATGCACAGAGTATAACCACGGAAGGATCCAGAGGACAGTTCAACTATGGCCCCATTTGAAATTTGCCTTGGGTTTGGCCCCAAAACTCTGCAGCCCGACTCGCCATGAACCCGTCTCAATCTCCCTTTGTAGAGTTTTGAATGCCCCTTAGTACAACAAAGTGCCGACATTTTGTACAAGAAAGCTCATCTCAGGGGCTCTGGGCAAGCGAATGCTCTTAATATGCCTAAAGCCTATTGCTCTTAATTGTCTGTCTGTCTGTCTGTCCCTCTGTCTGTCTGCCTGTCTCTTTTTCTCTTTCTCTTTCTCTCTCTCTTCTCTCCCTCACTCTCTCTCACTCTCACTCACTCTCATACACACACACACACACACTCTCTCTCAACGATAAAGAACTTAAGAAGATGACTGGAATTTTGGTTGGACATCCTGTGTGAAAGTGTTTATTTAAAGCAGGTGTGAATTATAACGGATTTGCTTATTTAGTGACCATGATAAGAAGTACAATCGTAATCGTAATCCCGAGATATCCACAGCGCCCAACGAAAGCCACGTCACGGGGACCAGCTTATTCACAGGCGCTCAGTCGAAACAAAATCGATAGGCAAAAGGTTTCGGTTCCAGGTCAAGGTCCAAAAGACACAATAAAACGCAATGCAAAATAATACCATACAATGCAATAAAATACAATGCAACATAAGAAAATAAAAGACAGTGCAACGCATAGAATCATGCAATTCGTATCACATAATAAGTTTTCTTTGTGCAGCTGCTATCCTGGTTGGAAAGGACCTTTTTGCGACGTTTGTGAGACGGCGCCAAGATGCGATGTCGAACATGGCACTTGCCAAAGGCCTGGCGAATGCAACTGCAGGGAAGGATGGGGCGGACTCTACTGCAGCAACGGTACGCAAGATGTCGCCCTTATCATCAGCGCTGTCGTCGTCGTTGCTGTTGACATCATTTTCAGCGCATCAGACAACTACACATCGGCTCTTCTATTCATCGTCTTTATTCTCGGCCTTCTCTTCTTCTTTCTCCTCTGCTGACTCCTTCTGTCCATCGGTCGCCATTCTTCTCTTTCTGCCAGTGTCAACATGTTTGTCATCTTCTTAAGTTCGTCATCGTTTCGAGAGATTGAGAGAGATTGAGAGAGAGAGAGAGACAGACAGACAGACAGACACACTGACAGACACACAGACAGGCACACAGACAGACACACAGACAAACACATAGCCGGAGAGTGAGTGAGTGAGTGAGTGAATGAGTGACGAGAAGACAAGAAGAGTAAAATCAAATCAAAATAAAATGAAGTAAAATAAAATAAATACAGACGGAGAGAAGCAGAGACAAAGGCAGAGACAAAGGTATTTATAGAGACTACTGGAGACAGACATAATACGACAGACACAGAGACACAAACAACGACAAAGAAAGAAGCAGAGACAGAGAAAAAGACAAGGTCCGTGATATCTTAGTCGGACTGGATAGACAATAAACCGAATGAACGATGCTTTGGATTTTATTTGAAACGATAAATGTCCAACGGAGCTCAGCGCATCAAATGAAATGCCGATGGTAAAGACAGATAGCATTTATTCTGCGCCTACAATCCTCTGAAATCCTTCGTTTTCTCGTTAGATCTGCAGTTTTGCACGAACAACAGGCCGTGCAGGAACGGAGGGACGTGCTTCAACAGTGGACC
Organism: Norana najaformis; assembly: GCA_964023275.1. NCBI lineage: Eukaryota > Metazoa > Annelida > Clitellata > Crassiclitellata > Hormogastridae > Norana > Norana najaformis. Next base: position 6,965,105 of record OZ029917.1, on the reverse strand, counting down.
CGATGGCTTCGTCTGTCAGTGTCCGCCAGGATTCACCGGAACCACTTGTCTCACTCGGCTGCGCGACTGTTCCATTGAACCGTGTCTCAACGGAGCCACTTGCACGGTCTGATTAGTTCTGATTGAAGAAAACGGATCGATAGTTTTTTTGATATTATTATTTCTGTTGTATCTGGTAGTTCACGGATAGTCGCTGCTTTGGAACTCTCTACCTCCTCATGCTCGCGGCTCTCTTACTGTGACTAACTTTCGCTCTAACTGAAATCGTTCCTCTTCCAGTCTCTTTGTAGTTAGTGGCTCCCGATTTGCTCGGATTCAGTGTGCACTTCTGAACTTTGTATGGGGCACATTCAAATTTCAGTTGTATTATATTGTATTTTATTGTATTGTATTTATGGTAGATGGATCTTTGATTTTGTGTTCGGTGAATCCCAAGCAAAACTCCGCCATCTTATCTCTAGAACTTGCTCTGTTCAGTCGAATGGAATACTGAAACGCGTCAATTTTTGTGCGCAATACGTCACAGTGGTGTTGCTATAAGCTACATGTAATGGCTATGCCACTTACTCGCACTTAACGTTTGTATACGCAGTGGTTCTATTACTCTTTTAAATTAACTGTCTAGGCCTGGAACTCGTCATAGTTCTGCTGTTTTATCTCGAACAGATGAATGAAGCCGGTAGCGAGTGTAACTGTCCACCAGGTTATACGGGAGACAGATGTCAATCAGAAATTGACGAATGTCAATCAAGCCCTTGTCGAAACGGTGAGAGAATGCCAGTAAACAATTCGCTATTTTGGTGAATTTATCTTAATGCTCCTGGGTATTAGTGATAATCTTCTCAATCCTCAAAATTGGGTTTAACAAAATAAGGACCTCAACTGATGATAAATAGTTTAAACCATTGTAGCAGCTTTTCTATTTCCTTTTGTCTCAGGTCTACTGGCAAATGGATTTGTTTTTCACACGGTATCACTGGACAACCCTTCTGATTTGACTCAGTGCTTGTGAATAAGCTGGTGTTCTGCAAATAGTTATAAGTAGCGCTCTTGAATGTTTCGAGTTTACGACTATAATTCGTTCGAAACACAGAGATAGTCAAGCAAAAGCAGACAAAAAGAAAACAAATAAACAAACACAGACAGACAGACAGACAGACAGACAGACAGACAGACAGACAGACGTTTAAGGCAAGCGTGCAGTCGAATAGACGACCTATCGATCGACGATTACAGGGTGGTTGTCGGTTCGAATCTCCTCTGAGACATAATAAATATACAGTGCCTTTAAAGTCTAATGGAAACTTTCCGTTCCCAATGTTAAGAGGGACACATACTTTCCGTTCTCAGTTATCCTCCTTATAAAATCATTTTAGCTTAGGCCTATATACTGTTTAATTTTATTCTCTGCTTGTTCGAATTACTGCATTATATGCAGAGAAAAAGTATTTAGCAAGTAAGAGAAGCGCCGAGTTATGTATGAAAAAAATCAATGGAGGGGACAGAACCATTTGTGTCTCCTCAGCCTAAACATATAGTCTCTAATTAAATTTGAGCTTATCTCTCGAAATTGCAGCCTAAATAAAGCCAGACAAAAAGAGCATATATGCCTAGTGTGAAAGTTCTAATTGAATCTTGCTCGCAGTGTTCAATACTCGTTTCGATCTCTGACAGTCTAATAGTGATAATAATTGCAGTCAAAGATTGCCGTATTATTTGCTCCTTTTCAATATTTGCTTCTCAGCCGCTCGATATTTTCAAAGACGCCATTGTTGTCTTGTGTGCGCAGATGGAAGTTGCGTGAACGACCTGAACGGATTTCACTGTCTTTGTTCGATTGGCTTCGGCGGAAAGGACTGCGGCGAAGGCCCATCCGATGGCTGTTCGCCCAGTCCCTGCAGAAACGCCGGAACCTGCATCGTCGACCTAGTCAACGTCTATCGTTGCCTCTGTGCTCCTGGTTTCACGGGCAGCCATTGTGAAAAGGACGCCACGATCACTGGCCAATCACCGAATGCCACGTCCAACGGTACTGACGCCACGGTGACGTCACCTAGCATGGCGCATCAGCTGGTCGTGATCATCTGCCTCGGCGTATTGATACCGATCGTCGTCATAGCAACGATGATCGTGATATGGCTTGTCGTACGGAAGTTACGCCGCGGGCAAAGTAGCTCTTCCAGTTCTGCTGCTGCTGCTGCTGCTGCTGATGGCTCCGCCGGTGATAACATTCGCAACGACATAAAAATCCTGAACAATGTCTTGCGCCCTGTCAGCTACAAAGTCCCACCCGGCTGCCCGGTCAATTTTAAAGTGTCGAATTTAGCAGACGACTGCGTTTCTGCTGATAAGGTCATCGCGCATGCGCAGGACGCTTCGGCGCCTTCGTGTCTTGACAAAAAGAAATATAGCGACGCGAGTTTCAAGCAGCTGAACTGGACTGCAAAATTCGAAAGATCGGAGTGTAACGCCTCAAGCAATACGTATAAAGAGTCGATCTATTGCATAGACAAGTCGTTGGAAAGGTACGATGGAGGCTCGAAAACATACTCTAAAGAGGAAATATGCACATCACCTCATCGATTTAATCACAGTTATGGGTAAGTGTTCATAGGCTATTTACTTGACATAATGAATACGACGTAGATACTACTAATTTCATGCAGCACGAACAGCTTAATGGAAGAGATTTTGGAATGAATAGTAGGCCATTTTGTCGTAAAGGCAATAGAGGGGACAATGGGGATATGCTTGATTTTGTTTTTCGCAGGATAATTATATTATTGCATGCCTTCTCTTTCCATCACTAGCACTGTGATGATTCGTTTTGTGACAGGTATAAACTGTATATATATAAAACCAGCCACATCATACATAGTCAGGCGATAGCAAATCTGTTGCTGTTTTCACACGATTTCTTTTCTTTAGTTATCAGATGACAGACATCGCTGCCAATAAAAGAGTATTAAAAAGTAAAGTATCCCATGTTCCAGTAAGACGCGGGGAGGCGCTCATTTCCTTTTCCTTAGGCCCTTGAGCCGGCAATGGACGAATCACAAGGCCTGGACATCCAGGACTTGCCTTTTGCATCCCAGCTTACATCGGTACCAATTACACTGCTTGGTGACAGAGGCACGTGTGCGCAAACAACTTGCCCAGGGTCGTTACACGGAGTCGAACCCGCAACCGCATGATCACTGACGAAACGCGTTACCGATAGACCACCATACCAAACAAACCACACTATGACAAGACATACCACGGTAGCATAACATGACGCAGCATAACATAGCACAGCATAACTTAACATAAAGTAACATAACATAACATGATAACTGAACAATGCAACAAACAACGCAGCACAACAAACAGATGCAATGCAACATATGCAACAAATAGTACAACACAACGTCTACAAACAATTCAGCACACACGAAACAATATATTCAACACATCAGTGCAACCGCAGGAGCACAATACAACAAATTGCAACACAGCACTGCACAGCGCTACTCCACATGGACAACGTTGCCTTGCGTTGTCTAGGCTTCCTGTACGTGATCTGCTATTCGATCGATACTTTTTAGGGAGCCGAGCTACGGGCGGTACATAAATGACTGCAACGCGATTGCATCAGCAGCAGCAGCATCGTCCTCATCGACGGAGTCCATCTACAGGACGCCGTGTTCCACGTCTCCAGGCAACCAGTGCAACCAGTGCAACGACCTGGATCATCAGTCGCAGATGAAGCAGAGCGCTCTGCATTCGACTCTCGTCTAAAGCGATCTATCATCCAGTCATCTATCTCCGGTCACGGAATTCAACCTTGAATCAGTGGCGCTACATCAATGAGGAGGACAAGCAGTCCACCATATCAGGAAGCGAACTGACATCGTCGGCCTAGTAGTACCTGGTCGTATTCGACGCTTGCTAGTGCGATTCGCTGGCGACATCTAGACTCCTCACGCGGTCCTTTGTGTTCTTCGAGAAGGACGGACGAGCCTACCGGAAGGACGAAATGCTGAATTAACTGTATTAACTCTGAACATGATAATGCGTCGTTTCGGCGTCGTTTTTAAGTTATTCCGATGGACCTGCAATTTTGTGATTTAAGTTATTTAATGCCTAATTGTTTGCCGGTTGACCGTCACTTACAAAGTCCCGTTTACGTGTCTGAGTGTGTTTGCAGTCACGCTCCAAACTCTGTTTGAAATCGTTTTGTGTTGTGAAACCCGTCCATTGTTGAATCTCTTCGTGTGATTACAAGTCTGTGACAGTTCTAGTTAAGACCGATAACTTGATATGAAACGAGACATTTTTGCGCAGACCGCATGAATTTCTGTTAGCAGACCTGTCATCTTCCTTTCCAGGCATCGTTTAGCGGAGCTGTGTATGTACATTTTAAACAATCTAATCAAAGAGTAAAATCAATCAGACAATCAATCAAAGTAATTGCAAAACGTTTTACCACACCTATGTAATATACGGCTCTTCAATTGGATGTCTGCAACCGACAGGCGTAAGTGTTCATCCCTGTTGTATTGGCCTACAAGGCGATAAGGATAGCTAGAAACACGCCAGGAACAAGCCAGGAACAGCATGGGCGTTTCCCTTTCCCAGCAGGGCGTAAAACACGGTCCCTTCTCAACCAGGGATACCTAGGCGCATCCTGGAGAGGCCACCTATGTGGTATCGTCTATTTATTTTATCGCGGCGCCTCTTTGGCTTAAGTGGTTTCTAGCGCCTCCAACCGATTTCGCCCCACGGTGGCCTCGTATGTTCCAGGGAATTGACTCTTGGTTGCTGTCTGATGGCCTGGAATTTTCTGCTGGACTTTGGTGCAAGTGGCACGGTAGTCGCCCAACATCGACTTCTCGTCATGGGGCTGTGAGTTCGAATCTGGAGAAGGCTTAAGGTTCTTCGTTCAGCCGATGGACGTATGGCGTGTCAACAAATGCGCACTTAAGTACTTAAAAGCCAGCTGCTATGTCTGTAGAATTGATGTTTTTGTGTTACGCTAGATTTCAATGATCCTTCAGTCACAACACTGCTGATTTTGAAAACTATTCTTGGTAGAGACACCTAATAAATCAACCATCACCTAAATGTACCTGGTCTTTGAGATGAGTTCTTGCAATTACTGACGAATAATTTTGATTGTTAAAAACCGGTGGCTATCTCCCACCCCAGGCATCGGATTCTTGCAGAAAATCAACCTCCAGTAGATGGACTACAGTCTATTTACATGCAAGTAGGCCTGTAGTTATAAACCTACCGAATAGGCCCTAAGCGCTGGCCATAGGCCTGCATCTTACCATTTTGTGAATACAATTAATCGATTTGATTTTGCGATTGCGTGTAACTAAACCGTCAGACTATCTTGCACACTGTCAGCTGATTTACTACAAGTTTTCATTTGTCCCGTTTCAACAGATTATGCTGAAGTTATTGTGATCTAATATCCTGTCTTCATTTTCTTCTACTGCTAAATTTATATAGCGCTTCATCAAGAAATGTGGACTTTTGTCTCGCGCTATTGAAGACTAGTTACTTACTTTCTTAAGATAAACTACTCCCAATACTATTTTGACTGAGAGTTAATGAATGATGATGATATCCACGACAACGATGACAACGACGAAGATGATGATGACAATGATAAAAAATAACGACAACATTGGTGATGAATAGGTTTTCGTTTATCGGTATTTTTGTGTCTGTGCGTGCTAGTCAGCGGAGGCGTTAGCCGTCGGCCAGAAGGCCTACTCTAGCGTACAAAGCGCACCGTCCAGCATGACAAATGCTTGGGTTATTAAACGGAACAAACACTTCATCGTAATAACCAGAGCGAGACGGTTTACGACTGGACTAATGAAAGACGCAACTTAGAGCAGAAATTATTGTCGTGAAGTGTGTTGTTGTCGATGCCACATCTCGTCCCACGGATCGATACAACGATCGACGGCGCAGGAATATCGATGTCGCTCTCACAGTTCTTAATTGATAATCTACTCTGACTCGGCATCGTTGTGTGCGTTCGCTAGAATTCGGCTTTCTCTGGGTCCAGTCAACCGATGCCCACGAACGCCGCCATGCACATCGCTCAAATCAATCTACACTTACTTCTGCAGCATCAGCAGCATCAGCAGCATCAGCAGCAGTTATTGCTGTGCGTCAGCCACGGAAGGGAAAATTTCGAGGACGACCATGTTAAATCTATATGTCAATAGGTCAAGCGGAACATCCGCCTAACATCCTAGGCAGATCTATCTCCATGCTTTAACCCCCGAATTCTGACCTAATCGTAATCTCAAAATTTCTAAAGCGCTACTTAAAAGCTGAACTCAAAGCATCAGCTTATTCACGAGCGCTGCGACAAGTCTGTGGGGTCGTCCAAAGATGCCATGCGAAGAACCACGTCCGGCTGCCAGAGGACCAGAGAAAGAAGGGGGAAAGGAGCTGTTAGGGGGTTGTGTTTAAGCTGAGAGAAATGGGAAGGCAGGGGATTGGATGGATCAGGGTGGAATTTCTTGAAAAGGTGGGACTTAGCACCGAAACTGAACAAACAACTTGACTCTTGTACGGACTTGATTTGTTAAAACTCCTGTAATTATAATAAGTTGAACTTTTTGATTATTAATTTATATTATTATTAGCTCTTCGTGGTGCTGAGAAACTTCGGAGATTTATGTTCATGTTTTCAATAACAAACGCATTGGACCGTGACGCCTAAACAACTGATTCCGCATTCCGTTCCACCTGGTTTCATTCTAGAGTCGCCTGTAATCGATTCTCGGAAGACAATGCAACAATTGCAGAAGTCACGTGACCGTCAGGTGACTTCTGCGGTTGGTAGTCAATTTCTGCTCCACGTAGTCATGGCGATCAAGGTCATTGAGAGGTCACTGGATGATGGGGAACTATAGCTCACCATTTTCTCCCGGAAACAGCCCCCACAAAAAGTCCTCGCTTGTAGTGAAGCATGAAATTGTATTGAATAGTATTTGTCAATTTATATAATGCCTCTTGGAGAACAAACTACTCAGAGGAGGATTCGCTTAAATGAATCTGTTTTGGACACGATTCTTTGACAGCGTCTACAGTAAGGTACGTGGGTAGCGGTGCATTCGGTTGGAGAAACCGGATGAGTTATGGACGAATGGTTTCATTTCCGTTTTAAATCAAATCTAGTCGTTTCTTAAGAATTGCATACTTCGCCAATTTCGCAAGACGCCCAGGAATCGAACCGCGTAGGCATAGTTGAAAGGCCTCAGGAGCGACCAGTCGCATACCTATTTGTCAGGGTAACTTTAGGTAATACCACTTGTATCGATCACTGGCACGGCTTGTCGACCGTCGTCTTTTATTTTGCAGTTTACGACATCCGAAGTTGACTCTAGAAAGCTTTTAATGCAATGTCATAAAATTTCTGTTTGCGCTGTAAACGCTGGTCGCCCGACTACGTTGGAGAATTAATCTGCGACAGAAACACTTGTTGAATCACGCAACGAGCAAGTGCAGGGAGATTTATTAACGCAGAAATTAGTAATAGGCCTATTGTGCGATAGTATGAAAGACAAGGTAAGGTAGAGTAAATTAAAGTCAATCAAGGTAAACAAGTCAGGTAAGGTAAGGTAAGGAAAGGCAAGGTAGGGCTATGTGAAGATAGACCATTCGCACTTCATTACTTGCCTTTATCGGCTGTATATTCGACGTTCACTTGGATTAACACTTAATATCCAGACATAAAATTGCACAAGGAACTTGCTTGCACTTGTACGCTACATTCTGCATGGAGAAGCTAATGAATTTTCCATAACTAATAGAAATTAATTAAATTAATAGAATAATTAATAACTAAATTGCCAGAAATTAAATTAATAGAAACCAATGAATTTTCCAATTGATTCCATAATTCTACTATTCAAGATAATTACTCGCTGTGTAAACAAACTAAAGAACAGAGAATAAAAGAATATTTAAAGAATCGTTGAAACTATCAACTATTTGATAAGCTTTCAACTCAACCGTAATATAAAGAATGCGCTGTATAAGCCCAGTATAACGATAAGTATCGAATGAATATTGCTTCAATGAAAATAAATAAAATTTAATTACTCTGATGCTAATAAATAAGTCAATTAAATAACTAGAAAGCCTATTTCCATGAAATTACGGTTTGCATTCGTTGCGTGTTTACGGCCAATTGTGACTTCAGACATAGAGGGCAGCACTGTAACCTTACCCAAATAGCGCAATTCGACCTTCAGCGCTGTGAACATACATTAAATCAATCGGCGTCTGTCTGGAAATTAATCTCAACCTGCATCAAAACAGTATTTAATGATGATAGTTCAGAAAATTAATTACCTCTTTGGTCTAGGCCAAACTGTTTTCGTTATCGTGTTCAGACTCACGTTGACGATACTAATTTTAAGAGTCCATTAACCTATCGCGCGCAACACATCTGCGAGCAAGTTCGGCAAAATGCTCCTTCTGGTGAAATCCCATGTTGCTCCAATGAGCTACAACCTCGTCCTCGTCTTCGTCCTCGTCCTCGTCTTCGTCCTCGTCCTCTCTCTGTCGCTCTCGCTGTCTCTCGCCAAGTGCACAGAAAGTACTTTGTTCTTATAGGCGCCGGCGTTTGGCGTCACCTGTTCTAAATTTACAGACTGGACGGATCACGGACATCGTACGCGTCTAAGCATCTTACTATATAGATTGTCTCATTTTAAAAATGCGATTATCGTCAGTATTTAAGTTCGTTCAGCAGCAGTCTTTCTATTCAGATTGGACAGAGTCTGGGAATAGACCAGGAGAGTGATTGAATTGACGGGAAAAGCCCGGATGCAGGCGACCTGAAGTCCGACGAAGAATCCTCGAAGACCGGATCGACGGAAGATCTGAAGGGCGCAGTCGACGGTGCCTTTGTATCTCTTGTGATCTACGTCACTCTGGAGCTTGCTTTTGATGACGTCGAATGGCATGCAGCTCATCCATGTTGCCACTCCTGAGAATCCACCGGCCAACAGACTGGCCACCACTCCACCGGAATCAGTGTAACTGATCAAACACCAAAACCAAAATCATCTGATCAACGCCGTCATCCATGCACTTATGTAAGTATGTATGCATGTAAGTTTCTATGTATGCAACTATGTAGTATGTAAGTATGTATGCATTAAGTAAATATTAATCTATGTATGAATGTATGCATGTATGTATATGTGCATTTAAGCATGTACGTATGCAACTATACATGTATTGTTTGCATGCATGGAAGTATGTATTCATATATGTATGTATGTAAGTATGTATATATATGTGTGTGTATGTGTATATGTAAATAAGTATAAACAGTATGTATTATACATGTTTAAATATATATAAGTGTGAGTATGTATGTGTGCATGTAAGCATGTATGTATACAAACATATGTACGTGCATACAGACAAGAAAACCCACAAAACAATCAACAGAGTTCTCCACCTTGTGAGCATCAGTTTCCGAAACATCACTTCGTAGGCGACCATATAGAGACCGAAGGCGAACGTGTCACGCAGAACGAGCGCCCAGCAGCCGCGGTAGAAACCCAGCGGACCGTGACGTCGATAGACCCAGAGGCTCGCTTCGACCGGTCCGCGAAAGAAGCCGACCGTCCCACCGGAAGACATTCGTCTCAACCCGGAAATCACGTAACTTTTATGGCCGCGGGTCACGTGACTACCCTGTCCAGGTGTCACGTGGTCCTGGTGACCAGATGCCAGAGCTGTAGAATGAAGAAATGCGCCTATGTACAGATATGAGTCATGTTATGATTGCACACAACATAGGAAAGAACTATTTTATCCTAAAGATGTTTTACCCTATTACATATCTCTAGACAACTTGCAAAACACATACATACATACATACATACTTATATAAACACATATATACATACATGATACATACATTAATATTTACTTACATACATACATACATATATACATACATACATATATACATATAAACATACATATATGCATACATAATACATGTATATATATACATACATAATACGTACATACATTATACATACTTACACACATACATGCAAATACAAATAAACAAATACATACACACATTCAGACAGACAGACAGAAAGACGGAAATTTGTGTGGTGATAATGATGATGATGATCATGATGATGATGACGACGACGATTACTACTGTCCTGTAAGTGGAGTTAGTCCAGTACAGACTACTTACGTGGTTGAACGGCCGAGAGCTGTGACTGAAGAACGACCTTGACGAGCTCAGTGGGACACGTGAACAGAACTTGAAGCAGCCCTCCAGAGCACCCAGCGACGAACACCTGGCCATATGAGGGGCTTCGGCCACCATCCGAATCTCCGCCTGCCCCTCCTCTGCCGTCAGAGCCCCCGATCAGGGCCAGGGTGCTTCCGTAGACGCCGAAGAAGATGGAGTTGCTGACGATTTGGGTCGTTGCTGGGAAACTCAGACCGCGAAAGAATCCGCGAAACTAAGACAGAATGCAAGTAATGTGTAATGTAAATGGAGAGTTTTGTAGCGCCGGTTTCGTCAGTCAAGCCACAGCCATCCAAAATGGTTAAGTAAACCTGGACAGCGTGGAAATGGTTGGGCCAACCAATGGAAATTAAAACGGAAACGGAAATGAGTTTCATGGGCCGTTTCCTATGTAAATTTTTCCAGACTAAAAGAATGTTCAATTGTAAGTTTGCGGAAGTAGTTCTCTTTTTTATTATCATTATTCTTATTCTTATTTATTATTGTTGTTGTTGTTGTTGCTATTATTATTATTATTATTATTATTATTATTATTATTATTATTATTATTATAATTACAGACTGAATGAGAGTCTTTGAAGCAGGTAGTTGGTCTCCAGTGGATCGTGGGTTGCCATTGTCATCCTTCGTCCTAACTCCCACACAAAATCCAATCCTTCCGTACTCCATGCGCCGCTGGTCTCCAGTGCGACCGCCACAAAAGAGTGGGTTTGGGCTATAGTGGCGTATTTTAGCCTTTTGGCTGAGACTGCCCGATTATTATTATTATTATTATTATTATTATTATTATTATTATTATTATTATTATTATTATTATTATTATTATAATTACAGACTGAATGAGTTGACACGTGTATAACTAATAGGGCTTACCACTGACCCATTTAAGGCATCAAAGCATACGAAAGCAGCCTAGATTGTGTCCAAGCCGTAATTAGCTTAGTGTTATGCATTATTTTCTGCTAATACCTTTGACCTCAATTTGCGTAATCTTTTAACCTTTGACCTCGAATACATACCAGTCCATACTTGCTAACGTCCTTGAGAGCCTGTCTGGTTCCACCTTTCGACGCGTGCACTTGAAGGTGAACCTGTGAAATCACAGGCAACCATTGGAAGTGGAACAACAACGCAAAAGCACTGTGACCTAACGGTGACCTTATTCGGATACACCATGACAACTGAGCCCTCCCCCTCAGAAGGACGCCGAAGAATAAGAGATCGTCCTTGCTGTTCTGTTACTCGTCACGCTGAAAGCAACCCCTGCTGCGGTTTTTCAGGCGCCACCTTTGATACAACGTTTGACCTTCAACCTTCATTATCAACACCGCCTCTTCTTCCTCCGCGTCCACCTCTTCCTCTTTTTCATCTTCCTCCTCATCATTATTCTTGTCCTCAGCAGCAATTGAATACCATCAGTCTCCTTCATAACCTTCAACTTTCTCTAGATTTCATCATCATCAACAACATCGTCATCATCATCATCATCATCATCATCGACAACAACAACATTAATGTCATCATCGTCATCATCGTCATCGTCACCATCATCAGCTACAACAATAAAAATAACAACAACAACATTAAAAAATCACTTTCCCCGTCATCATACTCGTCATAATTCGGGTACAGAGCTAAGACCAATCGGCAACATACTCGAAAGTCTAAACTATCAGCTGGTAGAACATTTCGTCAGCTTTGAGACAGAACAGAAAACAGTCATGTGGTGCAACAAACGCTGTTTAGATCCAGAGAGACACACAAACAGGAACAATTACAAATACAACGCACTTTAACAGCGCCCCTATAGTGACCGATGCTGACCTGTAGCGACCTATGCTGACCTATAGTGACCTATAATGACCTATTGTGACCTACAGTGACCAACAGCGCGTGACATTGCCAATCAGCAAAAGCTGATGCGAAGATATAATAAAAACACGCATGTAAACTCCAGTAACGAATATCTCGTGTAGATCCGAAGACCCTCAAATTGAAAGCTGCTATGCGAATTTTAGCATGATTTTTTATCAATATCTAGGCTAATGCATAATTGAAAATTGAAATCGAACAATGGATTAATTCAAATCTACTTTCAAGAACACTGCCTAAGAACGTTGGACCTATCTGTAAACACCTACCTTGACTGTATCCAGTGGATGACCAATAATCAACCCACCGACCCCTGCAGCAACATCACACAACGAAACAGCTTAGAACATCACCTCAGTTACACCAAAGGGCTATACATATACATATATATAATACATATACATATATATAATACATATACATATATATAATACATATACATATATATAATACATATACATATATATAATACATATACATATATATAATACATATATATATATATACACACACATGGGTGGGCACAGTAGACCTTAAATATTTGTTTCTTTAACTTACGAGAGACAAATTATATGAACTGTACGTTTCTTAATGCACTTTACAGTAGCTTTGCATCTTTCTGTTCGCTTAATCAATTCTTTCAAAAATAATAATAACGATCCTAATGCAACGAATTTCAGACAGATGTGATGTCATAACTGAAAAGTGCAGTGAGCAAAAGGGTAGACAGAGGTAAATCCTTCTTTTTCGCTACAGTCATATTTTTCCGATATGAACAATAATTTTCACTATAATTATTCTTATAATAAAAAAGTAAAACCATTTTGATCGCAGTGTACAGAATCTCCGCTTAACGTCTCTGAGTAGATAACTGTAGGGGCGCTATATAAACGATCTGAATGAGAGAGTGAATGAATGCGAAATGTCCTGTGCTCGAGCCAAGTGGATATTGGTCAGGCGAAATGAGTGAAAGAAATGGAGAAAGAAAGGGTGATGGGTGGAGAGAAAAAAGAAACACTGAACGAATAAATGAACGTATGAACGAACGAACGAACGAACGAGTGAACGAACGAAAGAATGAATGAATGAATGAATGAATTAAGGAAGGAAGGAAGGAAGGAAGGAAGGAAGGAAGGAAGGAAGGAAGGAAGGATGGAAGGAAGGAAGGAAGGAAGGAAGAAAGGAAGGAAGGATGGAAGGAAGGAAGAAAGGAAGGAAGGATGGAAGGAAGGAAGGAAGGAAGGAAGGAAGGTAGGAAGGAAGGAAGGAAGGAAGGAAGGAAGGAAGGAAGGAAGGAAGGAAGGAAGGAAGGAAGGAAGGAAGAAAGGAAGGAAGGATGGAAGGAAGGAAGGAAGGAAGGATGGAAGGAAGGAAGGAAGGAAGGAAGGAAGGAAGGAAGGTAGGAAGGAAGGAAGGAAGGAAGGAAGGAAGGAAGGAAGGAAGGAAGGAAGGAAGGAAGGAAGAAAGGAAGGAAGGAAGGAAGGAAGGAAGGAAGGAAGGAAGGAAGGAAGGAAGGAAGGAAAGCCAACCTCCGAGTGCTCCAGCCACGTAGTCATTGATCAAGTTGATATCCGCTTTCATGAATATTTCATCAAAACGCAGTCGACTCCAAGAAAACGAAATCTCCGAAAAGTACTCGACGACCTGCTTCTTTACGCAGACAATAAGTTCAGCAATTGAACTTTGAACTTTTAAACTCCGATGGATCGATTTGCAATCATGGATATTTCCATCGGTAGATGCCACAGGCTTCGCTTTTAGTCACAGACATGGCACACAGAGGCTGCAACTATAGGCAGAGTCTGAACAATTGAATCTGTAGCCTTGCAGATTATATAGCAGAGATATCCAGTCAATTGTTGCATCTAGCAGGCCAAAACTAGGCCGGTCCAAGACGCCTATAATTCAAAAGTTCCAAAGTCTGCGAAAGCAGTTTTTTTTAGTTTAGACCAAGGGCCTTTCTTTGGGCTGAAATAAGATCTAACAGAAGTCTAAAATGCCTAGAGAGGCCAATGCACTTAAAGGTTTTCTCACAAGGACTGGCGACTAAATACAGCGGCGCAGAATGCTAACGACTTTGGAGTTTGGTAGTTACTGTGTAGATGATCATAGTAGTGTTAATGCTGGTATTGGTGAGTTAATGATGCTGCTGGTGGTATTAGTAATGGTGTTAGTGGTGTTACTGGTGATGTTGGTAATTATGTTCATATTGGTGGCGTTGATGGTGGTACTAAGACTAAGGTGAGCAAAACAGAGAGAGAGAGAAAGAGAGAGAGAGTGAGAGACAGACAGACAGACAGACAGAAAGAAAGAGAGAGAGGATGTATTTTATTGACGTTATTTGTGCTACAATAACGTGATATTTTTAAAATAATATAATAAATAACCCATTTAGAAATTTCACAAATGCACACTGTTGTGTTGCTGAATTTTAAAGAAAATACCCAATTTCCACAAGTGAATCTCCAATAGAATTTCAGAACATGCGCTCAGCGTTCTGGCGTTGCTAAGAAAAACCAGAAATGTCCACAATCTCTATTCGGAAGGCACTCGTATTAATCTATATATGAGCATTTATATAACGCTTTTTTAAAGAACCTCTCTAAGGGGCCGCTTTCTACTCTTGTGTTCATTGGGGGTTCAAATTCCCCCAGGACACCAACTCAACTATAAAATGAGCAGAGCAACACTGACTTCACGCTGACGATGGGAAGGTCAGGTGGCCAGGGAGAGGACGGGGCAACCGTCCTCCCATGCTGAGGCTAAGTAGAGATTTGGCTTAAGGGACAATCTCTCACTCTCTCTCTCACTCTCTCTCTCACTCACTCACTTTCTCTCACTCTCTCTATCACTCACTCACTCACTCTCTCTCGCTCACTCACTCTCACTCACTCACTCACTCACTCACTCACTCTCTCACTCGCTCACTCACTCACTCTCTTTCTCTCACTCTCTCACTCACTCTCTCTCGCACTCTCTCTCACTCACTCACTCATTCACTCTCTCCATGCTCTATGGCTTTATAGGCCTATATATAAATATGAATAGGCCTGTATGAACACATACATTGAGTTTTTTAAAAATATTTTATTGAGGAGAAATTTTATTCCAGACACAGACATGCACAAACTTATAATCTAGCCAAGAAAGCATCACTGAATAATTGTTCTTTAAATTAATAGTCCTTAGGAAATTGACAAAGTCAGCGCAGTGAAGAAATCTTTGATCAGAGTAAATCGAAGAGTGATTACCACCAAACAATGTGCAAAAGAAAAGCATTAGAAAAATAAAAAAATTCACAACATTTTCTAAAAGATATTACATCGTCGGAATTTTTACATGGAATAGGCGACTTTCTTTAAAAAACAAATAAATTGCTAATTAGTTTAACATGAAAGACGGTTACGCTATGCCCACAATGTTACCAAGTGCAATATTACGTGACTAAACACGAAAAAATATGTCTACAATTAAGCTTTAAGCTTGGTATAAAGTTTATAAGAAGAAAGTCCGCTTGGCTTAAGATAAATGTTATCTATAAAAGCAATTAAATATTCTCACAGTTCACCATTGTGCCAAGACTATTATTCTGTCATGCAGGGAGCCTATTGATATGCAGTTATGTTGGAAAGACGTTTTTTCATCAGGTTTTGATTCTCTGGTATCATCGACTGATATCTTATCATGCTGCAGTTCCCCTTTGTCGTTCAGCTTATGCGAAAACAAAGTGGATTAGATTTGATTAAATGATTCCTGACATTGGCGGTATAACAGATGTTTACATTAAGCGATGCTCACTGGAATGCTTTATGTGCACTTAACACACATTGTGATGACCGTGGCAGCCATGTCTGTTGGGTTCAAATTGGGTCCACAGATGGTCCTTGATGCATAGCCGCCAGTATAGACATAGAGGACGTGGCAGTCTGAGTAAGAACTGGAGTAAAAGCCTCAGCTGCCCTTGACTCTCTGCCTGGTCTTATTGTAATTCGCAATTGGAAATTCGACAAATTCCTTCCTATTTTTAAATTTTGATTTTCACATTGCATCCTTCATTTT
This sequence comes from Norana najaformis, assembly GCA_964023275.1. NCBI lineage: Eukaryota > Metazoa > Annelida > Clitellata > Crassiclitellata > Hormogastridae > Norana > Norana najaformis. The sequence continues at coordinate 6,948,862 of OZ029917.1, read as the reverse complement.
CTCCAGATGTACCTGTGATGAATCAATCGATAAGTTACAAAATGCAAATACCTAATCTAATGGAACGTTACCAGAACATAAAATTCATCCAAAAACCGAACTTAGTCAAGCAACACTTGCCTGATATGTCCACTGGTCAGTTTCCTTATGACTCAGTCAACTGCCAGATGGCGCTTTGCAACAATTATATTTACGATGACGTAATATTTACATGCTCACGATAACTTCATATAATACATGTTCAATGTATAATATAACGTCAAGTATGAAGTGCTCACAAACTTCACTAATTCATGCATTTTGGACAAAATTTCGAAGACGTTCAGAAAAGGATCATTATAAACTTTGAATGCTTTAACTTTAAAGAAAATAGGGTATGGTGCATAAGAAAGATACAAAATTTTCACAAATGTGCACAAAATACCGTTTTCCAAAACAAAAATTATGGAATGAATATCTTGGGCTTAATTATGTATACACTTACATATACATGTGTAATGTATGTATATTTATATATCACAAATGTTCAAATACGAGTAAACAGTTGAGCGGGTCTGCATTGCGCAGCTGTTATAGGCCTACTGTCAATACAGTGAAGCTACATAAACAATGAACTCTAGGCCTCCGTTGTATCACGAACATCCGCAATCTTTGCGTCTTTTTTTATCGACGAAAACGGGTCGTTAGGGTATCCCTGCAATTGACAACAGCATCAGTAATCATTCCGTAAACTAGATCATTATAGATTATTATTATTATTATTATTATTATTATTATATTATATTATATTATTAATACTACTACTACTACTACTACTACTACTACTACTACTACTACTACTACTACTACTACTACAATTATTATTATTATTATTATTATTATTATTATTATTATTATGAAAGACCCTCAAAAGAAGAAAACGAGCTCTAGACTACCTCCTACCTCCCTTCCTCTCATCTCCTTTTCTTCTCTGGAGTCTACCGGTCGATTGGCATTGAAATTGGTCTCTTGTGATTACGGTAGGCTAACTAAAAGGTATCTTAGATGACATCTGTATGTTGTATGGTATACTTTTGAAAACTGGTGTGATTGTAAACAGCAACATAGTTTTTTTAATTTCTCAGGACTGTCGAATTATTGCTACCGATGCATCTATGCTTTTTTAATAGAAGTAGTCATTCCAGCAAAACATTCCTTTTAGCGCTTCTTCCTCTTACCATGCTACGCTTCCTTTAGTATTCACCTCCTCTTACCATTCTTCCAAATCTATCACTCTAACGTTTTTCCAACTCTCCGCTTCCCTCGTCTTCATTTCTCATCTACATTTCCAATTCTTGTCATCTTTCTCTCTCACCCTTTTATTTTTCCTCCCCAGCATCACCATCGTTGTAATATTTATAGTAAACTTTAGGGGCAGCTTTATCGACCCTCAGGGATTCTCTGCTTCTTGTATCTTACAATACAAAAGTCAGGTAGCTTAGTAGGTGTAAATGGCTGGAAGAACTCACTGGTAGAGATGTCACCTGAGTTCTTTCGAGATTACACCTTCATCAAAACAAGCGATATTGCCTACCTTGTTACTTCCGCTTTCCAGACTGTTGACTTCCGTTGAAAGTCCTGACTTATTAGAAAGACGTCTCGCAGAATTCGGGCTCCCGTCTCGGAGGATCTAAACATTGGCCGACAAAAAGATGCATGTTAGGAAACATTTGCACTCTTGGGAATTTGGTTCCAAATCAAATGCAATGGCTACTCATTAATTATTATATAGACTATATTATTATTATTTAATTAATTTATTTATTATCATTTTATTTATGCATAATTTCTTTTGCCCCGAGGTAGATATAATCCCTCAGTATTTAAAAAATCATAATTTTATTATTTTATTAATTATTATTATTATTAGTTTTTTGATGATTTACCCTCTTATTTGGGATCGCATGATAGACTTAAAAGCAATGGCCGAGCACACTTTATAGCACTATTATTATTTTAATTTTATTTTATGTTATTGTCATCATCATCGTTGTCATCGGCGTCGTGAATATTGCAGTTACAACAGTAATGCAATTAGTGTACCTTGCAGGCGAACCAGATTGTTACAGCGATTGCAACTAAGGCGATGGGAACAAAGACGCAGATAAGGACGATCATGAGAACGTGTTCCTTTGCAGGGGAAGGCGTGATGTCGTTCATGGGACCATCAGAAGGTGTTGATGGAAAGGCGGTTGATGGATGAGTGGTCGGTGGACTGGAACCATCGGAAGATGTACGAGTGGTTGGTGTAGTAGTGGTTGGTGTAGTAGTGGTTGGTGTAGTAGTGGTTGGTGTAGTAGTGGTTGGTGTAGTAGTGGTTGGTGTAGTAGTGGTTGGTGTAGTAGTGGTTGGTGTAGTAGTGGCAGGTGTAGGACCTCCCAGAACAATCGCTTCGTAGGTTTGATTGTCGTAGACGATGTTGAAAGGCATCAGTTTCGCCAACTGTTTCAATGTACAAAATTCCAAGTAAGTATCTAGCAATGCACAGAGCTTTTAGAACGTACTTGGAAGACGCCATATATACCATATATATAGTACACTCTTTAAAAATAATGTGACTAATGTCTGCTAAGGACAAACACTTGTATAGTTAGGAAGTTCGCAATGAATGTCCAGTGACGCTACACAGCTTATGTCGCTTATGCGAGCTGCAAATATTGTTGAGTCATTGGGTGACATTGGCATTTGATTTGGTTTCTCAGCTGAAATGTTGCATGCTGATACACACATACATTACGATAAACAGTTACAGATAAAAAACATCGTTGTTTTATAATTATTATTTCTATTATGCAATCATATGGGTTTCTAAGTTCTTCCTTTAATTTTTGGGCCACAAATCTAAGAAAATACTCGAGAAAACGACGACGCCGATCATTGTATATATGAGTCCTATGCACGTACCTTCAGTTTGTCCTGAAATGAGGTCATATCTGTGTTCGAATTGCTACCAATTACGACCTCCGCTATGATGCTTCCTTTCACATACTGAAAAAAATCGACGGACATAGCAGAAATTTATACAAGGTAAGCTAACCGTTCACACACACACACACACACACACACACACACACACACACACACACACATATATATATATGTATTGAGTGTGTGTAGTAGTAGTAGCAGCAGTAGAATAGTGGAGTAGTAGTAGTAGCAGAGTAGCAGCAGGTATAGTAGCAGTAGTAGCAGTAGCAGTAGCCGTAGTAAGTAGTAGTAGTAGACTATCCCTTATACATGGATGTATATTTGTATTAGGCCAACAGATTAGTCGGTTTAAAACTTCCCTCAGAACCTATGTAGCAGGAAGCTATAAGATGGCATATATCAGAGTTCAACATTCTGTTTTGCGACTTTATTACATAGAATTGATTCTGACATGCCTTGGATAACTTTAAGTAATTTCGGGAATTTACGTGGAAGGGGCATTCACTTGAATTGCCATACTCCCATACACTTCTGCACACAAAATCCTTCATCCTCTCATTTTATAAACGGGGAAATTGTTTTATTACAATAATTCCTATGATTATTCCACTCTAAATGCAGTTTTATCTCGAATTTTAAATAAAGTTCGATTTTTACGTTTTTAGTTTTATTTCGAATTGTGGATAAAGTTAGACTTTCAAACGTTTATAATATTGCATAAGTTTTTACTGACATTCTGTTCATGTTTAATGTTTGCCTGACTTGTTGTAGTAAAGTTTGGTCGTCTGTCTTGCGCTTATGATGATTAATTCCTTCATTAACTAAATTTATTTGAGACCTAGTTTCGCAATCACTTATTTATGCAAAGAAGACAATTTATACGGCGCAGTTCCATATGAAAGCAATTTCAAGGACGCTTTGCTTACGTACCTTTATAACCGTAACCAATGATTCGTCGATGTCCAAAAGATTTGCCATCTGTTTGCTCACTTGCCTGTTTGATTAGAAAGTAAAAAAACAAACAGCAAATTAATTGTTAATCTTGTGTTTGTCCAGAAAACCAAATTACCAAGGTATACGATATCCCGCAAGGTCTTCTGTTATTTCCAATAGATAGAAATTTTCATTGCAGTACAATAATACACAATAGGACACAACAGAACACAATACAAAACAGTCTGTTATTACGCAATGCAATACACTATAACACAATACAATGCAATATTTTGGAATACAATACCTTAGATCACAGCATAACATATTATAGTACAGAACAGTATAGGGGCAATACAATATCCCACTGCAGTTTTAAAGTTTCTCAAAAGACGCTCAAAGACATAAAATTTTAGAAGCAGAAAATCAGACTATAAAACTTTAGAAGCAGACAGTCAGACTGACTGTCAATCCCAATATGTCCGATCGTGGTCTTGTGTTGTTAGATCGGTAGCGCCTCTAAGGAGTTTCTTTTGAAGCGGCGCTATACAAATTCGTGATTACAATTACAATTATGCCTTACATATGTATCACATGGAATGCGTTAATCGATTATAGTGCTTACTGTTTGAATCGCCATCCATCTCCTGGTTGGATAACATTGAAATCAGCATCCATTCTTAGTTTCTCCTTCGTCAGGTTTCCAGAGTCTGCAAGACGATCAGTTTCAACTAGGCATTAGTCAACATACTTAATTTTTATTTTAAGTTAATTCACCGGTAAAACTAAAGAAATAATGTACTGATAGTTTGTTTCATTATATGAATCGATTCGTTTAAAAGATTAAATAATAAAATTCGCTTTAGCTAATTCCCTGCAGTTCGTTATTTAACTTATTGTGTCCACCTTTGTTTTTGTGGTTGGATGCAAAGAGACACTTATATCGAAGATGATGGCCTCCGAGGTTAAGCACTGCTCGACGATACCATCTGTGTCTACTTCACATGACGGGCCCGAGATTCGAACCCCGGCCTCATAGGTGAAAAGCCGACGCCTTAGACGCTCAACCTTCATTTATTATTTCATTCGGTTTATTCGCTGATTGAAGTTGTTAGACATTAGGCCTACGTCATAAACTTTCGCCGGAATTACGACAATCAGCTAACCCATCAGACGAACTCACCAACACTTCACCTCTTGCAGTTTCTGCGCAGGTCTTTCACTCAAAACAGAAAACACTCCTCTTCCACAAATCCTATCCTGATCCTTCATCTCGCCCCTTATCTGACTTTCCGGTTCAATTCCAAACACCATCCACCATAGCCGTAACACTGCCTGCCTGCCTGACTCTTGGATCTTGACCTGGAACCGAACCCTTCCTGCGTATGGATTTTGTTTTGATTGAGTGTCTGTGAATAAGATGGTTCCCGCGACTTAGCTTTCGTTGGGTGCTGTAGAAACATCGAGCTTACGATTACGATTACTATCGTTATCTTTGCTGTATGTTGTTATATATGTAGTTATGTTGTTCTCTATCTACTGGGAAAATGCAAACTGACGCTAGACATCGCAGGAGAGATTTCGATAGATGCTAAAGACTCGTCTGCTTATGTCATCTGATTAGCAGCTACGTAAGAGCATTCGTAATGCCTTTGTTTACATTATCTTGCGACTTTACGAATCGACTTATACTTTAATAATAATAATAATAATAATAATAATAATAATAATAATAATAATAATAATAATAATAATAATAATAATAATAATAATAATAATAATAATAATAATAATAATGATAATAATAATAAAGCTATTGAGGCCTAGTTTTAGGACTACATACAGCAGTTGAGGTCCATTGATGATCTGTTCGTGGTTGGTGTCCCGTTTTCATCCACGCACCAGCATTCGTATTCGGAGGAACATTGGATCGGCTTGAATCGTCCACGTGAGTCGCAGTTGAGCTGCAGCATCTTGGCCACGCTGTTCCCGAAGGTCTTCTTATACTCTTTCTGGAGACCATCGCAGGGTCGGTTCCGGTCTGCGAATCGGTTCAAACGAAAGCTTGTTACGAACGATCGGTCAATCAGTTGCTCGATTCAGAGTAACGTATATTTATATAGCGCCTCTATAGGATAACTAAAAGCGCTTTGCAATCGACAATATAAAGCTACCAACAGATAAAATATGGGGTCGCTTGGTTTGAACGCTCGGCTTGTACGGGTTCGAGCCTCCTCTGAAGCGACTATTGCTTAAGGACTTTGAGGAAGTTCTTCACTCTCAATTCCTCAGCGCCATCGATTGATGCTCGTAGTTGCTAGACAGTGGCTTTTTATAGGTACATGTATAATAAATAGTGACTTTCAAACGTTGATGCGTTATGTAATATGTGATGTAATGTAATTGTAATTAAATGTAATTCAATAACATTTTCGATATCTGTTTAGATGGTACTTTACGGCAGATGGAGCTTCACACCGGAATCAATTTTATCTCGGCAAAAGCGCTGCTATTAGCCCCCTGCACAGGCGCACGTATACATGTTAATATATGTTGTTAGCCGTCGAAAGCCGTCAGCTTCTTCGCATTCATGCATAGTTCAACTTAAAACAGATTGTGTCATAAAACAGAGATTTTAGCTTAACAGTAAATTTTTCTGTCGTTTTGAGCGGCGTCAAGAACTTTAAAATTTGTTCAATATTTCAAGAACTTTGGGGTGAAAATCGTAGTTTATTCGTCTCATTCAACAATTACGCAATCGTTCAACCTATTCATGTGGGTTTCTCGGGGGCCAAAGGCTGAAGCACGGTGCGCTTACCGACACACACTGGTGATGGTGTACAGACGTTGTCTGGGCAGAAGAGAAGCGTCTCACAGATCTTAGCCGCATCTTCCGAACACCGATGACCCTTAAACGGAAATTCAAACAAACGATAACCCATCTGAATGCCTAGAGCAAGAGAAAAAGAGCGAGAGAGAGAGAGGGAGAGAGGGAGAGAGAGAGAAAGAGAGAAAGAGAGAAAGAGACAGTTGTGGAGAATGCCAAAAATACTGTTAATAACTTGATCTAATGTTCAAATAAAATGTGTGACTCTGCCTGTCATATAAGTCGGCACTAAGTTCACTGTTCTGCCATTCAGTCTCTTGCAAACAGTGTCACATCGGAGGATCTCTGTGTGTTCTGCAGAGTAAATGGAAAGTATTTTCATTATTATCCGTGATTTGAGAATACTTTCACAAACTCACTGGACGAGAATTTTAAATGTTTACCTATGATAAGCAGACATAACAGAAATTAATGGTTTAAAATGCTACTAGTAGAAGAATACAATAATAAATAAGTAAACGAGCTTACAGCACAAGGGTCTGGTTTGCAGTTGCATGATGGACAGCCGAAGTTATCGGGCATCGTACCGTAGAAGCAAGGACTTAAACACATCGGCATCGGACATTCTGGCAAAACCAACATCCACATTTCAATTACAATTAAACAACACTGGATCTACTTATAAACTAACTGACCCTAAGGATGGAAAAAATTTAAGTGCATATTTGGTATGTATACTCTTGGTAAACGATATAGATTATATAATGGATCGCGCGATATCAATTTGCTAATGGTGTTCGCGTTTCAACTCTGTGTTTGATTTTCGAATTCCGGTCCGTCACTGAGTTTTGTAATTCGTCGTCAATTCGTGTAAACCTTAGCTAAACGTCGTCTGGTTGTGAGACTTTGGTTGTTACGTTTGGGCTTCAGCTGAAAGTTTCTTCAATTCCAAGACTGCAACTCTGAGGTCTTTAGTTGAAAAAGGCGTGTCATGAATGACTGATAATCTTACCTTATTTACCCTGTCATTGCCTCGTATAACCTAACCTTTCCTTGTCTTATTTGACCTTACCATTCCTTGCCTTACCCAAAAGGCATCAATCAAAATTATTTGGCGAAGCCAAGCAATATTTCAGGTCTACAGAACTCCAGAAAACCAATCCAAGGGGCATTGATGCCATTTCAGGACCTTCTTTGCTAGTCTTGAGGAAGCGAAAAGAAAACTGGCTATGTAAGCAACTGGTTATAAAACTGTAGTGTAACTGTACACTACATGTACAGGTAGCACCTATTACTCGATTTTATCCTTTTTTGTACATCGTAAGATCATCGAAGCCGTATAAAACAACATAGGGATCTGTTGTCGTGGCCACGTGGTTGCTGGTCTGGGGTTTGGGAATTCGTTGTCGGCAACTTTCCTGCGAATCCAATTCTAAACACCACTCACCATAACCGTCTGACTGCCTGCCTGCCTGCCTGCCTAACTCTTGGATCTTGGCCTGGAACCAAACTTTCTTGCTTATCGATTTTGTTTTGACTGAGCGCCTATAAATAAGCTGATTCCTGCGACTACTTTCATTGGGCGCTATATAAATCTCGAGTTTAGATTACAATTAACCGCTGCGTCATGTAGGCTCTATTGCGATAAAGACAATACAAAAATCTTTATGTAATTTATTTAGTATAGTAAGTGTATGACAATCATTGTGAATGCAATTCGTAATAACGGTTTCGCATTATATTGAGTGCAGTTGAATAGTTTCTCACCGATACAATGTCCAGTGTAAGAGTCGTTTCCAAGTGGAACGACTACGCATTTCTGATTGGTCAGACACAAAACACCCTACAAGGTATGTAATGAAATCACGTTAAACAAAATAAATAAATTTATTAATTAAGGTCATAAAGCTCCAAGGCGTTCTACAAAAGAAATGTGGCACAGAATTTATAAATTATTTTACTGCACTGAGATACGTTGAAAAAGTGTTTCAAATCAATAATAATAATAACAATTCAGTGTTAATATTAAATCAATAATAAAGTAATATTGATAACAATAAGGTTTTAAATCAATAACAAATGGAACCAAACTTTCGCGTTGTCTGTGTAATGTGCGAAATGAAATAATCTCATCGGTAGGGAAAAGGATTGAATTTCATGGCCGAAGCATCAAAAGTCAAATGGCAAAACTAAATCAACCCGAAATGTAACCTCGACTTTAAAAATTAACCTCAGACTATAGAAATTAACTTGAGTTAATTAACTAATTAATTAATTTTTAAAATTAACTCAGTCTAGTAACAAGAAACCAGGAAACGACCTTAGTTATTTACCTGACACGGTTCAATGCATTTGCATGTTTCGCATCCATTTGCATCTCTAACCATTCCGTAGTCACATTGCATCCTGCAGACCGGTCCACAGCGTGGCGTGGGTGCTGAAAACACCAAACTCTTAATGCTAAGACCTGAGATGAAGAGGTCGACACATGGGCTTCCATGGTCCATACACGAGAGCCTTAAATGGCCTGGCAACCTTTCAAAAGGGCAGCGGTGGTGAAGGATACCACCCAATAAATTCAATGAAAAATGAGCAGGGTCGAGGCCTTACAGTCACTATAGAAAAAGTGTTTACATTTACGTTTTACTATTGTCTATAGCAATCAGATATTCTCATAGCAATGAGTAATGTTGGCGTTCCTTTAGGTAAGTAACGTCTTATTTAACAAGCCATGTGTCCATCTGGAGAGCGACGAATCGCCTCGATAGCTATAGCATCTATTAAAACTACACAAAAAGAAATATCAATATGGTGCTATTATATATGAGCACTTTTTATAAACAAGAGCAAACACAGAAGAAGAAGTAGGAAGAGGAGAAGTAGGAGGAGGAGAAAATGAAAAAGAACTATCTTTGTTGGGCTCTATGCATGTAAAATAATAAATATTAATACATTTAACAAGACTATATCGAAATGAAAACAATATAAAACCGTGGTTGCTCAGACGCGATTGAATACGACATGACTTGGACTTGAGAATCTGTTTCACGATCACATACAAAGGAAAAAGGAAACACGCTAGGAAGAAAGTCAGAAAAGAGAGCGTCACCCAAGGTAACTCAGAAAAACAGACATGCGCAACAGAAAGAAGCAGTTATACCAGCAGAGTCACACAGTCAGACAGAATACGGAATACTGAAGCAGACGAAGTAAGAATACAAGAAGAACGGGAAACTGATAATGGACCAGAGAGACATCTCTGTTGTTAAGGTTGCGCTTTGAGAATTCGTTCAGTAGGCATATCCTGTACCTGTGGTTGATTGACCAGATGATGTCGGCGTTGTTGTGACTGAGGTCGTCGTTGTAGAGACTGTGGTCGTCGTTGCTGCAAAGAAACAGCTCTAAATTTTTATGCAAACCCAAAATATGCTTTGTATGCAACAGATGGATTTAAAAAACAGCAACCACGTAAGTAACTAAGTATGTATGTATGTATGCATATACGTATGTATGTATGTATGAATATACGTATGTAAGTATGTATGAATATATGTATGTATGTAATCGTAAAGTCCTGTCACTTCGATCATTTTAATCTTAAGAAGATTCTTCAAATCACGTGATCCAGAGCATCTTAGAACTCGCATTTCAAAGTCACTGTCATACTAATTAAGTAATTCGCAAATAGCATTTACTTGCCATTAGAAGTGTTTAAATTAGCATTTGGCTGGAAAAGTATTGGCAACATTGCAGTTGTTATTGAACTGTTTAAATTAGCATTTGGCTGGAAAAGTATTGGCAACATTGCAGTTGTTATTGAACACCATTATCTTTAGATATGATTGACGAACATTGTTAATTGTGAATATATTTCGAAAGAATTACAGAAAATCTTCCGCCTCTGAAAGTCATACTTTATAATAAGTGACATTAATGTTAATAACACTCTGACATTTTCAGGACTGAATCTGACTAGCCTGCATGTATGCAGCATCTTTCAGAAATTGTGCAAAATATGCTGCATGTCCGGAAACCATTTTAGTACCGATTCGCCGCTGCCATGTTCGGGTGGTGCTAGTCCCAAGCTGGGATAAGGGAGGAGGGAGACGCTAATCATCTTTGTTATGACACGGTGTCGTTAAACAGAACTACACACATTTACATATTTTGATATTCAATGGTTGCATAAATTTGTGTAGGTCTATTACTAAGAATTATATTCGATCGGAAATTCTAATCGTAAAAAGTAATCTTGAGTAAACTCCCCTCGAGGATACGACTACTTTGCTTAAGACAACATAAGAAGGGAAGAGAAAGGGAGAAGCTGCGAGAAGTAAAGAGATTTAGTAGTATGGCGTTTTCCTTCACAGTTTACTTAATTTTTGGCTGTCTTACCTGCACACTCTGCAACGTATTGGTCCGAACCGTTGGACTGTGGTTTTGGCATGCATACTTGTCCGCTGGGGCAGGTCACATTCTGTTAACACGAAACCCACAAACATGCACTAGAAACGAATGAAATTAGAAATTATAGTAAACAATCAGAGGTACCACGTAAATGGAAATTGGTTTTGATGATCGAGATTCTCGAACCTAAGTTGATGACCACTGAGGTAAAATTTGAGAAGGCGATACATGTCGATTTCACAATGCCATGGTGTAAGCAGAATTCTAACTCAGGTGGCATAGGTTGAAAGTGGGTTGCTCGACCACTTTGCACTATTGCTCTATATTTTTCAGAACCTATGAAGCTCAATAACGTTCTGCAAATGTGTTGTGGCACAAACTTTGTAAATTGTCTTCTACATTGTCTTTCTGTTGTTCGGCAACTGACGGTTCAAGAAGAATTTTCAAGATATGTTGAGTCGCAACTTTTAAGATCTGTTAGATAGCCATGTTTAGCGCCCTAGTGAGGTTCTTAAAAGGCGCTACATACACAGTCAGATACACACATACAGTCACATATATACACCGGTACATGCATGCATACAAACATGCATGCATGTATACATACATACATACATACATTGAAGATAAGATAACCGGCTTTATATCGATAACAGTTGGACCCAACTTTCCACCTTTGCCTTGTCTGTTCCATGTGCAAAATGAAATAATCTTCTCGGTGAAGAAACGAATAAAGTTGTAGAACAAAAGCATCAAAAGTCAATAGCAATATGAATTTAACCCAGAATGTAAACTCGACCATATACCACAAATTTGAAATTATAGAAATGAGCTAAATGTCTCAAAGTCTTGTTCAAAGAATCAAATCAACCAACCTCGCACGGTTCAATGCATTTGCATATTTCGCATCCATTTGCATCTCTAACCATTCCATATTGACAGTACATCATGCAGGTTGGTCCACAGATCGCGGGATTTGCTGAAAACACGAAGCAGTTGATTGCATCAGATGACACGAAGAGCTCAACACACACTTAAAGTCTGTTGCAAATCAGAGTTGCGATAGCAAATGAAGACAACTCTAGTTCTGTCATTGTAACTGCGATTGTAATTGTAATCTGACATTTATAAAGCGCCACTTCAAGAATAAACTCATCAGGGGCGCTCCCGACCGGAACCAGTGAGACCACTGTCAAATAATACAGACTTCAGGCGCTTGCGAAACTGCGGAAGGGACAAACTGAGGAATTCAAGCCAGAGCTCTCGGGAAAGGCGATTCAACTATTAGGTCCAACAAAGGCAAAGCTTCTAGACTACTCTGTAGCAGTGCGCATATGAGGGACAGTCAGGAGTCCAAGGGAGGCAGACTGGAGAGTGCTACGGCCTGGAACCAAGGAGACCGAAATCCAGAAGTCCTTAAGATATGATGAAGCAGAGCCAACGAGACAATTACGCATAAGGGTTAGGATCTTGAACTGAATATGCTGCTGAACGGGGATCCAGTGCAAAGTATCGCTCATAAAGGAAGTTATATGGCCATACCTATGGACACCTCCAATAAGACGGGCAGCAGCATTGAGAACAGACTGAAGCTTGGAAATATTGGCAAGTGAGAGTCCAGCAAAGATAGCGTCACCAAAGTCCACCCTGGTGCAGATAAGGGTGTGAATTAGGGTAGCAATGGCATGAAAGGAAAGGGAGTGGCGGACAGTACGGAGCTGACGAAGATTGTAAAAGCATGAGCGGCAGACATTGTTAACATGATCGGTCCAGAATCACGGCCTGTGGAACAGAATAGAATGTCCAGAAACCTGTGTAAGGATAAGGAATCGATCTTAGCCAGCTGGGCATGACCGCCAAGCCAGATTAAATGGATCTTACCACAGTTCAATCATATGCGATTAAAGGACATCCAGAGACCAAGGGCAGTTGTTGCGTCAAGAATCTTCTCAACCAGAGAGAGAGAGAGAGCCGCATCGGCTGGGCCATGAGCGAAGGCCTTAGTGTCTTCTGCATACTGATGGACATCAACACCCATGAGAAGGAGAACCCGTGCCAGGTCGGCAGTGTACAGAATGTAAAGGAGAGGGGCCAGGACAGTACCCTGAGGGAGGCCAAAAGGAATAAGGTACCAGGCGGAACTTGTGGGCCCCTAGACAACAGAATGGCAGCGGGGAATGACTGAAACCAAAGAAGGGCAGTATCAGTAATGCCAAAAGATTTCTCCAGACGCTCCAAAAGGATAGAGTGATCCACAGTATCAAAAGCAGTGCTAGCATCATAAAGGGCAAGAAAGGTAACCTGTCCACGGTCAAAAGCTCTGTATGGTTGCATATTAATAAACTTTGCAAATTATTTCCAAAGAAAAACAGTAACTTTAAACCGTGTTGTTCCGGTACATTTAAAAAAACATGATTTCGGCTTCAGAGTGTGTATTTAACGACTAACCAAAAATATCATTATACTATCAGATACATAGTAATATTTCATGACAGAGTAGTGCCAAGATCAGTATAAAACATTTATATGGAGCCTGTATTGAAGCCTGTCACAAGTGTCCTTATGCAAAGCAGGACTACTAAGAGAGGTAACAAGAATAGGCCTATTAAAAGCCCTTAATTCTATTTCTTATTTTCAGAATAGAATCACGCACAGCTGAACAGAATTATATTCTGACCAACGTAGACTTATCTCTTTATGCTTTACATTTAATTGCGTAATTTGCATAACTCTTGTATGCAATTTGCATTTTGCGCATGGAAATTTACAGACTGGCATTTGCATTACTTGACAGTACGATTAAATGGAAAAGACTTATGTTCGCAAACGACGGAAATTATAATTTTAAAAAAGGAAAAAAGAGAAGCCAGAAGGAAGAAAGCTACAGATGGTAAGACAAACAGAGCGACAACAGAGACGAACAGACACAGCCAGACAGGAGTACTGAGACAGGCAAGCAAGAATGCGTGAGCAGCAGGGAACACTTAATGCAAAAGAGAAACGTCTTTGTTCTTCAGGCTGCTCTTTAGAGATTCTCAAATTAATGCACCTGCAGTTGTTGGTGTTGTCGTCGTTGCAGAAACGGTGGTTGTTGTTTCTGCAAAACAACAGCAGTTGTGAATTTTGCTGCCAAGCAACACACTAAATGGCATTTGCATACAACAGAAAACTAACTACAACTAACACGTTGATTTTAAAAAGTAAGTAAGTAAGTGATCTTACAGCCTTCGTAATCGTAACGATAAACGTAAACTGGAGATTTCTACAGCGTCCAACAAAACCTAAGTCGTAGGAACCAGCTTGTTCACAGTCGCTCAGTTAAACAAAATCAATAGGCAAGAAGGGATTGATTCCAGGTCAAGATCCAAGAGTCAGGCAGGCAGGCAGGCAGGCAGGCAGACAGGCAGACAGGCAGGCAGGCAGGCAGGCAGGCGATTATGGTGGGTGGTGTTTGTCACTTTGGTCAGTTGAAGCTTTAAAAGAAGAGTCCTGTTGTTCACGTACATTATCCAGAGCATTTTCAGAACTCTCATTTCAAAGTCAACGTAGATTTAGTAAGTACGTAGTGCGCAGTTAGCATTTGGTCGTCTTTGTCAGTATTTTAAAATATCAGTTTGGGGGCAAAATTACTGGAAACATAGCAGATGATAATCAACACAACATGTAACATCTCTATATGTGACTGCTGAAACAATTTCAGTTGTGAACGGATTCCGAAAACTTACAGAAAATCTTCCAACAGTAAACGACAGACTCTAAGATAATACGTGACAATAATGTTAAAAGCACTGTGACCTTTTTCTTGACTAAATATCACTGGTCTTCCTGCCTGCAATATATGTTTTAAAAGGGTTCGAGAGTTTTCTGCAAATTATTAGGAATCATTTTAGCACCGAATTCACAGTCATGTGTTGGCATTCGATCGTTGCTATAATTCGTGTATCGCAAAAATAAGTCGATTTGAGAATCTAAATATGAAACATGACCTAATATAATCACACATCGTGGATACGTTTATTTTTCTTAGACAGAACGAGGGAGAGAGCAAACGAGAAAGAGGGAGAGAGAAAGAAAGAAAGAAAGAAAGGGAAGGAGAGGAAGCAGGAGAGAGAGGGAAAGGGAGAGGAACAGAATCTAGGTTTGTGAGTTTGAATATGGTGTTTTGGTGGTTGAGTAGTATGGCATTTTCCCCTTTAGAGTTCACATTTTTGGAGGGGTCTTACCTGCACATTCTGCCACGTATTGGTACCTGCCGTTGAACTGTTGTTTCGCTCTGCACTCTTGTCCGCTTGGACAGGTCACGTTCTGTTAACAAGAAACTCATAGAGATACAACTAGAAAAAGATTAAACTATAGGTAAACAAGCAGAGGTGCCATGCAAGTGAAAATTGGTTTTTGACGGTCGAGGGTCTTGTGCATTTGTTTTTGGTGCACCAATGCTCCATAACACCGTTAAGTTTTGCGAGACATGAATCATTCTACCTGACATGAATCATAACATTAGAAACGTTACATGACATGAATTGCAAAACTATTGTTACTTGTTATCAATTGAATTCAAGCTGAAATCATAACAATGACGACGTTATCTGTCATGGTTCATAGCATTAACAACTTTATCTGACAGTTTATAGCACTAACAACGTTATCTGACACAGTTTATAGCACTAACAACGTTATCTGACACAGTTTATAGCACTAACAACGTTATCTGACACAGTTTATAGCACTAACAACGTTACCTGACAGTTTATAGCACTAACAACGTTATCTGACACAGTTTATAGCACTAACAACGTTATCTGACATGGTTCGTAGCACTAAAAACGTTATCTGGCATGGTTCGTAGCACTAACAACGTTACCTGACATGGTTCGTAACACCGACACATGTCGCATTCCGTTGTCATGTTTTTGGCGAAACCATAGCTACAGCCCAGCTTGCACGTCCATGTCTCTTGACAGTTCGCTGCTGCTCAAAGCATAAGTCAACTTCAATTTAATTGGCAATGGAGGTAACTGGTAACATAGCAGTGCATTTGTATCTGCCATCATTAGTAATCATCGAGCTTTCTTATACATCGGACCTTCCTCTTGGAGTAATGTGTGATTCAACTCAACAAATAATTCTCTGTTTAATATAAGTCGCACTTGTTTAGTTCGTATAGATAGAAGGGCTTCTAAGAGAGATATATATATATATATATATATATAGAGAGAGAGAGAGAGACAGACAGACAGACAGAGAGACAGACAGACAGAGAGGGAGGGAGGGAGGGATAGAGGGAGGAAGAGAGGGAGAGAGAGCGAGAGAGTCTTATACAGTTAGACCATGAACTGACGAAGCTCGCTAAGCAAGAACAGTTCTCATTTTTTGAGAGAAAATAAGGAAAGCGTCATATCGCTTGCTCGAATGACAGTATGTCTACAGCAGATAGAGGGTTGATCTTATAGTAGGGTGGCAGTTGATCTTCAGCAGCATATAACTAATACGAATCGTCAGAATTTAGAGGCAACATGCATAAGTATTAACTCAGCTTCAATCTGTCAGATAGTTATGTCCGATGTATAAGAAGCAGATGGGACAAAATTGTTCGTGGTGCAGCCAATCCTGGGCGCAAGGACGGTTGAAGACAAACAAGACTAGACAAGATAGCCATGTCTCAGCGCCTTTACGACGTTTAAAAGGAGCTATATAATTCTCATCCACATACATGTGTACAAATGGAACATAACTCACTGCATTCGCCGAGATATATCCTTTCGATCGGCTCTCCAGTATACATCGGAAAATTATTCGGCACGCAGATCTTCCCGTTTTCACACGTTAGGCTCTGTACACAAAAGATACACACAACTAGGTTACGGAATCTCTCGATGGATAATAAAAGATCTTTTCAAAGCCCACAAACGAAGCGAATTAATGAACTGAAATGAATTAAGCATAATTAAAGCGCTAATGTGAGGTACTTAAAGGCGCTGTATTAAATGTCTAGATATTTAACAAACAAACAACTAAACTAGCTAACTAGAGACTAACTAACCATGCACGGATCGTAGCACTGGCACAGTTTGCACTTAGACTCGTTCTTTGCAAATCCGAATTCGCACGAGATTTTGCAGTCTGCCATCGATGGACAACGAACTGCAAGACAAGACAACAGATGGACAACGAACTGCAAAACAAGACAACAGATGGACAACGAACTATAAGACAAAACAACAGATGGACAACGAACTGCAAGACAAGACAACAGATGGACAACGCACTATAAGACAAGACAACAGATGGACAAGGAACTGCAAGACAAGACAACAGATGGACAACGAACTATAAGACAAAACAACAGATGGACAACGAATGCAAGACAAGACAACAGATGGACAACAAACTATAAGACAAAACAACAGATGGACAAGGAACTGCAAAACAAGACAGCAGATGGACAACGAACTGTAAGACAAGACAACAGATGGACAACGAACTATAAGACAAAACAACAGATGGACAACGAACTGCAAGACAAGACAACAGATGGACAACGAACTATAAGACAAAACAACAGATGGACAACGAACTGCAAGACAAGACAACAGATGGACAACGAACTATAAGACAAAACAACAGATGGACAACGAACTGCAAGACAAGACAACAGATGAACAACGAACTGCGAGACAAAACAACAGATGGACAAGGAACTGCAAGACAAGACAACAGATGGACAACGAACTGCGAGACAAAACAACAGATGGACAACGAACTGCAAGACAAGACAACAGATGGACAACGAACTATAAGACAAAACAACAGATGGACAACGAACTATAAGACAAAACAACAGATGGACAACGAACTGCAAGACAAGACAACAGATGGACAACGAACTATAAGACAAAACAACAGATGGACAACGAATGCAAGACAAGGCAACAGATGGACAACGAACTATAAGACAAAACAACAGATGGACAACGAACTGCAAGACAAGACAACATAGAGGCAACAGATGTTGAATCAACAAGTGCATTGGAGGGGGATTTTGTCATTTGCATTGGATGACGATTGACATTTGTATGTACACTTGTATGTGTATGTATGCGTACGTATGTTTGCATACATATGCATACATGTATGTGTGTAAGTATGTATGTATTATGTATGCATTGCGTATGTATGCATGTATTTATTCATGCATATATGTACAGCACATACGTATGTATGTGTATATATGTATGTGTATATATGTATGTATGAATGTATGTTTACATATATATGCATTCATATATATATATATATATATATATATGTTCATGCGTGTATGTAAGTATGTAAGGCTTTGTATGCATGTATATGTGTATGCATGTTTATATGTATGTGTATATGTGCGTGTATAATGTGTGCATAGCAGTGCAGGTGTGTACATGACTAACACGGCCGCATATCTGTCACCACCTGAGTCGTGTTTACCCTGACCCTATTATTTGGCAGCTTCTTTCCCTAAATTTGCTCAATAACTTTCGCTTGCTCGGATTTCTACGGCGATTGAGTGCTTTTCGGCGTGTTTTCTCGATTCCGGCATAGTTTATGCGATCGGTACCTATCCGCCATTTGGACCCGTCTACCATTGAGGGTTAACAGGTTGCCAGTTGAAAGCTGAGCCTACAGACCTATACACGGCAGAGGTTTAGGCCTACCATTTCACACCGCTGGAGAGACTTCAATTTCACTTCATGTCGTTCAAGAATGCGAAAGCCAGATGCATACGTGCAGCATTTTCTGTTCCCCGGTTTCAATATGCACTTCTGAACTTTGTAAGGAGGGCATTATCGAGTTACACTTGTACTGTATTGTAAATGAAAGGCAGGGTATGTTTCTTACCATCGCAGTAGCCGACTGGTTGTAATTCGCACTTTATACCGATGCACTTGTATTCGTTTCTTACGGCGCAATGATGCGTGGCTTCACAGGTCACGCCCTGGAAATAGAATTGTGATAAAGTGACGATCTGTATGTAAATGTTATGAGTTCACAGACTTCGCAACCAAAATGTCTCGGTATTTTGGCTACTAAAACCTATTAATTAAGCATTATTTGAAAACAATTAAAGTAACTAGCCTACAACGCGCAGAACACTGAGTGATTGTTCAGCAAAATGTCCTTACTGCAGGAAGTCCTCTATTGCTTTCCGTTTCTCCCTCTCGCTTTCCTCTCCCCTCCCACAACTCCTCCTTCCGTACCCAATCTCTCCTTATTTTCCCCATTTTCCCTCCCAATCTTCCATCACCTCGCCTTCTTCGGCCTCCCCAACTGCCTCTGTTATATTTATAAAATCTTTTTCTTACCGGTTCTTTTTCTTTCTCGCTCTACCTTCCCTTCCCTCTCCACTTTCGATCACCCTTCCTCTCCAATAAACCCTGTCCAATCTTTCTTTTCCATGCCTCCCTCGTTCTAACCTGCACTCCATCATACAGAACCAAACATTAGCATGAGATAAAAGACATTGACCCAATATGGTATTTATCGAAGGTCTGAACAGTGGCATTATATGGTGCTTAGCATGGGTTTTAAACTTGCATAATATGATTAGTATAGATCTAATATGTACCTGGCATGGGTCGAAACATTGGCAGATTTCGCAACCGTCGGCACCTTTAGCCAAGCCATGGGTACAGTTCAAGGAGTTGCAGTCGGTCGGGGGAGTACAGTTTCCTGGGAAAAGTAAAATAACTGTTTACTAGCATTTTGTGTTAACCAGCCTGTGTTCAAAATGCACATCTGTTGTCTAAAAGAACTGAAACAGACTGGAAGAAAAAGAAATAAATCTGTAGCATTGGCTAATTTGACAGTTTATCTTTACAACTAGAAATGACTGCATGGTTACTTTAATTTGGATAATCATGCAGTAATACTTTGTAATACCATGTGAAGCTTATATGAAATCTGACAGATGTTGACCTGCCTACATATAATCTAATCTAATGACTTCCATAGCGCCGTTATCATAATGCAAACAGCATCAATCGATGGACTCTTCAAGTGAAATCGTAATACAAAAATCGTAAACTCCATGCTTACTATTCTACGTATTTACCGTGCTACATATTTACTGTGCTACATATTTACTGTTCCACATATTTACTGTTCCACATATTTACTGTGCTACATATTTACCGTGCTACATATTTGCTGCTCAACATATTTACTGTTCCACATATTTACTGTGCTACATATTTACTGTGCTACATATTTACCGTGCTACATATTTGCTGCTCAACATATTTGCTGTTGAGTATGGGGAATCAAACTGCGCAGTTTGGGTGGCAAATTGTCATTTAGAAATTGCACACCTTGTTGATAAGGCGATTAAGCAGCAAAGACTTACGTTCGCAAACTGCGTGGTGTGCAGGCCAGCACATATCCTCAATGCACTGGGTGGAGGGCACCCGAACGCAGGTGTCTGTGGCGTTACATGTCACTCTCTAAGGGAAGAAAACATAATATACTGAGCAAACAGTGGGAAGTCTGATTTTCGAAATTTACAGGAAGGTCTTTGAGGTCTGAGTTACCACTTTGGTATCTTCCTCGAATTGACTTCTTCAGTTTGCCTTCTTCCAACTTCCTTCTTCAAATTTCCTTCTTCCAGTTTCCTTCTTCAAACTGCCTCCTTCGAATTTTCTTTCTCGAAATGTTCTCTTCAAAATGCCCATTTTTCGCGAGAGGCAGTGAATGATGCGAATGTAGCAATTAAATGTGAAAATTACACAGAATAAATTATCATCTTGTAGAATAAAAGGCACAGACAAACCCAAATGAAGTTTACCTCGCATGGATCGTCGCAGGCGCATGTGTAACAGCCATTTGAATCTTTTGCATTTCCGTAGGGACAGCTGGTTGGACAAAGCGGAGGTGGACGATGTTGGCAAGAGACATTTACTGAAATACCACACACAGAATACAAATCAGAGATGGGGAAGCGACAATAGGCGGGTATGGAGAAAGAAAAGGACGAAAGAGTAAATATCGAAGGAAACAACAGACGGAAAATGGAGAAGAAAGAAGATATGATAGAAAGGAGGAGATAGCAATACTGTAGGGCATGTGAGGGGTTTCTCTTGTAGAGATGCTATATAAATTTTCGTTCAAAATTACATTTGAGACACACGGTGAGCCATACCCAAATAGAAAGACAAGATGCGTGCAGATATACTGGCAAAACCATACAGAAATATTGAAACCGGTCAAGCAAAAGAACTGAACAACAGCAAACGGATAATGGAAGAGAGAAATGTTTATGGCTTAAAGCGGCACTTTAAGGATTATATGAGTATTTAATAATAATAATAATAATAATAATAATAATAATTATTATTATTATTATTATTATTGAATAATAATAATAATAATAATTAATAACAATAATAATAATAATAATAATTATCATTATCGTTATTATTATTATTAGTAGTAGTAGTATTAGTATTAGTATTATTATTAGTATTATTATTATTATTATTATTATTATTATTATTATTATTATTATTATTATTATTATTATTATTATTATAAGACAGTGGCGTCCCAGGTCAAGCATTTACCCCCTTCCCAAGGAATGAGGGTTGCTCCATCAGGTCGTCGGCCGTCGGACCTAACCAATCCTGCTGGTTCTTTAGTTGATGGAAAGCCAGCCTTCACGAGGGCGCGCCACACGATGTCATTGATACAGGCGTGTCTTGCTGTTCTCCCTGGGCCTAAAGGGCATGCTAGACCGTGCGAGCCGTCCGCCGTGACCAGAAACCCACAGGGGCAAACGTGAGGGGCGCACAAGTCTATCCCAAGTCTTAGGCCTGTTGTGATGCGTACAGCCTCATCGTTTAGCCTCAAGCCGCAGGCACTTATGGGCAACGCCAAAAGCCAGTCGCCAGAGTGTGGTGAAGAAACTGCCTTAAATCTGGCTTCGTGGTACTCGGATGTTATTGAGGCTCTGAGGGTTGCCAGACTCTTTTGGATAAGTGGGCGGTCCCAAGTTGCCTGTTTATGGGATATTGGGGCCTCGGGATTGGGAGCATTTAATTCCGCTGACCAGCGGGTCCGGGCTTGTTCCAAAGGGCCATACGGGGGCAGGTCGCAAGAGCTAAGAATGGAATCCTGTAACGACGTGGTGCCTGCGGCTGAAGCCAAGAAGGCGGGAAGTGCCAGCGAGGACGCGCGACGTATACCAAGACCTCCGTCTCGGACAGGTAAAGATGCCTGATCCCAGCTCTGATCATTCAGAGCCAAGTTGAGCATGTTGGTGAGGCCTTTGCGCAGCAGTTGGTCGAATGTGTCAAGAGCCGGGTTGTCCATGCATGGTGTGCAGCGGAGTGTGTGGAGCAGGGTGCAAGAGCTTAGTGAGTTGCGAAGAAGAATTATGGCATCATGCCTAGATATGTAAGCCATACGGTCAATCCCTAGTGATAGTTGTGCGCATCGCTTCTCCAGTGCATCCCTTAGAGCTCCGCCCGTGGAAAGAGGTGCGCCCAAAAGACAAGCATTGTCAGAAGGTGTGACCGTGAAGCAGTCTAGAGGAGATGGCAGGTTGGTACATTGGATATGTGTTATCACTTCGCACTTACTGACATTTAGTGTCAAACCCATTTCGCCCGCGACCCTGATAATAGATTCGACGTCTGCCGCCACTACGGATGCTTTCCCACCCAGAGTGAGGTCATCCAAATAGCCAAGGCGTAGAGGAGAAGAAAGACCTGTCAGAAGCGGCTGAATGGGAAGGCAGAAGAGAAGTGGGCCGAGGGGATCTCCTTGCTGTGGACCTGTTTGTGAGAGTATAGTAAAATCGCCGTATTTAAGAGAGGAAGGTCTGGAATAAGCCAAACTGCAGTAGGGGTAGAGCTCCGGAATGACTTCCGATATCGCCGCCAGCATGTGAGTGCGGCTAAGGCTATTAAAGGCGTTGCTGAAATCAAGTTTGACCAGTACTGAGTCGGGGGATAAGTCAGTGAGAAAGCGCCTGGCGGCGTGCACCGCCGCCTCACAGCCCCCTGGAGTCCCAACTCCTAGCTGGAAAGGAGCGAAGTGGTCAGACAGCTGAGCGACGGCGAAAGCGTTAACGCATTTAGAAGCCAGACGTCTCCAATAATAACCAATGGCAATTGGCCGAACTCCCCCCGATCTCTTCCTGAGGGCGAACAAGGTGCCCCCAAATAAGAATTGACTGATATCGTCTGGACATATCCCTGCCAGCAAAAGGTTCGTAAGGGAAGTCAGGAATTTCACAAGGTTGGGGCCGACCTCCTTGCAGCTTACTAAGTCGAGGATGTGTTGGGGGCGAATTCCGTCAGGACCGCCCGCCGAACCCGCCGGAAAGGAGCGGACTGCACGCAAGACCTCGCCTTCGGTGACGTGAAGAGGGGGCATGTCTGAAGCTGATGGTAATGTATTTCGCGTGTCTCGAGGCGGAGGATGCTTTGCACGCAGTTCCTCAGCAGATTCCAAGTCGGCTTGAATGGGGAGATCATCAGAGCATAGGATTCTAACGGCGGCGCGTATGTTACCATCCTCAAGTTTTGCAGAAACCGCCTTTGCGATGCCGTCTGTGTCTGATCTTGCGGTTGAGCGTCTAAAGGTCAGTCCTGCCTCTGTGGTGGGGATGGAAAAGCGAGCTCCTGCTGCCATCTGAGACCGAAAGGCGTCCATCCTCTTCTTGATAAGGTGGGTTAGGTTGTGTCTCTTGCCCCCTCTTGTTGGATGAGCGAGGGAAGAGTAGCCGAAGACCATCAACCTAATCCAGGCGTCCCGATCTAGTGGGTTGCGAATGATGTTGTCCATGATTGTAATTAGTATATTAGCCATTGCCGGCCTTGCCCCCCTAGGAATGTGCTTGATCAGGCTACCCGGATAACTTGGATGGTCAAGGTGAGAATCCGCCGACAGAGGGACTTGATCATTGTCTACATTAGGGGAAGACAGCGATTGACTCTGACTGAGGGCTATTATTATTATTATTATTATTATTATTATTATTATTATTATTATTATTATTATTATTATTATAAGACAGTACCTGGTGGTGTCATGGTTGTGGAAACTGCTGTTGTAGTTTCTACAAAACAATAGTTTTTTCACTTTTTATACGAAGTAATGCATAGTCTTTGCATACAACATAAATTTGCAACTAAGGAGAATGAGTTTTAAAAGTCAATAAGTCACTTGGATGATTCGATCAAGTGATGCTTCAGAAGAATAGTTCAGCGTCGGATCGTGTTTTAATTCAGAACGTTTCAAGTAAGCTTATTTCATAATCACTAGTATCAATTAAGCAGTGCACGAATAACAACATTTCCTGATTATCAGAAGTATTTGTGAGTGCTATACCAGGAAATTTCAATCAGCATATGAGTTTAGCTAGCCAACTGTATCGTTGTCTAAATTTTGTCTATAAACGTTGTCTATTGGCTGTTCGTGCTCACCAACGCATTGCCCTGTGAATCTGAAGTTTGGCGGACAGTCTGGATCAGCGGAACAATCATTCTCGATCACTTGGCACGTGTTGTTTTTGGGACAGTTGATGGTCTGCAAATAATCTACTGTCTGTAGTTATCTGTGATAAACCTGAATATAGACTTGGCAACAAGAACACTTTCCCAAAACTGATATCGAAAATGAATTACTTAAAGTATATGTTTTGCTGCTGTCATTCAAGCTTGAATATCTTTCGTGTACTTAATAGTTTTCACTAATAAGCTACATATCATGTAAGAAGAGGAGAAGGATTAAAAAGCAGAAGAAGAAAAAGAAAAAGAAAAAGAAGATGATGAAGAAGAAGCAGAAGAAGGAGAAGAAGAAGTAGGAGGAGGAGTAAGAGGAGGAGAAGGAGGAGGAGAAAAAAGAAGAAAAGCAGTACCTTAACAAACTCCGAGAGGGAGTCATCATTATCTTGAAAGTGTTAGCAAAGTTATTTTCTTAGCCCGGCATATGAGGACGGGTGGCCAGTCCTCTCCTAGCGGCATGATCTACCTAGCGACAGAGTACGGTCAGCCTAAAGTCCTACCTCACAGGGTTCGTAACATCGGCAGACGGGGCATCCATTTGAATCTGTGAGCATTCCGTAGGCACAGCGCATCACACACGAGAGGCATCGAGGTTCAGGGAAAGATGTAGTTGCTGCGGATGTAGATGTTGTGGGTGTAGTTGTTGTGGGTGTAGTTGTCGTAGAAGATTCAGTAGACTCTTTAGCTACATAAAGAATAATTTTCATCTTTGCGTAAATCGTCAGATTTAAATTGAAAATCGTATTCATATACTTCGCATATGTTTCTTTTTTGTTATTTGTTATCTTTTTATTTGCCGAAGTTAGTAATTTGTCTGTGGGTTTATTTATTCTCTTACTTTCACTTTAAAGCAGTGAATGGCTTAAAGGCTAATTGAGTTACAAGATGATGCTTAGGTATCTGTTTACAATGGTGGAGGTTTAGCACTGCAAGACAAGCGCCAGGCCATTCAGTCACCCTTGTCATCCACTGGGTGTATTATATGTCCATATTGAGGCTACCGGGCTCTGAGCTCGGATTTAAAATTGTATATCTTTCAAGTCTAAACACAACAAAGTCTACTGCAATTAAATCATTATCAACAAGAAGGACCGCAAAGGTCTTTGCTGTCCTTTTTTATTCGTAATTCTATTTATTTAGCGCCTCTTCAAGAAAACTTTTCATTGGTGCTCCCGATATGACATCTCAAGACCACAGTCGTACATTATATTGTCTTGAATCGCTGGCGAAATATATGCAAAGAAAGTCTAAAGCTCTTGTCACAAGTTGCACGACAGAGCCTTCTAGAATCAAGGTCTGACCACGTATTGTTTTCATTTCTAAGTGCTGCTTTGTCTTAGATTGGCTTATGGTTGTCATGTATTGCTTTAGTAGTCATAACCTGAAGATGATACTCACGGACGCAGTATCCGATGAAGGAATTTGCACAACGCGGATCGTTCGCTGGACAGTCCAATGTCATGCGCAGACACGTCTGATTGGCCGTACAATTCTACACAAAACAAAACTTGATCTTTATTCATATGGATACGATATATTCTATCCATGTCGATAGCATACCAAACGTGCATCATCATCATCATCATCATCACTATTATTATTATTATTATTATTATTATTATTATTATTATTATTATTATTATATAATAGTGTAAAAAGTGTGACAGTTTCATTAAAATAAATTTAAAATCGCCGTCTCCAGAGGGTTCAGAGTATGATGGCAATGTTCCGGAGAGGCAGATGGCATTTCCTCGTTGAACAGCCACCAAAATCTTCTGAAACAGGAAAGAGGTTTCTAGAGGATCATTTGTTGAATCTGTTGTCCGGCTTCCCAATTCTGCGATGAACTCCTTTCCTTCCTTGCTCCAGGCTCCGCTGGTCTCCAAGGCCACTGCCACAAAGGCGTGAGACTGAGTGATGGTGGCGTACTTCATCCTTTTTATTATATTATTATTACTATCATTATTATTATTATTATTATTATTATTATTATTATTATTATTATTATTATTATTGCTACTACTATTGTTATTATTTTTTACCAAGGTAAGTATAATCCCTTGGTTGTTCAAAAATTTCTGGAAAAGAGAGAGAGAGAGGGATTCTGGAACGGCTAATCCTCGTCTGGATTCGGCACCACAAATGTACCGTGGAAGGCGACTGCATTGAAACGCTGTAATGTTATAGACAAACGTTGAAAGAGGTAACCTGTATCTCTACCATCTCCGGATATGAGGGACAATATACGTCCTAAGTCTGTGAGAAAGGTCATACCCAAACCATTGATAGGGCCTAAAGTCTCATTCTTATTGTTGTTGTTGTTATATATATATATATATATATATATATATATATATATATATATATATATATATATATATATATATATATATATATATATATATATATATATATATATATATATATATATATATATATATATATATATATATATATATATATATATATATATATACCACAGACTAGATATTAACTGCATAAACTGTATGCGCTATATCACGGATTCAGCGTTTGCTGTCTTTCATTTATCACATAACAGACGATGATTAGACCGTGAGTAGACGATTATATTCACAAGTCTGGTGCAGTCCAATACTTAGGGAGACCTGACTTAGTCAAACTAACTGGTGCCTCTTAACTATACGAATTTGATCCATCTTCACCAACGGATAATGATTTTTCTACAATTACACTTGAAGCAGTCATCGGTCGATGCCTGGGGCATTATGATTATGACACTATAGAAGTCATTAGATTAGACTAGACTTGAGCGAAGAAAATACGGAGCGTTTGCCTACTGTTGATCGAGTAATCAATGGGTTTGTCTGATTTACTTACACTGCATGGGTCCACACACACGCAGGTGTCACATCCAGACGAATCTTTTACAAGTCCCTGAATGCAATACTTCGTGCAACTCATCGCTGGGCAGCCGTCTGCCAGTGTTGTCGGTGGCTTAGCTAACATAACACAATTCCATACACAGAGAATCATTTACAGATCATCTAATCTGGTCTTATCTAGTCTCTGCTAGTGTCCTGTCATCGTAGACAAACTGGGAACGTCTTAGACGGCTGTATTCTGTAAAAGGTGCAACATAATTCTAACAATATGATAATTTTGACAATCATTTTCGTCTTCATAGTTCTTCCCCTTATCATTCTCCAGACCAGTTCCAAACATCACCGACCATAGCTGCCTGACGGCCTACCTGCCTGACTCTTGGATCTTGACCTGGAACCGAACCCTTCTTGCCTATCGATTTTGTTTTGACTGAGCGCCTGTGAATAAGCTGGTTCCTGCGAATTAGCTTTCGTTGGGCGTCGTAGAAATCTCGCGATTACGCTTAGGATTACAATAGCTGTAATGATCTGTATTAAATTATAATGAGATTTGATACAGCATGATGTGATTTGATGCTAGAATTTGAAGGGTTCTTTACTGTAACTCGCTGACCGCAGCCATAATACATCAACTTCAATATTAACTCTCATATGGAATTGGAAATTGGCTGTGCACTTATTTTGAAAATAAAAAGAGCCGTTGAAATCTGTGTTCAGAAATGGCTTACCTGTGGAATTCGTGGGAAGTAAACCTGAATCTGAAATAAGTGCACAAAGAAATCCGATGTAATTCAGTGTAAAGTGGTATATTGTTAACAACGTCACCTGGATCTTAAGGAGGGATATCAGAAAATGTTTTGTGACACCATATTGCACTGAACGCTTAGTCCTCAATTCAGCATATTCAGTACTTATAATACATTCGTAAACTTGTCTTAAACAGTACTAAGAATTTGATGTGCCATCGGTTGATACATTGAGCATGAATTAACGGCATTATGGATAGAGTTTTGGAAGTTAACGGCATAATGGAAAGTTTCGTATAAGTCAGAAAAGGTGACGTCGTAACTACGCTGCTAAGGCTCTTAAATTGTTTGTATGACACAGACCAATTTTTTCAAATTCGCACGAGGGGCTTTACCACAGTGAAGCAAATATCTACTCCTAGTGTAGCCTGTTGGATACTCAGACTGGTCAGAGCTTGCTTACCGACGCACATTCTTGTGAAGGGATCACGACATATCTCATCTTCTGCACAGTCCACCTTTTGACTCATGCACACCTTGTTGGCGGGGCAAGACATATCCTGAAGACACGAAGGAAACAATTGCAAAGTTAATACTAAGCCATTTCGGTCAAGAGCCTCATGTGTCCCATTGGCCAGAGACACAGTCATTGCAGGAATAGGTGAGAGACAGTCACAACTGTATGAACCGAAGTAATTACAGGTGCTTTTTACAGGTGCTTTTTTGGCGCCGATGTGAGGTTCATAAAAGGCGCATATACATACATACATACATGCATGTATACATATATACATGCACACATACATACACATACATATATACATGCACACATACATACATACATACATGCATACATACATACTTATCTACACCGTACATACATATATGCACACCTACTTACATACTTACATACATACTTACATACAAATATACATACATACACACATACATACATACATACATTTATACATTTACTCACTTTTAGACCAATTTTAGAGCATAATTACACTTAGAGTAATGTGTTCATGAGTCCGTGTGGTGGTCCTACCTCGCACGGATCGAGACACCGGCAGACGGGGCATCCGTCGTCGTCCGTCTTCAGTCCATAGGGACAGTTCTGGACGGCACGACAGTCCAACTCGGGGCAGCTGCTGTCCTTGCACAGCGCCTCGCAGATCTGTTTGGACTGGAAGTTGTTGTCGTTGCCCTGACAACCGCCGAATGAGAACGGACTGCAGGCGTTGGCCGACTGGTTGTAGAACCATCGAGTGGAGTTGGACTGGCAGGACATTCCGTAGTCAGGTGCGTAGTGACAGAGCGATGGCTTCTGAGCTCTCGTGCTAAGGTTCGGCGCACGAGTCGACGTCTCTGTTGTCAATACACGTGATTAATTGTAAAGTAAAGTAAAGCTCCCATGACTCTGTGCGGGTTGGGAGGCGCTCAGCTAGTTCCTTCTTGTCGGCCCATGAGATGCCAATGAAAAAATCAGAGGATCTACTGTGCACATGTTTTATCAAGACCTTCGACAGTCGACAGGTAAACAAATGATACATAACAATCTCACATCTGTTTGAGGATTATCGGAATTGGCTAATTAAATATCTAGATGTACCCAGTGAAGACACGTGATGATTGACCGATTACCTTGACCTAGCCAGTAGACCACCGCTCACCCCTGCGTAAATATTAACGCATTTCAAATAGAAGATTACTCACCGTAGCATTCGCCATAGTAGGAACCAGTCACGTTGTTTCTCAGCACGCGACATTGATCCGGACAACTTAAAGCCTGCAACGACACAAAGCGATTCGCATCTATCAGTTTAATCATGCCACCCAATTCACAAAACGATGTGCATCTCTTTAACCCAGCGCAGAGGCTATGGCATCGGCAAAAAAGTTCGCAATACAGTGTAGATTAAATGCGATTTTTCAATTGTTGAATAAACCCACATTAATATTTTAAAGTGTTCCTAAAATTATGACAACCTTCTTGCCATCTTGTCACTCACTCAGTGCGAATCTACTGATGTTTGCTACCAAAGAAGAGATCAAATGGACCCTACCAATGTAATGTAGAATGAAGTGACGTAATATGGGATTTGATGTAACTTAAAAGGATCGAACATTTAAAATACACCACCCATTAATTGTCTGTGTAGAAGAATAGTATTATAATGTGTATATAATCTAGATATAATTACTGTGAATTTATTTCACTGGCCAAATACAACCTTTGCCTCATGATATGATGCTTTGCTAACTTCATTACATGTAGCTTTCACGTATGTTGAATAAATGTAAAAACTAGGCAACCCTGTCTGCGGAACAGTATTGTTCCTTTTGAATTTAGCCATTAACGCCGATGCATTTACATGTTTGAACGTAATGTACATTTTTGGTTTTGGTTATCAATAAACTGTCTAAATCTCAACAGCTATCATATCCTATTTAATTTCTTTATCGAGGAACAGCGATGTGAAGCGCTGCTACAACCAGCGTAAAAGAGTCCCTGCCTGGCATGGATTATCTTGGCAGTCGCACGTGTAGCATCCGTCGCTCCCTCTGGCTCTTCCGTAGGGACAGAACATTCCAGCGCAGACTGAGGGGCACTCCTTGCACTGACAGATCGCACATCCTCTCGAGTCCATCATCCATCCTCTCGGACAACTCAATGTGCAATTTACCATGGTCTCGCAGACTTGATCTACAGTCATCGAAAAAACTTCGTATCACATAACAAAGCAACGACAGAGAAAGGATGAGAGATGCGCAGACACATTCTCTCGGCCCACAAAAGTATATTTCGAAATTGCCCACTATTTTGAATAAAAACCTACATTACATTAAAACACGATAAATTGTTACCCGTAACCTAACCCTAAGTGACTTTAAAACTAAATCGTGCAATTTCTCTTCAAATATTTTATTAGCGAACATTATTTCATCGAATCTCTTTATTTGGTCAAAGCTATTGAAGATATCGTAAATAAAGAGCTTCGATGAAATAATGTTCGCTAATAAAATACTTGCAGAGAAATTGTTTTATTTTCAAAGAAAATTATCGTTGACTGATAAAATGTCCGAATAGTCATTCTTCAGGGAGCATATTTTCGAGAAGAAATGTTCGCGATGGTACCTGGTTTTGCAATACATGTAGGAACGAGAGGACAATTTGTTCCGTTGGCTGGACAGGATCCTGGCATCATTTGACACTGCTGGTTCGAAGGACATCCGTCACTCTAGTAGAAGAAAACAACACAGTGATCAGGCTGAAACTGAAGGAAACAAGGTATGACAGAAACTGTAACCACCTGAAATCTAATGCATTTTTCTGTGAACCCAGATGTTCGTAAGTTCAGAAACAACTCAAACAGCATAACAGGTCTCCAGTTTGACACAGGTATTCTTACGTACGGTCACCTGCTACTCAGTAGCATACATACAGACATACTTACATAAATACATACATACGTACGTACATGCATACAGGCATACATACATGCATACATACATGCATACATACATGCATACATGCATGCATACATACATGCATACATACATGCATAGATACATACGCACATACATACATACATACGCACATACATACATGCATACAGGTGTCCGTACACTCATTTGAATTGGGTTAGATAAGAATAAATTGGTCAGAGATTAGTAGGTGTACAAACCAGACAGTCGTTGCCACATCGGCAGGAGTGACATCCGTACTGGTCAATGGTGATCTGACAGGACGAAGAACACTGGACGTCCGGACAGACATTTCCGCCCCCTGAACATCTCGCGAGGCATTCGTCCCTCGTCATGAAGTTGTTTCCATTTCCGTCACATCCGCCGTAGGTAAATGTGGCGCATGCGCGGTCCTTGGCGCTGTAGTACCACCGTTCATGGCTAGCGCGACATCTCCCGGTCACCGGAGCCAGACTGCAGACATCCTCTGTAGTCGTAGACGAAGGAGTTGATGTCGAAGAGACAGTCACGTTGGCATCTGGAAAATCAACAGAAAATTCTATCGACTTAAAGATGTAATTGGACTTGACATCATATAGTCTGAGGCATTTGTTTCTTGTGTCGTCCACTCTCTGGCGTGGCGCCCATTCAAACGGGCAGCCCTGGTGAAGGATCTTACCCGAACAATTCATTGAAAAATGAGCAGGGTCGAGGCAATACAGCCGACATAGAAATATTATTTCTGCATTTGTTATGCGCCACTATCTAATCATTTAGCATCAATCGATGGCGCTGAGCAATTGTGAGTGAAGGACTTGCTCAGTCCCTACACAGTAACCGTTTCGGAGGAGGCTCGAACCCGTACTCTCCGCCTTACAAGCCGGGCGCTCTATCCAATATGCTACCGTGCCCTACAAAAAATACGTGTACATTTACATTTACACCGGCCATTCTAGCGAAGTACAAGGATGAATGTATGTGTATATGTATATGTGTGTATGTATATGTGTGTATGTATATGTGTGTATGTATATGTGTGTATGTATATGTGTGTATGTATATGTGTGTATGTATATGTGTGTATGTATATGTGTGTATGTATATGTGTGTATGTATATGTGTGTATGTATATGTGTGTATGTATATGTGTGTATGTATCTGGGCATTTCCTGCTCTGTCTGAGTGCCTCACTAGAGCGTTTCTGACTTGCCTAAGTAATGTTCCAATAGAAATCGTCTACGCAGATCATTGCAGCAAAGAACAGCCATGTAAATAGGTAAAGATATATGCAAGTTAAAACTTAAGACTCATTTATTCTCTCAGTACTATAACTAATTATTATGTTGTAACGCGTCCTTTGAGTAAGACATTGTTCTATTAAGGCGCGTCATAACTATAAGTTGTATTGTATTGTAAGTGGGTATCCAGACACTTAACAGATTATTCTAAGTGTGTTACTATTGCGTCTTTCGCTAGCAAAATTAATTGCAAGAGTTCTAAGAGAGCGATACGTTCGTCGGTCAAAGAATGATTCCCACGTAGCGGGTGAAGAACAATTGAAAGACATGGATGGTTTAAAATTGGGCGTAATGTAATCTGTACTATTACACAGATGTAATTTGTACTATTGTTATGTAATTTGCCGTCAGCTTAGTGTAATATGGAATAATGCTTTTAATGAAAGGATGCCTTTCTTACCCGTCAGGCCTTCGTTGAAGCAGCTGAGAGCAGTCTGGCTGTTGGAGAGGACACATTGAGTCACGGCATGTGGGTTCGACGTGTCGACTGTGTTGTTGCCCGAACACAGGTATAGACACGACTCACTGATGCCTCTTTGGTTACAGCAGTTGACGTGACTTCGACCACCTGCAACATCGCCAGAGATGTAGTACACCATTCTGTCGACTAAATCGCTTCAAAACGTACATCACAACATCCGAAGAATTTGCATCGAATCCTTTGTAAGGTCCTTTTAAAAATTATCAAAAAGCTTGGTTTCTCCATTTCCGAACACTGTGGCTGCCTGTCTGGGCTTTGGATTTTGACTCGGAATGGAACGTGTCCCTGCCTACCTCAATAATTCTGTGCTGAGTAAAAGCCTGTGGATGGACCTAAGCTGCTTCGATAACTTGCTTTTCGACGTTGAAGAAATGCGAAATCTACGAGTACGATTTCGTTACCCGATTGTTACTATTACACAACTTGTAAACTGGGATCGTGATTGCTTTAAGTTGCAATAAACGGATTTCAAGCTTAACATATTCAAACTGCCAATTTATAATTCTTTTATATTGTAGAGAGAGAGAGAGAGCCAGAAGTCTCACCGGAAGCGCAGTGCATGAAATCTCCAAGATATTGGAAACATCCAGAAAGCGTTTCCAAGTTCGAGTAGAGGAGTGTTATATTCGTTGAACAGACGGTCAAACAGGTATCGCTCATCCCAGCACTGGCACAACATTCTGGGAAAAAAGCATTCATGTATTTAATTATGATGTTGACGACGATGATTATGATGAAGACGAAGATGATGCGCTTCTGTGAGGTACGCTCTCTATCAAGTGTCTTGATACATACAAACATAAATGATGATGATGATGATAACAATAATAATAGTAGCAATAATAATAATAATAATAATAATAATAATAATAATAATAATAATAATAATAATAATAATAATAATAATAATATCCACCTTCAGTTTAATCTGGAAGAATGAGGTAATTACTTATTTGTTCCGCACTTCTTCACATGACCTCTCAGGAGTTCGGTATTGGGGTAAACGAATTTAAGAATTTGAAGAGAGCGCGTGTAGAGATGACAGGAAAACACATCAGAACGAATCAGGAATTTGCCAACCAGCTGACATTCAGCTTATTACATTAGAAAAAGAGTAAATATAATTAAAATTCAGTTAACAATTTGACTCTTACCAAATGCTCTGATATTGTAAAGCACATTATAAATAGCTCTCTACTTACGCTGCTCTATGTAATTTCGTTGTATTTAGCACATTACATTACAGAAAAGATACGAATCAAGCGGATCGCATTAAGAAGGGATGCGAGCAGAGGAAGGATGCTTACGACGCATGGCTTCTTGGCCGTCATTACCACGTTCTCCTGTGGCATGGGTCGTCGACATTTGAGGAGTCGGAGGATGAGTCGTTGTTGCTGAATCTACAAAAGAAAGCATTACATGTTAATAATATTATCAACAGGTAATAATAATTATTAACTGACAAATAATGTTAGTATTCATGAATAATGATATGCAGTTGGGCGTTGGAAATATACGATAATGAGCAAGACTGACCAATGACGATAGGCTAAGTGAGGGCAGTGATCGTGTAGATAAACAAGAGAGATGATACTGATTAACTTTGCTCTTCGATTGATCCACGAGTTTGCGTCACAAGTTAGGTATCGCTTGCGAGAGATTGCAAATGTGCCAAAACAAGAAACTGGCATGCATATATATATATATATATGCATATATAACCCATCCATCCATCCATCCATCCATCCATCCTTCCATCCATCCATCCATCCATCCATCCATTCATCCATGCACACATACATACGTACATATATACACACATACACACATACATAACATGATCATACACACATGCACGTTTATTTGCTTTTTTCCTCTCTTTATTACTGTCTTACAAGCATAAAAAGGAATTTATTGCCTCTGCCTCTTTCTAGAAAGACATTAAACGCCAGACTATTTCTACTTTAATGGCTCTCCTGCCTCCCTCCCAGCATTCCTTCTCCATCCTTCCGTCCCTCTGTTCATCCTAGGTTCATAACATAGGTTATGGCTTCAGCTACATCAGCAACTATCATCGAGGACATCATAATCTCAAGTAGATATCTGCCAACAGCCGATACCAATACTGTATGTCTCCGCAGCAGGCCATATAGCAGGCTGTCTCTGCCATAATTATAATCAAAGACATCCTAATGCAAGGCGGTGAATTGTTTACGATGGAAGGATCTTTTGGTGGAAGAGTGTGAAAGCAGGCCACGGTTATTGCATGACTACCAGCCAGCTAACATGCGGATGAAGCACACTCCTCTGAAGAGTTGTCGGACTACTTTCTGAAGCGAATCGTCGGCAGATGGTTTTCACGTAAGAAGGTACGTCTCTTAGAAGTTATATCGACGCCGAAGTTGAAAAGTACTTTTCATCAGAGTAGAAGTGTTTTTTTCCAGTTCTTCGCGGATAGTTTGCCCGTAAGAAGGTATGCTTCTATAATTTAAGACCACGTCAAATTGAGGAGTAGTTTTTCAACAGAACAGAGGTGTTTCTTTTAAATACGTAAACAAGAAGTTTCTTTATCCAGAGGAAACTGATATACGCCCCGCCGACGTCAAAGGCAACGACACTGCGTAATAGATAGAATTCAATTATGCGTGACATTCTTTTGATGAAATATTATTTACTTCAGAGACTTTTCTACCCCTTCGCCTCAAGGGAAATTGCTAACTCCCACTCACAGTTGAGTCTGCTCCACCCAGAGAAGCTTCTAGCTGCTGACGAATAGTCAGAGATCAACTCCTACTTGCATATGTCGCATAACTCAAAACGATCTCGCATTCGGTGAGTTACCACAGGTAAACACTTTCCATAAGTTGTTTGTAGATAGGTCCGCTGGCCAGAACATCGAGTGTAGCACAGATTTTCGGCCTACCAGAAAACTCACTGGCCTTGGTGTTGCTATTACACTGAAACTGGATATCTTGTAGGCGTCGTCAGCAGTGGTTATTTAAGCCGGAATCTTCCGAAGTAAGTACAACAGATCAAGGTTGTATCGTCGGAATACTCTCATTTTAACTTCACGTGATTGCACACTGCTGGTAAACTTTTCTTAAGCTTCTTCTATTGGAATTCTTTCAACTTGATGGCTTTCATTTAAACTCTCGCTCTCTTGCAGCATCACTGCGTCGTATATAATTAACTGATAATCTCCATTGGAAATGAATAAATTCCTATCTAGAAAATTTATAAGCTTCCAGTTCAAATTGGTTGAATGCTGTCGGTCCAATCGATAAGTTTTGCTTCGATGTAACCTGTTTTTTAAGTAAATGAACATTCGGCTAACGTCAGACGGCAGGGTTTCAATCATAGTTTCTTATCATACAGTATCTCGAAAAGTGGATATTAAATTTTGCATATGTCATGACATAGGCATTATGGCGGACATCAGTTAAATTGATCGTATTGCCTCTGTAATGTCCGTTCATTTTTAAAAATAATGTCTGGTAACCGTAGTGAGGCCTTGAATACATATTCTGGCTATTTCAATAAAGCACAGACTATGCCATACAGGCAGACACTGTCGTTCGGCTACTATAAAAGCCACACTGCCTCTCTAGCTGTATCTAGGCCACACGTAGTGTTCTTCATTGCTAGACAAATTATGTCTGTGAGTATACTAGAAAGATTATTTGCTCTTATTGTCTGATACTGTATTTCTTTAAGATTGCAGCTTCTAGAAGAAACCAAGAGAATAAACTGGAGTCATCCTGTCTGATCGAAAGCAAAGAAATCTTGCCTTAGAGAAGGCGGGATAAGTATCATCTGGAGCCAGAAACCATACTAAATAAACTAATCTAGTGCTTTCTATAGCGCCATTATCATAACTGCCCAAAGCACCAATCAATGGCCGCCTCAAGGGAAATCTTAATCAAAATCATAATCCATTGAAGAAGTGATGTTGAATCCCAATAGGTCAGAGAAACCAGAAGTTTGGCCACAATGTGCAAATAGCCTTTAACAAAAAAGCTATCACAGACTCGGCAGGCAGAACAGAAGATATTCGTGTCTGATAGTCTAAGACATACGGTGAATTCCGCCACTCCTGTGAACCTACACAGAAACGCAGGTCAAAAGGCCTCGTCTACTGCAGAGTCCTCTCAAGTGTGACCTAAAATATTTGGATCCGGATTAATAGGCCTAATGACTGACGCTAATTTGCGACTGTTTTAAATAGTCTTTCAGTCCAGTTCAATTTCAAACGACCTTGACATTTATAATAAATATATTTAGCGCAGATGTTTCATTAAGGCCTACGACTCTAGGTATTTATAAATATACATATGTGTATGATATATAGTTTTACAAGCCACAAATACAAAATATTTTGAAAAGCACAGTGTTGGGTTTCGTTGAAGAAATTCATCTCCTGCACATCTTTTCAAGGACTAGAGTAACTGAATGGTTGCAGAACAAGGCGTTGCCATGGAAGCATCTTCAACGAGCTGAAGCGCAGGTGGCCAAAGACAATAATTGGCAGTCGTTGATATACATATGGATGTTCTGGCAGAGGCTAATGCTAGGCATTGTCAAGTGTAGTTTTAGTAATTTTTCTATCTGTCGCTTAAATTCTGCCTCCTGCGTCGACAAGTTAAACTTGTTCCTCGCTGTAAATACACGTGAGTCGTTGTGCTATCACGATGAATGACGCAGTTCACCAACCTCTTGCGTCAGCTTCATCTCTCCGTTTTCCAGTTCAATTATACGTCACGCTTTACAAATTCCAAGTGCTGGCATGATGTAATGCATGGGCTATTTATATAGCGCTCTTTCAGATGTCTGTTAATGGCTGTCAAAATTGTATCACGAGTAATTTCGACTCCTGGCTATCAGAAGGCTCGGCATTTGGTCCCCGTTGTCGGTTAGCCTGCGAGGATCGATTCCTTTGAACTCACTTGAGTTGAGATGAGTTAAGCTGAGTTGACCAGAGTTGTTCGGAGTCAATACAGCCAATTCTGGTCATCGTTGAACTTTTGGATTTCTTTAAACGCCCCAGTTTTATAATTTTAATGTCCACAATTCGACAGTTCGAAGCTGCAATGATCTTGTGAAACCATTCAGTAGAACTAAGCGAATAAATATAGTTAGACTAGCGTTTCGGCTTACAACATAAGCTCTAGACGTAATATGTCTTGTTCGACTAATAAGCGCAATCCTACCCAACAATATCATACTTAGTTTTTCTCTGTTACATCCAAAACATCATATCAAGCATCTACCATAGAGGAAAAAGCATGCACGTCATCTCTCTACCACAGCGAATACATCGAGCATGAAATATCTACAGCAATGGACAATGGTTACATCATGCGTAGCAGCTTATTGCTAAAGGGAATAATCAGGTACAGCAGTTCGTTGCTATAAGGCACAGCAAGGACAGATTATAACGATTAAATAAATCATGCATACCATTTCATTGCTACGAGATACACGTCACCGCTAGCACCTCATTGATACAATGGATAAATGATGGCTAATAGTTAGGCTAATAGGATGCTACATCTAGCTCTGACATCGCTCCATAAGAAAAGCCACGAATGATGAATCTAGAAATAGCCGAGCCATAGAATGAGAAACGTAGGAATAACTTGGCTGGTCAACAGCGTGAGTCCTATGGACCACGACTTCGAGTGATGGCCACCGTTCTCAGCGGGTTTCTTACCGACGCAGTAGGGCATCGGACCGTCTCGGCATTCGGCTCCCTCTGGGCAGTCGTCGATTACCTCGCATTTCTTGTTCTCTGCACAGTGGTAATTCTGGTGGAGGAAAACAACAGATACCATCACACAAATACTCTTCTGGTCTGTCTGTCTGTCTGTCTGTCCGTCTGTCTGTCTGTTTGGTATCAACTTTTAAACCTAAGTTATTCCATTGTGGTTATCACTCGTCAGCTAAACGCTCGGTCTTCAGCACTATTTTGACCGTCAATGCTAGGATATGACGCCCCAGAATAGCTGTGTAGCAAAGCCTGTCGCCATTGATTCCAGATGCGTCTAAAGTAAGAACTGAAAAGCCAGACGACGGCTGAGACAGGTCATCTGGTTGATGGATTGCTGTTGTCATGCTTGCGCTTCAGTTGAAACATCTAAGACTAGTCATTTGATTACGGTCTGAAATAAAATTCCCAGTTCCATATCTTACCCTATAAGTATCTTGCCCTACATTGCCTTACAGCCTTACACTAACTTACATCATTTTATCTCAACTTATAACACCTTACTTTACCTTACCTTTCCAAACTCTACCTTATCTTGCCTTATCTTACCTACTATCCCGATGACTCTTCATGCTGTAATCATGAACCACTTATGAAACTGCAATTTTACCTGGCATGGGTCCAAACATTCACACGTTGAACATCCATTGCTATCGGATTTATAGCCAAAGCGACATGAGCTGCTGCTGCTGCTGCAGCTGACAGTCGGACAGGTCGGTCTTGTTACTAAGACAAAAACAAACACCCATTCATTCCGCTAAAGAGACAGAAACTGTCTTTAAAAGTCAACGATTAAGACGAATCATCGTATTTGCTTTCAGTAGCATGAATTTTGACGGCGCTGTAACAAAACATTCATTTAGCGCCTTTTTTAGTAAAGATCATTGCGCTTAAGGGAATGTAGCAATATGCTGTCAATACAAGTTAATCTATAAGCTAATCCAGCAGTAATTTGCCTATTTCATCGAGTTTATTTTGATCATGGCTTATTTCAGAGATTTGAATCTCGGACCGTCATGATGAGTACACGGGGACCTTAAATGGCGTTGCTCCCATTCAGACGGGCAGCGGTGGTGAAGGATCTCACCCGATAAATTCATTGAAAAATGAGCAGGGTCGAGGTCGTGCGGTCGCTATAGAGAAACGTGTATATCTACAATCGGATTTTAACCATTGCAATTCTCACATTCTTGGGCATACATCAGTAAATAAATATCGCAGAATTTAGTAATGAGTAATTTTATAACTGCCATTTTACACTATCATTTCACAGAGGTTTAAAATGACAATTCTACCGCCATTTTTCAAGCAGCTAGAGGTTAGTTTAGGACAACCCGTCAAAGCTACTATTTACTGTTTCCCATTTGAACAGCCATTATAGAATTACCGTTTCAAACTATCGTTACAGAATTATAAATTCGAAACTACAATTGCCATCCGATAACTATAGTATCAGAAATGCTTGAATATAACCACAATAATTGTCAAGCTACCTGTTAGGACACACTGTCCAACGTAACTGCCAGTTGTGGCGTCCTTTACAGGCTGACATTCGTGGCCTTCTGGGCAACTGAAGTCCTGAAATCATATACAAGTTCTACTTTATTATTCAACCTAGTATTTTCTTTGAATTGTGTTTACAAGATGGCAAGTTCATAT
The DNA here is from genome assembly GCA_964023275.1 of Norana najaformis. Classification (NCBI taxonomy): domain Eukaryota; kingdom Metazoa; phylum Annelida; class Clitellata; order Crassiclitellata; family Hormogastridae; genus Norana; species Norana najaformis. The sequence continues at coordinate 6,907,901 of OZ029917.1, read as the reverse complement.
AAGTATTGTTATGTTTATTATTGTGGGCCATGGCATATAGGCCTTATCGGTCATGTAGGCTACATAACCGATAGTATCATGCATCTATCTAATATTATTATTTCTTATATTTGTGTGGTATTATTTTGTACCGACAGACATCAATGGATGACACTAACTTTCGTTTTTTCCGTCCATTAGGTTATAATTTCATCTTTCCTCCATCCATTCTTTCCCTCCTCTGAACGATTGCTCGGGTCTCTGATCTACGTTTGACGTCTAGCACGTTAATATATTGCTATTATTAATAATAATATTATTACTATTATTAATTATTATAATTAAGTGATTGTGAGTAGAGGACTTACTCAAGGTCCCTGCAGTGACTGCCGAATCCCCGCGTTACTGGGTAAGTTCTCTATTCTTTTTTGCATTTCCATTGGTGCTTGAGACCGTGTGATGTAGGAGCCTTAGCTGTGCAGCTATCTCCAGACTCCAACGACACCACGCGCTATTTTGATTGATTACGAATCTAATGAATAAAAGAAGCACCTGTGCGATGACTTACGAGACAAGGTCGGCTACAATCGCAGACGATGCATCCGTCTTTGTCTCTCGCTCTGCCATGGAGACAGACCATTCCTGGACAAGGATCCGGACCGCAGACGCTGCACTCACATGTATCACATCCATTGGCGTCCTTCACTCGACCGTTCGAACAGTTCAGAGTACAATCATTCAAATCAGAGCACTCTGGGGCTACAAAAAAAACAAGGAAGCTCAGATTAAACGTCCTTGTGTCTGGTTGCATCACTAATATTTCATTTACATCCGTTCATTTGCAATATTAAATAAACACAAAGGGTTTGCAGCTTGGCAAGGGGCTTGTACTTCAGTTGAAAGATCTGAGACTAGTGCACTTGATTATTCTGTGAGTATTCTAGAAAGATTATTTGCTCTTGTTGTCTGACGCTGTATTTCTTTAAGATTGCAGCTTCTAGGCGAAACCGCGAGAATAAACTGGAGTCTGGCCTGAGGGACACTAAGGTAAAGCGACTTAACAATATCAAGGAAATAAACTTTGAATATTTTATTTTGTTTGAAAGGCACAGGACTGGACTGGAATGTTATGAAATTAGCTGTGTTTCATTTGATGCTGGCTTGGATTATGAACAATATAAACTGTTTTGGCAGAGTGTCATTTGACAAGCTGAAAACCTGCAAATTGTGTTGTTTTATGTCATCTCTGTTCTCAACTATATCAAGTCGTGACCAGACTTAAATGTAAGTGTCTACCCTGCGCAATTGTTTGGCGCAGCATATAGAATGCGATGACATATTCTTATTTACGTATGAAAGGATGATCCAGGTAGTTGAAATTCCTGATGGTTAGGTAATCTAGACCAGGAATCAAGATTCAAGTGTGTTTTGCTAGTCACGAACAAGCAAAAACATGACGCTGAAATATATATTTGGTTAATTGCTGCTGGCTTTCATCGCCAATTGTCGTCTGTAGAGTGTACCGTGCTTGTGCACAAGTTCCCCTCTCATTTCAGCTCTACGGATCAGCGACCCCAAAGAAATACTGCGCCACGGATCACTGACTCTAAATAGTACCCCTCTGAAACCTGCAGATTTAAATGACACGTCGGTTCGACGAGTTAAAAACGTCTATTTGTCATCCGAGTGACTTGGTTCAGCTAAGACCCTGAGCTTCGAAAACATTTTAAAAACTCATAAGCTGTACACGATATGCGTTGCAACCAATCTGACCAATCAGTTTACAGTGCTCTTATAGACTAAGCAAAACAGTGTAAAGTAAAACAGTGTAAAGTAAAGCAGTGTAAAGTATAGCAGTGTAATGTCACGTATATGAGTCTCTTCCTCTACTCATTTCCCCCGTCAGTTGTTTTTCCGTGTCTTCTTGGACTTTCTCTTAGCTGCCAACCGGACACACCAAGAATTTGGCTTGCACACCGATACTGCCCTTAAAGCGACCATCGACTGATGCCCTGATTATTATTATTATAATGACGCTATAGAAATACTCAGATTACTATATTTATAGTGTATTGTGTGTATATTTTAATGTTGGTTTAATCAAAAAATTATATAGCACCTCTACGAAGTGCAGAACTATCCAAAAAGCTGGATAATAGCTCAATCAAAGCAAAATCCCAGATTGACGGTGGCCACTTGAAGATGAATCCTATTAAACTTTATATGTAGCAACTAATTTATCAGAAATTACTGTGAAATAGTAAGGAATTCTTAAATTCGTGTAAATGTCTAGAAAAGTAGTAGAAAACTGAACTGACTTGAAGCGACGCATTGGGGTTGAGGATCGCAAGGAGCCCGGATGCACTGAACCTCAACCAGCTGACACTTTTCGTTTGCTGCACAGGTCATATTCTAGAACAGAAATGTACTCATGCACCTCTGTAATCGTAACTGTAATTGTAATTGTTCTAGAATGTTGGTTTAATCATAAATTTATATAGCAAATCTGTTGTTGTATCAGTACGTTTAATAGTGCCTCTTGAAATCCCACACAATACATTAGAAATTTTGAACATTATAGAAGGTGTAGTAGAAAGTGCTTTTTATGTGTAACGTCTATTGTATAGCATTGAATTGTATTGAATTGTGTTGGAATGGCTTTGCAGAAGCTACATATTGCATCAGAAGAAAGTTGTTCCAGGTAGCAGCTAGAAGAACCTTTTTGCTTTTTCATGCTTATTAGTTAATGTAATGTGCTTCTGAGCATTGAAGGTAATGAGATATTTTTATAATCACTCACTGTTAAGTATCTTTTAACTTTTATGATCAATATTAATCTTCATATTTGATCGCAACGACTTTCAAAGCGACAAGTAGCCTTTACCGGACAAGACAAGCATTTGACTGTCTGCCAATTGTAATCGAATTAATTACACTCAATGCCATTTCATAATTTGTCTAAATTTGATGTGACCTTGAGGTGATTTATGTGATAGCCTACTGAGCAATGTTACTTTTTGCAATGTAAGCAATGTGATGCAATGCGATTTGTTGTCATGATATGCAATGTAGCGTAATATTAAGCCATGTAAAAATATTAACACTGCAATGTGATGCAATGTGACTTGCAGTTCTGTAACATAATACAGTGCTATATGATTTAATATGGTGCAGGCTACTGAGCCGTTTATTAGGCCTAGGTGCTCTCGCACCTAAAATTGATCAGACAAATTCTTTGGGTTCCTAGCGCAGGTAATAATAACCAAATAACGGGACATTCCTCTCTCTATTGGATCACATAATAGGCTCATAAGAAGCAGGAATGTAAGAGCGTCATAGGGAAAGTGCGTCAAAGACGTTCGCTTATTCACCGTTGCTCAAGCAGAACGAAGGCCGTAGTGCTATTGATGGGTTGCACGACGAAGTCCCGGCCTGTGATTTTACGTGTTAGGCAAGAGATTCAGACCACGACTGTGGGAGCGGAGTTTCATGAGGTGACGGTTATGGCAGGGCGGCTGTGAAATGCTCATGTGGGACACTCAGGATATGACAGTTTTAAGAGCCCACTCTTGAGAGTGGCGCTGCAGATTCGTCTGTTTTGCTATCTGCCTGTTCTCTTTTTGACGGTTGCTGCCTTTGTGAGTTATGACGGAGTAAGATAAGTGTTTGTTTGAGACACATAGCTTGTTTGTCATTTGTAATGGATGCTGCCTTTTTAGTCACATTTACGGAGAGTTTTTGCTTAACAATAACTAGCTCTAAGGTTCTGAAGACTCATCATCTTGAAATTTAACATTATTCGCTATTCCACAGTGAAGCAACCGTTCAACCATCTCTTCAGCTTGCCTTAGCATGGTTGTTTCAAGTCTGAGAACAGCTCTTGGCAAGCGAGTTTCTCCGCTGCCGGGTCAAGTCTTAAGAACTGGTGTTCTTTCTGCTCATTCTTTGATATGAGTTCGAATTTGATTCAATACTTTAAGTATTCTGGTCATCACCATCATCATCTTCATGATGATGATAATAATAATAATAAAAATTTTAAAAAATAATAATAATAGTAATCATCATCATCATTATCATTATGAGCATGCTGAATGATTTTAAAAGGAAAACATAAATAAAAAAAATGGAAAGGTAAGATGAAAATATCTAAACTAACGGCATTTTTCTTCCATTGTCGTCATCATCAGCATTACCAACATCATAATTATCATTATTAATAATATTATTATCATCATCATCATCATCGTCACCACCACCACCATCATCTTCATCATCGTCAACATGTTGAAGGTTTGAGAAAAGCAGAAAAAGCAAGAAAGTTGCAAACGAGTTAATGAAATATCTAGAATAACGTAATTTTACCCTACCTGGCACAAGTTGTTCGCAGGAGTTGTCCGATCGGCTGAAAATTAACACTGAATATCTCAACGACTTTGTTTACTACTACCAAAAATATCTCGAAACTTTATTGCCCGAAAATATGAATTTCTTTTGAGCTGTATTCTCATAAACTATTGTCAACTAAGACTGCTAAAAGCCCTATATACAAACGATCAATTCAGCAATCGGCTGATATATGATGAGTATACACAATTAGTTATTTATGTTATTATATCTGAACATATTAGGCGTTACTATCCAATTACTAAGCGTCAGTGGATTCTCGAACCCGTATTCTCCGCTTTACAAGTTGAGGGTTCTAATCAGTCGGCCAACGTGAATCAATGGAAATAACTTTGGATATTAAAGCAGTGGATAATACGAAAGAATATCCCAATTTCATTGTTCTATTCTGTGATTGATTGTTATAAATAACCAAATGAAAAATTACACTAGGGCCAGTTAGATGAGCCAACAGTTACATGAGCCAACAGTTACATGAGCCAACAGTTACATGAGCCAAAGAGGAATGAATCTCAACTGAAAGTCTCAACTGTTACATCGGCTTTTGGCAATCGATTCGTTTCCAAAATGAAATCAGGACCAAGATGCCTCAAAATCTGGAGTTGGTCCGATTGTTTATCAGCAGTTGTCCATCATTGAATTTAAAACAACTATTCCATGAATATAGCTATGATACTTATTTTTGCATTATCTCGACGCACTTTAAACTAGAATAATCTGCACAGTTTAACCCACAATAACATGCGTAAGTAGACCAGATGTTATCAGTCCGGATATCTGAGAAATGCATTGTAATGTATAAATGCACTTATGAATTATGCGCTAATGCACAGTTCGTATTTCATAGTTATTCAGCTCAACGTGTTAACCTTCCCCGAAGCCTGTCTTCTGTGGTCTGTCTCTCAGTCTATCCTTCCGTCCGTCCATCTGTCTGTGTGTCTGTCTGTGTGGCTATCTGTGTCTGTTTCGCTGTCCGTCCATCTGTCTGTGTGTCTGTCTGTGTGGCTGTCTGTGTGTCTGTCTGTTTCGCTGTCCGTCCATCTGTCTGTGTGCCTGTCTGTGTGTCTGTCTGTGCGTCTGTTTGTCCGACGTATGGGACCCAGACTGTACAGGATACTGAATTCGGGTCACTGCTTCTTGGAAGCGATCATCGACTGAAACTGTACGTATTTTGATGACGACGCCAACAAAATCTTTAGATTAGATTAAATGATTACTCTACTATGATTACCATGTAAGGGGACGACGGAACTGTACAGGTAAGTTCATATGTCTTGATGGACATACCTTGCGCTGATGTAAAGCAGAACATCAGAATGGTTGCAAGGAGCGTCGATAGGAAACAGTGTTTAAGAGCCATGTTTCTTCTCTTTCCTTTTTCTCCCTGGGGTCTTCTTTTTTCGTTATAGACTCTCCTTTTTCTATAGAAATTGCAATTATACATACTGTACAGAACATCTATAGAAACATCGGCTACCTGAGTGAATGAAACCTAGCTACTGCAAACTGCCTAGAAACGGCAACGCCCATGGCACATCGCGCTATGCTCACAGTATAAGATTAAAACATCGGTGCGTTCAATCAATGCTTCGCGTACCTGAACGCGGTTGTCATTAACACTGTTCTACGGATACTTGATCAGCTGGTATACACATATAGTCTACACGAAGGATGTGCAGTATTGTAATGTACTGTATTTACTGTAGCCAGATTGATTAAGTTTGCTGCTGAGCATGTCAGGATCTAATCCAATATAGTCTAATGCGAAACCTTTAAAGCACCATCGCAATAATGTACGAAGCACCAATCAATGACCGTTTTATGTAAAATCAATATTCGTGCTAGAACTCTGGGTTAGTCCTGTGAAAGACCGGTAGGACGATCCGCCAAGCTTATTTAATCAAATCAAATCTAACTTAATCTAATCTAGTCTAGTCTGTCTGGCCTTCTCGGTAGGTGGTCCAAAGTTTTGAAATTCACTGCCCGGTTCAGTTCGTTCTGCCAATTCTTTGATGTCATTCAGGTCTAAACTTAAGACACATCACTTCCAACTTTCTTACCCACCGTAACCTGGGTTCTGGTTTCTCCGATCTGATGGAATTCGACTCAGCTTCTCCAACAGTTTATAATTTTTACTGCGATTCTGCCTGATGCCTGGGACATTATGATAATGGCGTTATAGAAGTCTTTAGATAAGATTAGATTAGTCTAGTCCAATCAGAAGAGCTGTGTGGGTGGTTGTTATGATAAGCTAGGCATCATTCGATTAAGTAAATCCAGGATCTGAAGTTGTATCCATTGGAGAAAAGAAATAAACCCGTGGAGCTTGGGCTTGATGATGGGTTAACCAACAGTTCCTGGCATTTATGCCTCTGACACAAGCGTCTGCGTGTTGCTCCAAGCGTGAGAACTGCAAACACTCGTGTGCATCACTGTATACTGGCTGACAGTGGTACAGTAAAGCATAGCAGTCGCTAATACCAGGCACTTGGTGTGTGGCTTTACCATCCCGGCGGTAGACTTGATATACGTCCACTGTCAGTCGAAATGGTCGACCCTTATACTCCTTGCTTCTCCCGAAATATTAGTCCTACACAAACCTAGCATCAGCCGAAATATTAGGCTCATATAGGTCTAACATACGCCTAAACAGGAAGATCATATAAGCCTACTATTAGACATCATAAACTCAAAGTAAATTTGAGAAGGCGTAAGCTACAGCAAATATCATTAAGTTGAGGAGGTGGGCTATAGTACACGCCTATATGGATAATGTTAGTGTTAAAATAGATGTTAATGTTAATACGAAACACCTTCTTTGGAGTTGGAATGAATCTCTATTGCGATAACCATTTTCCCCACATGAACATTGGAGCTCAGTTAATGCAAAAGCAATAATTGAACTCTGAACTTTAAACCCAGTTTAAACTTCACACATTCTAAAGTTCGGAAGCTCACGCTTCTCTTTCCGGAGTTAAACACTCGACTGGGTATAATTCAAGTCAAGAATGAAAGAAAATTCAGCATACGTTGAGGGGGCAATAATAATAATAATAATAATAATAATAATAATAATAATAATAATAATAATAGGGGCAAAGGATGAGAAATCAGACATGTATCTTCGAGATGTTTATTCTAGGCAGTAAGTTCAAAATAGCATAGAGAGTCTCACATCGTACACAGAGGCGTATAAATCAGCCCCTTCGGTTATATACCAAGAGCAGACGGTAAGGTTTGGTAAAGCAGTTACGCATTTGTATCTGGATTGCACCGAGTACATTGTGTTCTGATCCTCTTCAAACCCGTGATGTGTAACGCTGTGTAACTAATGTTATATTACATTATCTTAATCGTAATCGTAAACTTGTGAATTTCTAAGCGCTAATCCAGAGCTAAGCGCAGGGCACCAGCTTATTTACAAGCCCTGCGTCAAGTCAGAGAGTTGTCCAAATATGTCATGGGAAGAATGGAGTCCGGTTGCCAGAAGACTAGAGAGAGAAAGGGGCAGAGGATGTGAGATGTGTTTATATTGAGAGAAATGGGAAGGCGGCGAATTGGATGGATCAGAGTAAGATACCTTGAAAAGAAGCGACTTAAGTATGAGATGCTTGAGGAGTAATAGATAAAGGGGTTTGAGATAGATGATAATGGGCAAACTACAGAAAGGATAAAAAAACGAAGAATCTGTGAAATTTACGAGGAAGATCGTTCCAGAGTTGAGGTGCCGTGTGATATACGGATCGGTTAGAGAACTTTAGATGAATAGCTATATTATCTCAACATTTTATAACACACTGATGCTTGCATCAAACAACATTACTTATCTGAGACCCGACTCTGACGAAGTGACGATGAATATATTTCGGCTGAAGTGCAGAAACTGTATTCCAAAATAGGCTCCAACTGCCTATCTTCGCAGCTCACTGTATGCGATACAGCCCCGAATGGCAAATGGCCACAAATGTAATATATGTGTTGGTGTATGTGCGCGTGTTAATAGGCCTATATGCTACATATAGAAAGGCATACATATGTGTGTTAATATACATATACACATGTCTTAATATGTTATGTTTAACGTGCTACTGAACACAGGCGTCAAATTACATCTTTCGTGTTTTAATGCAAGACAACTGTTTTAAGAAATGGGTGGTCTTGACTGCCATACGGTAGACTATAGTTTACGAGGAAATAGACGTTGCTCTATTTGCGGACGTTACATCAGTCTCAGCGCAAATTGCTTCGGCGGAGTTGCCGACCGGCTCTCGCCTTAACACACGTACAGTATGCACAAACACAAATACACATACACATAGGTCTAGATATGCACATACACGTACACACATAAACATACACACGTAGGCTACACATGCATCTAATCGGAATGAAGTCGTGTGACAAATCTTAAGTTTCTCATAAATTAATAAAAGTCCGCAAGAAATGTTCAACTGATTGGTGGATTGACCAGATGTCTTCACTTCAGACGCCGCTCTTCAGGCTTTCACCTCAACAACCGACCGAAGTATGAAATGTTCCTTCGAGCAACAGTTGTGGAACTAATAAAGACACGGCGTTCAGATCTTAACCGAAATACTTTCATCTTTGTCAGTTCTATGCAAGGTTCCTAAGTGAAAGATCCTGTGAAATATTCCTATTGCATTCCTTCTTATAGTAGTTTCCAGTGTTTAGCGACATCTTGTGGCATCAAAGGCCGTTGATATCGATTGGAAAACATTTCGTACCGTTTTCCCTGTACCATTTTTTTGTCTTCGCATAAACACACATTACTGATGAACAAAGGCGTTCACCGTTCAGTTTAAAGAGTATAGATAAGAAAAAATGATCTGTAAATAAACCACCTGTAAATCAACCACCTGTTAATCAACCACCTGTAAATCAACCACCTGTTAATCAACCGTCTCCATTCCACCCGAATGCTCTCGCCCCTGCTGTCACTACATCATCTGAACATCACCATATTGCTGCTGTTCTTAGATCTGTTCGCTGGCTAAAAATACCTGAACGAATAAAATATGAAATCCTGTCACTTACAACTCACTCCAATCCTTCCTACCTTCTTACCTTCGTCATTTATTTACAAAACAACCATCCCGATCAACCCCTCCTCGCCCACCTTAACACACTCAGTCCTACTATAATCTCTTCTTTAAAATAGAAGGAGTTTCAATATGTCTGCCTTGCTTCTTGCCCTATTTGTTCTAGGAGCAGAGAAGTCGTATTGTGACAGTACAAGAGGTCTGTTTGTCCACATTTGGAATGTAGGTAGTATCAATAAATTACTAAGCTATTAAACAGAAAAGAAGAGGAAGAACAACAACAACAACAAGAAACATAAATAAGGAAAATATACGGGGAACACAGACAGTTATGAGGTGATACAGAGAAAGACAGAGAGGGTGTCATCGTGACGGAGTTAGTGACGATTAATTTTAGGCCTTTTGTTAGGAGTCGCTTGCGCAAGCAATGTAGGAAGTAGGGATGTGATCTATCTTGTATGGCTGAGTCAGACTAATACAATTGCATGACAGACAGACGTACAGACCGGCAGACAGATAGACAGACAACAGAAAGACTGATAGACAGGCAGACAAGCAGGCAGACAGGCAGGTAAGCAGATGGTGAGACCTGGATTCCACAGACTTTGCTGGAGGCAGCTACACTTGCATTCTATATAATGCAATTATCTAGAAATCGTTAAGGTTTCTTCTATAGTTGAGAGGATCTAACGATTCGCAAACATCCTTAAAGAATTGTAATTGCTTGCGGTCTAACGTAGACCATAAATCTACTGGCCTATGTGTCTATGTATGCGTGTGTTGTTCTTCTGTGCAAGAAGTACGGGTTCGAATCTCTCCTCTGAGATGAGTGCCCGTAATTTCTCAGCGCCATCGGTTGATACTTAATAATCAGAAAGTGGCGCTTAATAAATGCAGAAATAATGAGAATTGAAGCATTTCACCTTTTTAATAGACGAAGTTTTTCTCAGTATCTCTCTGTCTTTCTGCTATCATCTGTCTGTGTGGCTCTCTGTCGTGTTTCTTTCAGTCTACCACTGTCCCTCAGTTCCATTGTCTGCATACCTGTCTGTCTGTCTGTCTGTCTACCTATGTGGTTGTCAGTCTCTGTCTGTCTTTGTCATGTGTGTCTAGTCTCATGTGTGATTAAACACCATTTGCACCACTGGAAAGAGACACTGAAGCCCACAGATAGAAGCACAGACACGCCCTTGCGAAGATACCGCAGCACAGAAAAACAAAGAGAGACAAAGACATCGAGTCAGAGAAAAAGAGGCAGATAAAGGCCGGGTCTAAGAAATAGGCATAAAACATATTGAATATCTAATATATGTGTATGTAAGTATGTATGCATGCTTGCTTGCATGCATACATACATATATACGTACGTACATAAATACAGACATACATATATGCATACACACATACATATATACATATATACACATAGATACATACATACACACATGTACATATATACATACATAAAAACATATATATGCATACATACACACATACATACATACATACATATATACATGTATACATAATATTGCAATGAAACAGAATACCCGCTTTAAGGACTCACCTTTAGTACGTTAATTCAGGTCTCAATGGAGGAACGAATCCAATTAAACGAAAAGCTGCGAAAGACGACACCGTTTCAGTCACTTAGATTAGTAGTCGTGTAACTTAAGATTTGCTCGAAAAAAACAGTTCATTCCATGCAGTCAAACAATCAGTCGATTGCCTACATTCTTCACACCGTAATCGGTGTCTACTATTTTCGTAAGCTCAGTTCTGGCAGAATGTTCTATTTCTCGTCACGGTCCGTTGACTACCGGAGACACGATGATGACGCTCGCCTGTCTAAGATGGCGACGCGTTGACCAACCTTTAGCAGCCCACCTAAGAATCGTGTGCTATCGACGCCGAGTTATGATAGATGACGCAAAGAGTATTTTTGCGGAAATGGACGCCTGAAAAGTGTCTGTCTTCCGATTAAGAGAATGTCTAGCGAGGTCCGCTGATCATCAAATAACTCAACTTATTCGTAGAATTCGCAATTTTCCTCTGAAGAGCCACAGAAAACACCGCAAGCAACGATTATGGGCGTACGCCTATCTGCAGTTGCCTGTCTATTGTGTATTGCTAGGTAGCATGTACCGGCCAGACCCTTTAGAAAGACGTATAGAAACGCGCCAGTTTGGTCTCGAAGACCTACACGTTTTCAGCGAACCATGACAAACGGCTGTGCATCAAAGCGTAAACATAACAGCCATGACTAACAGACTGAGAAAAAGCATATTAGTCCAATATTGTGCAACAGGACGTTGCTTCAGGCTTTCTTAGAGGCACGGAGTGAAATGCCTCGATTCAAGCGCTATATACAGTAAGCTAGACTAAATCCGCTCATGAAACCACCGGAAAATCTTATTCAGACGATGATTCAAGATGTAGCAGAAGACACCCAACTATAAACTGACTTAAAAGCCTATAATAAAAAAGCCAGTCTGGTTTTACTAATCGTCACTCAACCGAAACTCTGCTAACATGTCTCTACAACAAGCTTATTTCTGCCATTTCTCATCAACAGGTTTCTTGCCTCTGTTTCCTTGATATCTCTGCAGCCTTCGACACCATAGATCACAATACCTTACTCCACCGACTTTCAACGTGGTTTGGTTTTGCTGACATGCTCTCTTTCTCTGTTAGAACTTCGGAAGCCTCTTCTCAATCATGCCCTCTCACTTGCGGAGTTCCACAAGGCTCCGTTCTTGGACCTCTTCTGTTTATCCTCTACACTACCCCACTCAGTTCACTCATTAAAGTGAACTCCGTTGACCATCACCTCTATGCTGATGACACCCAACTATTCATCTCTTTCTGTCCAAATTGTTTTAATGAGCCTACGGATCATCTTCTTTGTGTGGTTAAACAAATCTCCTCTTGGATGACATCTAATCTCTTATGCCTAAACCCATCTAAAATCGAATTCATACTTATAGGCCTACGTGACCAACTCAAAAAAATTCCTGACCCCTCTATCTCCCTCAGCCTGGACTCTCCCTCAATCCACACCTTTAATACTAACTCTTCTGTCCGGAATTTAAGTGTTACTTTTGACCAGAACCTTACGTTTTCTGATCATATCACCCATCTCTTCCGTTCTTGCTTTATGCATATCCGCGACCTTCGCAGAATCCGCCCTATGCTTGACTTTAAAACTGCATCAACCATCGCCACTTCCATAGTCCATGCTAAATTAGACTATTGCAATTCACTGTTCCTGAACATAGGCTCCACCCAAATAAGCCGCTTTCAAGCCATACAGAATGCTCTTGCTCGTGCTGTTAGCAAAACCCCCAAACACCATCATATCACTCCTGTTCTTAAATCACTACACTGGCTTAAAATACCTGAACGAATCGAGTACAAAGTCCTATCACTTACATACAACACACTTCAATCTTCCCAACCCTCCTATCTTCGTCAGTTATTTACAATACAACCGCTTCGCTCAACCCGCTCTTATTCTGCCCTAACACTTCTCCGCCCTCCAGTCACCTCATCCTTAAAATTTGGTAATCGCTCCATAGCTGCCTCACCACTGTGGAATAAACTCCCCCCAGAACTGCGACAGTTTTCGGACCCATCATACAAACTCACCGATGCTCCACCGCTTGCAATTTCTGCTTTGGCCTTTCACTCAAAACTCAAAACATTCCTCTTCCACAGATCCTATCCTGACACCCCTTCTTCCTCTTATCTGCCTTTGCTCTCCAGCCCCAAACATCACCCACCGTAGCTGCCACGCTGTCTCTCTACCTGAGTCTTGGATCTTGACCCGGAACCGAACCCTTTTGCCTATCGATTTTGTTTTGACTGAGCGCCTGTGAATAAGCTGGTTCCCGCGGCGCGGCTTTCGTTGGGCGCTGTAGAAATCTTGGGATTACGATTACGATTAATTAGGTCAATCAAAAACCCTAAATAAACCGATGCTGTAAAGCTACCGACAATTTACAGCGTAGTAGTTAGGCCGACCAATAATCCCCACACAAACGAATGCCCTATTATAATCTGTCATGACATTAGGCACTTCTTCTAAGCCAAGGTATTCGTGCTCTAATCAAGATAACATGACGATACCTACAAAGATGATCACCGAAATCGAACAGAGAAATCATAAAGCAAGAACTTCAAGGCGATTAAGCACTATTTCTTCTGCATTGAGGTTCAAGTACAGAAACAAACGACATACGACTCGGAGGCTGAGTATCTGATTTTCTGGGGCTCCACTTTCTGTGCCATACTTGTTAGACATATCGAAACCTAGCCACATATTCTGTACAGTTCCTGGCTGCTGCTGTCGATTAATTTCAATACCACACCGCTGAGTAGCATGTGTGTAATGCGATGTGACGTCCTGTAACGTAATGTAGTTCAGTGTAATACAGTGTAATTCGTCCGTACTTCTCAGCAATACAAAATACCATCTGCAGCACAAGCTCTTTCGCAGTAAAGGCTGCATATAGTTTGACCCGACCTGACCTGACCTGATCATTGCAAAGATTGACTTGACCGTATAATACGGCGGCCAATATAGACGCAAGAACTGAGCAACATCTGGTCGTTAGAGGTTGAGGGAGGTCAGGTAGCAATGTGAAAGCATGCAGAAACTCATCCGGCCTTCCCTCTGCACGCGACCCATCCAAGTGTGAACAGCTTTTATTGGGTGTTTACGTATGAGTCGTCCCTCGTTCCTTACATAGATTAGCTGGCAACTCGTAAATAGTAAATAAACTCGGCGCAATAACAAAAGCCCTTTTCTTCACACACACACACAAACACACACACGCACGCACGCACACACACACACGTTCAGTGGCAGATCCAGGATTGCTTGCGTGGGGCAAGGGAATTTCCAGAGGGGCGCCACATTCTGACAGTCCACCATGCACGGGTCTGTTCTGAGGGGCGCCGGCATATAACCAAGAGGGGCGCAGAGGGATGAAACCTCCGCCCCCCGCGCCTATAGCTAAATCCGCCACTGCAAACACACACACAATCGCACGCACTCCTACACGTACACACAGACAGACACAAACGATTCAGCTTGGTCGGGAGGGCCCAGGTTTTCATCTGCGAAGCACCGCGTTGATGACTTAATAAAGTTGTTTGGATTAGTTCGTTCTTTAGCCGCCGCCATCCATAAAAGTCGCTGTCTGGCCTTGTTTGTCTTGTGCGTTCACTCCTCTGAACGGCTGAAAATAGTTCAATGGAGTGAGGTTCAAACATGTTTAAACATAAAGTATGCGTCATCCAGGAATTCTAAACAAGGTGTCAACTGTCATCTCTGGATGACAATCCGATGGATGGTGACATCTTTAGTCACGTGATCAGTGCTTGCTGACTGATGACATTTTGTTCTTAATGGGATTTAGCATCACTTAGGCTAGTGTAAAAAGTATCTCTGTTAGTTTCTCCTGAATGTAATGTAATGATGACAATTTATACAGCATAGTCAGTAGCAAAGGGGCGAAGTAGAGCTATACAAATTTACAGTTATAATCATGTTTTGACTAGGCACTATCAAACAAAACGTTCTTTCAAATACATGCCTGCCATACCACAGCGCTAGTGGGTTGGTTGCCAATGTGAACTGCCTCCGGGGTCGTGGTTCAGAGGACAAAGCCCCCTAAGCTGAGAGATTTTTTTTTTACAAAATACGTAATTTTAAGCTATTTTTCTTGCATTATATTTAGGCTTTTACATCGTATTATATTCCATATTTTGCAGCTTGATACACGATGTGCTGCTCAACCTAATGAAAGCTGACAAATTTTATACTCAACTCCACCGCTTGCAATTTCTGCATCGGCCTTTCAATCAAAACTGAAAACATTACTCTCACAGATCTTATCCTGACACCCCTTCTTCCTCTTATCAGTCTTTCTGCTCCAATCCCAAACACCACCCACCATAGTTACCACGCTGTCTCTCCGTCTGACTTTTGGATCTTGACTTTGAACCGAACCCTTTTGCCTATCGATTTTGCTTTGACTGAGCGCCTGTGAATAAGCTGGTCCCCGTGACGTGGCTTTCGTTGGGCACTATAGAAATCTCGGAATTACGATTGCGAATAGACCTCCCGAGATAAATCCGGCCGGAGAATCGAAGGCCCCATAATTAAATTGATTTTTCAAAATATATATCTAAAATAACACGACTTTTTACTTATATCTTTAGAGACGTGTGTATACTAGTGTGTGTTCTACTTCTAATGTGTACTGCTAGCGTAGGTTTGAGTTCTCGTAGGTTAACTTTAGAAATGTGTTCAAATGATGAATGGTGCTGCCAAAAAGATCTTATCAGTAAATTATATGTTGTACTTACTTCATGAGTCGTCATCTATAAAACATTGGCCTAGCTATGCTCCACGCCTCACATGAGTCTCAGAAAGTTGGCCTACACTCTACTATGTCAATATCATTATGGACTACTTCGTTATGGTCACATTCTGTAGACGTTCGGCTGAAAGATCTGTTGATGGTTCTGCAGGCATCTCCTCTCTTAACCCAATTTCATAATGAAATAAAGTAGGATTAATTTCTACACAGACTTATGCAGACTGCACTGCAGTGAGATTTCAATTCTTTATATATATATACATATATATATATATATATATATATATATATACTCAACTCCAAACATATATATATATATATATATATATATATATATGTATATATATATAAAGAATTGAAATCTCACTGCAGTGCAGTCTGCATAAGTCTGTGTAGAAATTAATCCTACTTTATTTCATTATGAAATTGGGTTAAGAGAGGAGATGCCTGCAGAACCATCAACAGATCTTTCAGCCGAACGTCTACAGAATGTGACCATAACGAAGTAGTCCATAATGATATTGACATAGTAGAGTGTAGGCCAACTTTCTGAGACTCATGTGAGGCGTGGAGCATAGCTAGGCCAATGTTTTATATATATATATATATATATGGGACGCGGTGGTGCATTGGAATGGTCTGTGCTTCGTAACCGAAGGGTCGCGGGTTCGAATCTGCATCAGGCCACTGCGTAGCGACCTTGGACAAGTTGCTCACCCACAATTGTCTGTGAGGAAGGCAACGGGATACCACCTCACTCATCTCATCCCCAGGGGCATAAAGCCAATGGACCTGTATATTGTCTTATACAATATAAGACAATATATATATATATATATATATATATATATGGGATGTATAATATATGTCCCAGTATATACTTTATATACTGGGACATGTATTTATATATAATACATGTTTTATAAATATATATTCAATATACAGTATAGAAGTATATGCTATACGGATGGTGGATGCGGATGTTCACTCAGTTAGCTTTGGGCTACACACAAGACCGGCGATGGTTTGGCAGTCATGGAAACGGAAACGCTCTTGAGAGGGGTACGCCACTGATGATAATGATGGTGGTAATAATGATGATATATATATATATATATAAGGTATCCCAGCCTGTGTTGTAGGCTACATCTGTGGGCATTGATATAGATGAGAGAGAAACGGCTAACGCAGGACTCGGTCACTACTTCATCACTCCAATTTAGTTCAGCACTCCAATTTAGTGGATACACCCCATCTGCAATTATGGGCGGATGGATGGGGCCGTCGTATAAACATGCATACTTGTTTGCACTGGTGGAAATATACTGAGACAGAGAGACACCGTGTATAAGTGTGTCCTTTGTAAAATGAATGTAACCGCAAATTTTGTCGTTTGTGATATTTTCTTTCCACTATTTTTATGCTTTTGCGTTGTAGGCCTATTCTAGCCCTTGGTTGAGTCTTCCATCCCATCACAGTACACGACAGAGGGCATGGCCTCCACCCTTATAAATTCGCCCTTTCCAGCGTGATATCCATGGCGCCAAGATGTGATGTCCTGTGATTCGTGGTGCCCTAACACCGCAATAGGTCTTATTTAGATGCATGGTCCTTGGTGAGGTGTATGCAATCTTTTGCCTGAAGTGCAGAGAAAAGTCAAATCAACTGCTTGGCAACCTTTCTTGTGACGCATGCGCAGAGAATAACGACGAATTTCATTCAAAAAGAGTCGTGAGATTTTAACTGCTGAACCTAGCTCCTTTGATTGTCTTGTTCGGAGCCCTTGACTCGAACTTTTCTTATTACGGCGCTACATAAATTATCTGATTAATAATAATAATAATTATAAATGACGATGATGATAATGTAATAGTGACAACAACAACAACGAGAATAAAAATAATAATAATAGTAGTGGTAGTAGTAGAAGTTATAATAATAATAATAATAATAATAATAATAATAATAATAATAATAATAATAATAATAATAATAATAATAATAATAATAATAATAATAATAATAATAATAATAATAATAATAATAATAATAACCTGGCAGTCTCGGCCAAAAGGCTAAAATACGACACTATAGCCCAAACCCACTCGTTTGTGGCGGTCGCATTGGAGACCAGCGGCGCATGGAGTACGGAAGGATTGGATTTTGTGTGGGAGTTAGGACGAAGGATGACAATGGCAACCCACGATCCACTGGAGACCAGCTACCTGCTTCAAAGACTCTCAGTAGCTGTCCAGCGTGGGAACGCCATCTGCTTCTCCGGAACTCTACTATCAACATATAGGATGATGGTGATGATGATGATGATGATGATGATGATAATAATAATAATATGATAACGACGGAGAGCCACGTGAGGTCTCTTAATTTTCAACGCTTTTCTATCTGTACATAACGCCAGTGCTTTTGGTGCCTCGTATTCCGATGTTGCTTAGGACGAGACCTGATTTTCCAGACACCCGTTAACAGCCCTTGGAGTAATTTTTTTACTCTTGATGGATTACCCTTACCTCGGTAAAAAATATAGTAATAACAGTAATTGGAATAATAAACAGTGTGAGACTAAAGCATTACTTTTCTGGCACCTTGCCAGACACGCAATCCACAAACGAATAACTCAAAGTATCACTCAAATAAAAAGCATCATCGGAGCATAATAGTTTGTGATGTTGCCGCCAAAAGCCTTTGTACGTCGTTGGCTCTGAGCTTAGAAGCGGTAAAAATGGTGCCCCTTCGGCAAGTCTTTCTCGTCAACAGAATGATATACGCATGCTTGGCTCCGATGTATGCATCTATTAGTTATATGGCGCCTTTTAAGCCTTTCAACTGCTAATAACAAAGGCGAATAAGTCTAAACCGTTCTGCAAGACTTTTTTCACCTGGAGTCCAAACTGCAGTCAGTTCAGCTGTCCGTTTTTATAGTCTACAAAATGAACTCGAAATTTATACGAAAAGATACAGTTAAAATGCATTTCGGAAGATTTGAATGCTTGTGGCGTATACATTTGAAAACCGTGCACAGGCCCACTTAAATACTCACAGATGACAATTATAGTAGAGTTTGAGTTGTTAATACGAATGAGAAACCTCGTTTTGCTTGACCGCCGCCATGGACATTCTGAATTACAGGCAATTTGTAAAAGAATTCTTTTAGTCCGAATAAAATTCGGCGGAAAAGACCTCGGCTGATATTTTGGCTACCTGATTAAGTTTTCAGCTAAGAGCGGCTGCACTGAGCATACATTATTGCAGGTGATAATAAGTTAATTGCAGGTGATGTTAAATTCATTGCAGTGATAAAAAGTTCATTGCTGGTGATATTAAGTTCATTGAAGGTGATAACGAGTTTATTGTAGGTGATAATAAGTTCATTGATGATGATATTGTTCATTGCAGATGATATTATATTCATTGCAAGTGATAATGAGTTTATTGCAGGTGATATTAAATTTATTGCAGGTGATATTAAATATATTGCAGGCGATATTAAGTTCATGGTATCATTTGTTGGAAAAACAGGAAGTCCCCTCCCGCAGGTTCAGATTGTTTTCCATGTCGAAAATGCATTTCCTCATAAACCTTGTTCGTATACCCGTATTTCTGGGAGGACTGGAGTCACATTTTGGCTACCTGATTCATTGTAAGTAATTGAGTCATTGCAGGCAAGTCACAAGATTTTAGGCCTTTATTATAAATTCGTTCAGGATTTTAAACCAGTTAAGAGATCTGAAAACAGGAGTGATTTGGCGAATGTTTGTTGTTTTAGAGCATTCTGGGGGGGTTAAAGATTTGGGTGACGTCAATATTCAAAGCAGTGATTCGCAGAATTCTAGTTAGTATATACCATGGGGGTGGCGATGATTGATTTTCTTTTGAAGTCTAGCATACGACGAATTCTGCGAAGGTCACAAATATATATATATATATATATATGAAGCAGGAGCGAGAAAGGATTGGTGATGTTGAGCATTTTGGGGTTGTACTTCAGATATGAAACCGAAAGACTTTTTGAATGAACATGGCTTTAGCTGGAACTCGGATAATTTTCACACGTTGATGGAATGTTGTCACAGGTTAGATGGGTCGAAGATTATGTAATAAATGTCAAAATTTTCAAATGAAAATTTAACTTTGAAATCAAGGTCCCATTATAAAGGTCCAATTGGCATACAGACCTGTCCAGTGAGGTTATTACACCTACAACGCAGGGTAGGTAGATTGGTCAAAATGCAATAATCTAAGGGAATAATTAATTGTATTTAGGCCCAATTATACAGAAAAATTAATTTTAGGCAAGCGAGTTGGCTAGTCGCTACTCGAATTTGTGATGCCATATGCTAGAGAAAAGTAATATTTCTCTTGTTGTCGAAAAACAAACCCTTTTAATAATTAGTAATTTTTTTGATAGTAGGGCTATCAGATGTTTTCAGCCTGAATTGTATTCATTTTGGCTAACTGTGATTTTGTGGTAAAAAAAATTAATTTCAAATGCGACTCGTTGTAACTTCTTAAAGAAAAGTAGGCCTGTCTGAGTATCTATGTATGTATTATTTGTATGTAGCCAATGTATGTATGTATATGTATATATCTAGATACTTAACATAGCGTCTTTTAAGTTCCTCACAAGGTGCTGCCTAACTAGCCCAAGTGATGTTACAATCTTTAAGAATAAAAAGCTCTAACCTAATCTATAGCGCCATTATAAAAATGCACAAGGAATCAACCGATGGTCTTCAAGTGTCTTCGACAGGCCATGGAAACCAGAATTCAACCCATGGTGGATAAACAAGTTGAAACACATTAGTGAGTCTTAAGTTTAGACCTGAATGACATCAAAGAACTGATAGAATGCTGAGAACTGTGCAGTGAATTACAAAGCCTTGGACCAGACATCGAGAACGACTATCAGCTCAGAGCTATTCTCGTGTGAGGTATAACAAGCGTCGAAAGTTCCTTTGAGTTCGAGGGAAATTTGTTTGTTGCTATGAGCAATGTTTGCTTAGCAATGAGCCGAGATGGGTCGCCTGATCTAAAAGCTATTAATAAACACAAATGAATGAAAGTCGAGGTATTTTAAGTTGGAAAAGGATCAAGAATCGCCTTTTATCCCAATATTTATTCAGCAAGGTCTTTGGATATTTTGGTAATGACAAAAGCCTTTTGACAAAGACGATAACAGCGTTAGTGGTGATCATAATGATCCTTACGTCAACCCATTGCGTCGATGGATCTAAGTACACAAAGACGCCGCCCTCCTGGTAAGACAGGTCGCCTTTGTGTTTATCCTCAATCTCCACCGATGTTCAACAGATATGTGTATGGATACGCGTATTTATATACAGTATATATATAAACACATACATATATATATATACACATAGACATATATATGCACATACACATATATATGCTCATTGTTCTATTACCTGGTGTCTGATGATGTTTATATGCAGCACCACCGGCGTCATAAGTCCAAACAGGTCTTACAGCTGGCGTCTCTTGCTATAGCATTTTCCATTAAAGACTTTTGAAAAGCGCTACATGAAATTCCTGCCACATCGCATTACATTACGTGAAACAAATCATCGACACATATCTTTTCCCTCTCTTACTTGTGCAGGGGGGGCGTCTAAGTGTGTTTGGATTCTGGATCGAGTTTCCCAGATACCAGATCAGAAGGATTTGACACTGCAGATAGCGAGTCCATATTTGGTGGTCACAAACAGACAGAACAGAGAACTGAGTGAAGTTCGAGGATTGGCCTCGAGATGAAGGTCTGTGTGCGAACAACGAAGGTCAGAGGGACCGAGTTCCATAGATACCTCACCGGTCTCTTTCAACGTATGATTCAGTAACTGCGTTGGATGAGAACGGTCAACACAGATTCCAGCATGAGGACTTACCCAGTAAACGCTGACAGATAAGCATTTGCAGCTGGGAGTTCTACACACGGAAGTGGAGCAAAAGAATGTGATAATGGAAATTTGCGTTGCCCGATTTACATGTGCCTAGGGCAAAATTCCCTATCCGTCCACCCCGCCAAGTTGTGTACAGACCGTGCAAGCCTTCCAGCATTTTTACAGTAGTTTATTCTTCAAAAATGTAAGTGTAAGTGTATATGTTTTATATAGCGACGATATGGCTTCGACCCTTCTCATTTTGCAATGAATTTATTGGATGAGATCCTTCACCACCGCTGTCCCTTTGAATGGGCGCCACGCCATTAAGGTCCCCGTGCACAGACCGTACTAGCCCGAGATTCAAATCTCTGAAATAAGCCACGATCGGGATGCGAACCGGGGACCCTCACGCACAGAGGCTCCTTGGCGTGCGCATTTACCGATGTAGCTAACTAGATCAGTTCGTTTATTCGTCATCATACGTGATTCCTGGTATTCTGATAATGATCCTCGTTTGATTCTTCAGTGTCTTCGTACATCGGTTAGGCTGCTGCATTTGCATACGATAATCTTGCTTGGCGTGGGGTCGCCCCGGTTATCTGTGTGCTATATCCTGTTAGACAGGAGAACTGCTTGCATAGTTATCAGGGCCCTTGATCTCTAAGTCACCAATTAGCTTGTGGTGCTGTTGTATTCTGGTATCTTTCATGAAGATATATTACATGCGACATGAGAATCAGTCCTCCCATAAAGTGACAACCTACTTAGCCTGTGGCAATATGATTTTTGGAATTGAACGTCCTTTGCCCTTCTGCTTTCCACCCCAAGCCCCTTTGTCATTTGAATCGAATCACTGAAGGTTTCCACTGTTTGATTTGGATGATTGATTGATAAGCTATGTTTTATCGAAGACGCAACATCGAAGTAGCCTACGGGCTAGGTTTAAGCTGACTGATTAGGCTAATTGATTGCTAGGCCCTAGTATGCTTTACAGAAAATGCAACATCGAAATAGCCCAGGGCTAGACCGAAGCTGCTCCTTTTGTACATGCCGTAACAAGCAGGTGCTAGACTCACTCAGTCTTGAGGTTGGGCAGAAAGAAACGCCTTATACACGACTACTCCCATTTAAATGTAGTTTTTTTTACTCCGCCTGGATCCAACAAAGACGCACAACAACGGACTGAAGCAGAGTTAAGCAAACACCAAAATAAACCACAGGAGAGGCAGTAAACAGCAATAGACGCATGGGCAATAAAGAAGTAAAATAATTGATAATAATAAAAAATATCCCATGCAACTTTTGATCCTGTTGGTGCGAACAGGTCTAAACTTTCGTACGATATATATTAGCATCGAAAACTCTAACGAAGTCTAATGACTTCTTTAGCGTCATTTTACTCTGATGTTTGACAAACACCATTTCATAGGTCTACATGAGACGATATTGAATATCCGCAAAATAATGTTGGTTTTTGGTGTTTCACTTACTTATGGTGAACAGACGAAACCTTGCAAGAATTCTTTCCAGCTTCACCGAGAGACTATTCCGGTTCGGCAGTTAAGCCCTGCTCAGATGTCTCTTGGCAGCGAGACGTCCGATGTGAAGAAACTTACAAGATGTTTATATTCCGAGGCTTCTGCAAATGATACACACAGTTAAAAACGATCTATACTATCGTGTTTGAACTTAGAAACGCTTCACCTGACTCAGATGCAGGCGTGAAATGATTCAGGATACGAGATCGATGACAGAAGACGTCAATGAGAACGTGTCTTTGCAATGATTTATTGCACGGTTTCTTCTAATAGCAACAGTTCCAGCATGAGCTAAACTCATTCATGCATAGAAGCAACAGTAAGAAAACAACACCCTTTGTGTGCTCTGGACCAACGCCCTTGACTACGTTCACAAAGGATTCGTTCGCACTGCGTGCGGTAAGATTTAAAATCCTACTATACAACGAATGACTGTCGTTACCAGAAACGCGTAATATTATGCTCAAATACTGGACCTAAATTCACCACAAACCTGCCAATAATGAGCTCTTTCTTATGCCCGAAGGCAGAAAAGGAAGTCCAAATGTTGCAGCAGTGCTCCAGAAACGCTGGCTAGCGCACTATCTGCGAAAATGTTCGTAAATGTTGTCCATGAAAGTCGAGTTGTAGTTGCGGAGATCAGAATTAGAAGCAGAACGTTCAGCGAAATGTTACCGCAAAATGTATTACGAAAATTTCACGTCGAAAACCCCCTAAAGAACATTGTGTGATTCTTCTGAATTATGTTAGGTCTGTGTAAGTTTAGCGTCTGCTAACTACTGGCACACACAGGGGTTGTAGATGCTTTTTAGTTTGCAAAAGTGCTCGGCGATGCATGTGGGGAAGTGAAATAACGGGTTTTCATATGAATTGAGAGGTGGGATAAGGTGTTGAAAGTGTATGAGGAAGAAATGAACTTGAGAGTGATTATGCATAAGAGTACAAAACTTTCAAGGCAATGTATGAATCTATATCTGAAACATCACACAGAACAACTGGAGAAAGTGCAGAGGAGAGCTATCAAACGTATTTGTGATTACAAGGCTATGAGCTAGGCCTAGGAAGAAAGGTTAAAGACTCGCTACTCAGAGTATTACTGAGATAGCATCGAATGGATAAAAATAATACAGCTTTTGCCGCCACTGAGTGCCTCTGGCAGATTACAGAGCAACCAACCCCACCATGGCACCCATCTGAGAGGTACGCCAGCGGGAAATACTTTTGAGAGGACCTTAAAAACGATGTTGAAATGCCAAGATACATACATATATAAATACATAATACACACACACATATAGATACACAATAGGCCTATATACATGCATGCATACTTATATACATGCACTGCTGGGTAGACATACATACAACTATGCGCTCGCTGTATACGAAAGGTGTACGCACATACGTTTGAATCCGACACTGCTGCGTGTGAAAGTCCCTTTCACTCGACCAGCACACTCGGTGCAGACTCAGGCTGGAAATTCCGGAGATGCAGCGATCCGAATTAGACAAGGTTTCAAATGTTTTTCGTTATATATTCGTCATTTGCCCATCGTCCATTCGTCCGTTCAATGAGCTGCGCACGCACGCAACCGTGGAGACCGTCGTGCAAACGCAAGTCATCATGAGTAGATGAGTAATCTGTCTCCACAGAAGCAACTGACTAGAGGCCATCAGCAGTCAAAAACACGACTCTTCGTACTTCATCGAACAGAAATTAGATCGCGAGCATTGTACTTGACTGTCAGTGAACTTTTTATGCCGAGGACAATTATTTACAGCATGTTCATTATAGCGGTTACAACCAGGCGTTAAAGTTCGTCTGCTCCAGCAGCCGACATGGCCAACCTCGTTCTGGTCATCACATATTTAAATATTTTGTGGACTGCTTCACTGCAGTGCATACTTCAACTGGCGAATCATTTATTACTGTTCCCCAGACCTAATATTAATATTGTTATTCCCAAGATGCTAGTAGGTAGATGCTAGTAAAATTAATTAAACAAATACATCTCTACACAGCCTCTCTAACTAGTAACAGTCCTGCAACATGTAGGTGAATCTTAATTTGAGGAGACGTTACATTCATCTGACATTGCTTTCAGACTATATAACCTAATTACATCTAATATTGATTGACTGAGCCTTTTTATTGAATCACCAACAGTGCATTACGGACATTTGAAATTTTACAACTGAAACTTGTATGCTACTGTTGCGATGTCGATAGAATAAGACAAACTTAAGGTTCATTTGCCCTCTCTGTTGCAGGGTTGTCCCTTAGCATTGATTCCATTACATTCTATTACATGAGGTTTGTTAACTTACAAACTTATGAGTTAAGTTTTATTTATTGAACAGCAAAAACAAACAAAACAAAAACAGTCACAACTTGTGAAAATTATTAGCACAATTCTCACAGTCAGCGATCGTGCAAACAAAACAAGTAGGCCTAACATTTAAGTAGAGCCATAAATTGACTTAGAGATGGTACACTTGCTAAAATAACGGGGAGGAAATTCCATCAGAGGGGCATCAATTGAGAAAGCTTTAGTCTACGTTACTGCGATCCATATCAGTTCGCATATAAAAACGACGATCACTAAAGAAAACCTGTTTACATTCAATCCGCTGCATTAATGTTGGCGTGCTCTCGTGTGCTTAGCCTACTGTTCACCGCTAGACACCTCAAAATTGGAAGGAACAATGGGTCACCAGACACCCTATTAACTCGTATTATAGTCTATCGTAAAATAACCGAGCTGCAGATAAAAGGCATGCAATGCTAGGGGTGGTGACTACAACTATTGCGAAGATGCCCAAGGGTTAAAACGTGCAGTTCTAAGCTATATTTAATAGGCGTATTTTAGAGGCTAAGATATAATGTGGTCTTTTGGATTTCACGAGAGTTGCCGTCCGTGTAGCTCTCTGACTAAGATTTCTTTACAGATTGAACAATACCGAAGAGTCGTTAACCCCTGTGGCAGTCGACACGAAGGCATATACATAACTCATACCGGGGTGTATGCAGGCGTTATATTAGGCGCCTTTTACACTAGAAAACTAGTTCCTCTATGTGCTTTAGGCTCGTGATGTCTCGATGAAAAAATCCAATCCCTGTCTTAGTCATTGTTACGCAAGCTACAAAAACGGTCATCCTGATTCACAGGAAGCGGCCGTTCATGTTCGAAATGAGTGTTTTAATAGGCCTACAAACTGTCCTACCCACATCGCATGAGCCTAATGGGTCTACGATTAGTCCAACTGTTGAAACGCACCCCATTAGTCACCGGATGATCGAATCTGGCTGCGCCTAGTTCGTGTAGAGGATCCGCCACAATTAAGGCTTGCCTTTAGATAGGATTTATAAATAACAAATATTTCATTTTTCATTGATGCACGGATTGTATAATTGTTTTATAAATAACTTGTTCGGTCCGTTTAGTTTATTTCTAATATCTCAACGATTTATATTTTAATTCGATTTAACAATTAAGACCTTGTTCTTTTGCAACCCGTCCAATATTTGTCGGTGCATGATCAAAGCGCCAGCATTATAATAACGGCGCTATAGAAGTCGTTAGATTACATTGCATTACATTACGTTAGATTAGATTATGGAATGCGCTTTCTGCCCACTTTGTCAAGTCTTCGATGTCATTCCGATCTCCGCTGTTTCCATGTGCTTCTTCTTTTGTGTATTTGTCTGTCTGTCTGTCTGTCTGTCTGTCTGTCTGTCTGTCTGTCTGTCTGTCTGTGTCTGTCTGTTTGTCTGTCTGTCTGTCTGTCTGTCTCATATCGACGCTGATGCAAACTGATGTTCGACAATCAATAATTTATGATTTAACATTGCAGGCGTGTGATTCCAAACCAAGCACAAACCAAGCAGTGCCTTCTAGATACAGCCTACAGGCGACCCGCCGGCCACAACCCGACCAGCCAACTGTGTTCATCCGGCTGGCCGAGTCTTTCTAAAGTGAGTTTTTCAAGCTTGCTGGCAATGGTTCAACCAGTTGGCAAGGTTTAGTTGACATGGCTAACTAAATATTTGTCTCGTTTGAATAACAAACTTCAAGACACGTATCAGTTTTCCAGGCCGGCTGAAACGATGAACCATCCAAGCACTTTGAATTACTTTTAAACCTCATGGCATATAATTATTTACTAGCATATATTTACACACAGATTCACAGATGATAAAGCAAACATCAATGATATGAAGCTGTGTGGAAATCCACTTGAAACCGACCCGGCTGATGCCTCTGAAACCTGTTGTAATTGGAACTAACTTATATTGAAAATAGTAGGCTAGTTGCTCGAAGAAAGCTTTCCAAAAACAGGATCTTCTAACATTTTATAGAGCATTTATATCCCAAGAGACGTCCAAATCTATCAAAGCATGCACTTTGGTTCATTGCACACAGGTAAGCGCATATTACTGTGAGCAGTTTTTTTTGGTAGAATGAAAAATATTTATATAAAATCAAGGTCAGCTGCGAACAGTGGCCACTTAACCGGAATACTTCAAGGCAAAAGTGATGTTTTGTAAGCGCAATCAATGCCAGGTACCTCGGTAGCGCCTTCAACATTCGGTGAATAGGGAAAATTTTAATCCTACGGTTGTTTTAATATTAGTTTTAATTACTATTATTATTATGTTCTCGTTCTCATTACGAGTTTACGTTAATGGTTGGAAACACCTGATCTAGGAGACACCAACCCAGGTCAGGTACGTGCAAGAGCGACACGCTTAGGCCAGCGTGACATCTCACGCTGTCGACTGGCCTGCCTAACAAGCGATAACAATGCGCGAATAACGACAAATTTACGGCTTGTTGTCGCGGCATAAACAATAAAGTACTGCATGATCCCTAGGCTAATGGCCGACCTGTAATAATAAAGTAAATATTGCATGATCCCTAGGCTAAAGGCCGACCTGTAATAATAAAGTAAATATTGCATGATCCCTAGGCTAAAGGCCGACCTGTAATAATCGTAATCATAATTCCGAGATTTCTACAGCGCCCAACGAAAGCCGCGCGAGGACCAGCTTATTCACAGGCGCTCAGTCAAAACAAAATCGATAGGCAAAAGGGTTCGGTTCCAGGTCAAGATCCAAAAGTCAGACGGAGAGAGCGTGGTAATAAAGTAAATATTGCATGAACCCTATGGCGGACCTGTAATAATAAAATATTGCATGATCCTTAGGCTAATGGCCGACCTGTAATAATAAAGTAAATATTGCATGATCCTTAGGCTAATGGCCGACCTGTAAGCTCGTTAACCCTCATTCGCCCTATTAATGCATCCGCGAGAGCATCGTTACGACATGACGCCATTCATCTCGACAACACGGAGTCGTTAAATAAACGCCATCAAATTGAAATCGTTGCAACAAGTGCCTCCCCTCACGACAACGCTCGGCGCCTTGGTCCAGGGAAACAAGACATTTGTTATCAGGCCTATTATAAGTACCGGCATTATTTGCTATACACTCTTAGAATTGACGCTGTGTACCATACTCGCAGTAGGCCTACATACGTTGTGTGCCATACTTTTAGTAATGGCGTTGTTAGGCATCCTTTAAACTTTAGTTCTGCCAGTTTGCCATACTCCGCACACGGACTTTGTTTCCATACTCAGTACTGCATTGTTTTCCATACCCTTGGTTCTGACATTGCCATACTCTTAGTTCAGACAGTTTCTCCATTCTATTAGCACTGACTTTGCCATACTTAGTATTCACACTGTTTACCATGCTCCTAGTACTGACTGTGTTGCCACAGTCTCAGTAAAGCTGATTTTTGGGCAATCCAAGTCATAATGTGTCAGGTTCAAGGCACCTGCGCTTAATCTTTGGAAGGGTGGTTTTCTCGGGATGTGACCTTCATCTCCACCTCTCGGAGTATGTCCGTCGAGTGCCAAGGGCGAGTCAACAGAAAGATGGCTAAATACGAAGCCAACAACGAACCATCCCTCCATTCATCTCTCCACCCAGCTGAATGCTTTGTACCAGTGGCCTTTGAGACGCTCGTCACTATAAATCAAGATGGCCCTGCTTTTGGTTAACTGTCTCATTCTGTCCCGGTTCAAGAAACAGGAGTCTTCTTCTATTTCTCTTCTGACTGACATCCGTCTGTCGGTCGATCGCCCGCTGTTGTGCATGAATAAAACTACTCTGCACGACACCTTCACACGGGGCTATATATATATATATATATATCGAGAGAGAGAGAGAGAGAGAGAGAGAGCGACAGACAGACAGACAGAGGTTTTGGGGTGGTTGGGCTTTGCCTTTGTTACCCCGTGAGAAGGTGTCGTGCAGAGTAGTTTTATATATATTTATATATATATATATATTCCTTTTTCTCTAGTTTTCAAACCATCTTGGCATTTATGGCTTCGAATTAAATAAAAAATAAGTATAACAGAAGAAGACTTAATAGGTAGCCATGGGAAACTGCACATCACCTGGCAGCAGATATTAACCACACCTCAGATTAAAATTTCTCCAGGTTTTTGTGCATTACAAAGTTTTGTAATTTACAAGAAACTCATTATAGCATTGTATTTGGGAGCTGTATATGAAGAATTGCTCTTAACGAGGTCGTGTTGAAACGAGTCTGTTTTTTCTAGGTGACTTCATTTTGAAATCCATGTCCCCAACCATGTTACATCAGAATCCGAGTTATAACAAAGCACGCTATAACTCAGCCTTCAGTGTAATATGAAGCCTCTGCAACGCTCGTAAAAGGCGCTATATAAAAATATTCAATACACTTACAATTAACAACTTCATTTTCTTAGCCTTGGCATAAAAGTCGGACTGAAGCCCGCACCTTTGGGCAATCCTTAGTAAATGTAAAAACAATACTAAAGTTTGTTTACACTGCAAACTTGTCACAGTGACTACTCAAAAGCTGTCAGACCACCCTCCTAGAACAATCTTCACTGCAAATCTGTACTGTCAGACCTGAAACAGCTCAAGAAACATTGCTACTTCTCCACATAGCTCCTTCATGTTAGACAAACATGCCTTTCAGAAGTTCTTTAAATAGGTGCCAAATAAATGTGTCCAGATACATACATAAATATACACATACATAATCCCAGCATATTGCACTTGAGAAACCTAATGCTCTGTTTAAGCAAACTGACATATGCTGTCGCTACTAGTCACTTGTTTGACAGAAATGCTCTTCATCAATTAATTTAAATTCAGCCATTTCAATTAAATGTCACTCAACGAAAATACCAAGGCTGCACATTTCACAACAGCCGTTTTCCACAGGCAACAACATATTTGGCAAAAACAATTCAGTGAAGTTTAGAGCTTAGACTATTTACAAGGCAGTGCAGTGCATGGGATGCTTCTGTTGTGCCACTTCAACTCCCTGCAAGCACCCGTACCCATGGAACAGTCATTCTGTGTTTTATATGGACACTGTTGCAAAAAGTTAGTCTAATCTGCAGCAGAAAATAATTTGTGATGCCAACTGGGTGTGAAAATCACCTGTAGAATAAAATCGTTTCCAAAGTAACACAGATAGCCCAAAATGTAAACAAATTTGATTCAGATTTAGAATACGCTCCACGTTTAATTAAGTCTCTAGAACAACGCTGCACAAACACATGACACTTTCAACAAATGATTAGTCAGAACTGTTATTAACAAGCCGAGTACTGTTTCACATGATTACAGCCTTAGCAAATGCGAGTTTTTTGCACTATGTCAAATACTTGCATCTCTCCATTGCCAGTCATTCAATGTAACTGGAACTGGTACAAAACTTCTGATCAAACAAGAAACCCATCTTTACACATCAGAGTCATGTCAGCATCACTTGCAGTTCATCAGACTTTTCCACACAACTGAAGCTTAACAAGCGAACAACACGACTTTCTTGAGCCACCAGTGACAACACAAGCAGTGGCTTCTGTATCAGCCATAAGAAATTCACAACTCCTAGAAACAGTGCACACACTGAAGATGTCCTGTTACAGCTAGGTACTCAGTCATTTGAAAAGTCAAATTTAAACTAATTGAAGATCCATTCACTTCCTTTAAGAGTCATCTATAACTTCAGGCTTGTTTCCGCTGTAAAATTCCTCAATACAAAGATGGCAGCTCCAGCTTCCTATAAACAGAAAAATAAATAAAGAAATAAAATAAAGTGAGAAACTTCTTTGTTTTGTTTTAGAAGATCATGCTAACCTTTATTATCTATTATCATATCATTAATAAAGTACAAGGAAACTTCACTAATATTTAACCCACAATTAATTGCAAAAATTAGCCAAGAGATATTAATCTGTTAGTGCTACTAGGGATTTCCAAACGCCTACACAAGTTAAATGCTGTTAGAACATTTAAAAGTATATATGTTTGTATGTACGTATGTATGTATGTATGTGAACATTCATACGGCACATATTTCGGATTGCTTCAACATGCACATGTAACATAAGTACACAGGACAAAACCTGCATGAATTCGAGCAAACGATAGAAACAGCAAGAGACAGCAGATTGCAAAATAAAAGCAGGTACCTTCTGGGGGTTCAGACAAAGGTGGCTTCAGACAATACATGTGGTAACCACGGTCGCAGTCATCACAAAACAGAAGCTGATCCTGGAAACACATATCTCAGTTATATAGCGTCATTACAGTAACTTCAAATGCTATATGTGTGTGTATATATTAATCTAATGCTACTTATAATTAGATTACACTAAAATTGATTATAAATTAAAGATGACCCCAACAAGATGAACAATATCTGGCAACAGCAGATATTAAAGTGGCAAGAATAGTCCTACACATAAAATGTCAGGTGCTAATGCAGTTACTGTCGCCTGAAGTAAGGTCATCTTTGTTGATTTACTTGCTACTTGTTATTACTACTGACTTGTTGCTATATTGCATCAGATTTAAGTTGCACTGCAGGCCACAGTGACTGTCCTCTACTACTAGACAATTCTGCTTGTGAACTTTTAAGCCAGACTAGTACAATGTGTTCATAAACGTTAGTCTTTGGAGCGGATCTGTTTGTTAAGAAAGTCTTACATCGTTGTCTGATGTTCCACACAATCCACATGATTTACATTCAATGCACTGCCATGGATATTTCTTTACAGAGATGATCATGTTGGCAGAAAACTGCAAACAACTTGGATGTCCTAAAAAGAAATATATTTAGCAAAAGATCATATAGGCATTGAACTGCTTTTGTGTTTATTACACAGATTGTCAGTTTTCAAACAATAAATTTTGCTCCATCAAGAACTTGTTCTTAATGAACTCAAACATCATTTAGACCAGCAAGGACCAGGTTACTTATGAGGTTACTAATTTGATGGAGGGCTATGTAAAGGAGAGTCACATGTGCCTTCTTTCTAAATGCTTCATTGAAATTCTGGTGTAACATCCCAAATTAACTTCAAATCTAGAAAGTGACCACATTAAGACGCAACCTCAATTCTAATACGGCATTACAAATCTCAACTACCAGTTCAATGGATTAACGTTCAATGGATTCTGTCCAAGGGATTGTTATTCTACAACACGGGTTCACTGATGTCTTGTGCATTACAGTAATGGTGGTACAGAAGTTTTCAGATTAGATTAGATTTGTATTTGATAAGGTAACATCATAAGCATAATCCAGCATATGTGGTGATGAGCTAAACAATGCTTGCACTTAACTGGCAAAAGCACAAATCTTACCGGAACGACCACAGTCAGCACAGGACACCATTTCTTCACGATTTCCTGTCTTCTTGTTCTCCATTTCATCACCAAGACAGAAGTCACAGTATTTACTTCCAGTTTTAGCAGGCTTTTTTCCAGCTGAGAATAATGCAAACAGTGACATTTGGTAAAACATAGTAAAGTATCCCATATCCCACAAGAGAGACATAGCGGAGGCACTCATTTCCTTTTCTTTAGGCTCTTGAGCCGGCAAAGGACGAATTCCTAGGTCCTGGACACAGGGCCAGTGCATCGCAAGACTTGCCATTTGGGACATTTTGGAACCTTATTTAACCTGAATTTGAAACAAAATTAAATTAAAAACAATCACACATCACACTCAGTACAAGCATTTTAAAGATGGAGGCAATAAACACAAAGTGAAACCCTGTTAATGCTACCTGTTGATCCAGTTTCCATGTGAAAAGCCAGTCAGTCATGGACGAAGTTCTGCACATGAACAGATCTGTTTAAGTTTTTCCATTGTAGATGACAGCACAGTTCTTTGCATATTCTTACCAAATATATCTTTCAGGCACTCTCTACCAGTAATTATTGAGTTTTATGTAATCCTCATTCCTTTAAAATCTCTTAAATTAAATACCATAAATTACCTTACAGACTGAGGTTCCTTTATTTCACATTAGGTGTACGTCTAGCAAAACTGCACCCAAATACAAAAAACTACAAGTAATAGACAATGACAAAAAAGTACAGAAATTTAATTGAAACTGACTTTCTTGGGGTGGTATTATTTTGGGTGATGGCTGAGGAGGTTCTGCTTCTTCCTCTGGAGGTGCTTTGTTGTGCGAGTGGGCCATGTGATAGGTCAGACCAGGTCGCGTCTTGTAGCGAGCACCACACACTGCAAAATAAATTTCATGTGCAGAACACCTGCATCTGTTAAAACAACAGTTTTGTATTATTACTTAAGTTATTCAGTTTTCAAGTAATTCGCTAATGACTAACGAATCCATATTAGCATAATAATATGCTCAGGTGTGTCCATACATGGTCCAGCAGTGGAACTGTATGGCAAATAATATGCAAATATTTTTGGCAGTTGCTTTCATGAGAGGAAAAGGGAGGCGCAGGGGAGCTGAGGGGAAAAAAGTAAGGGGTAGAAGTAAGGATTATGATTTTATGATTATGATTTTGAATATGATTTCACCTGAAGCGACCATCAACTGACGCCTTGGGAAATATAATGGCGCTCTAGCATTCATTAGAGTAGATAGTTAGATTGGATTAGACAAAAGGGGAGAGGAAGGGGAAAAGGAGGGGAGGGGGAGAAATGGGAAGCAACACAGGATTTTCCCCAGAAGGGACATTCTGCCAAATAGCATTCAGATGCACTGCATGAGATAAGCTAGTTTAAAGCAATTAAAATCTAAGCTCAGTTAATTTAATGTAGCAAAACAGACACAAAAAGTATGTAGCCAAACAAGAAAAGTCTTTAAGAGGCATTTGAAAACTTCAGACAAACTGGACCTCCTTATGATGTGCTCCATAACAATGGTAAGTAAGATAACACTGTTCAGCATATGGATCCAAAAATTAAATCACATTTAATATGCACACTCACAGAAAGAAAATCTTATTAAAACTCACTAATGCTATACGGTTGCAGCAAACCAGGACATAAGTGAGGACTAACCATGTAAACAGTCAACGGAAGTAAAACATAATAGCATATACCCTGAAACTTTAAACAAACCTTCAAGTACCCCAATAGGAAATTTCTAAGCTGATGTTTTCTTTGAAACAGATTAAGACAAAATGTAGGTAATAATTTCCCAGAAGAGGCCTTAATGCTATTCAGAACTGTAGTCACTTATCGGCAAAAAATATGCAGTTCTCAATTTCCTACAGCACTATTCCTAAGACAGTGGTCCTCAAACAGTGTACCATAGCACAATAGTGCGAAGCAAGAGACCACAAGATGCCAAATTCTGACTTGTTAACCACTTTTAAACTTCATATCAAACTGCCAGATTGTTACAAGGTTATAGCATTTTGATCTATATTAATAAAATTTGTAATTTATGATGTGTGTGGTACTTAGCAATGCATTAAGTGCAAAATTATATCTGAATTCAGGTCTTTAGCATAGATATTAGGCATTGGTTTGTCAATGATGTCACTAAGAGTAAAGAAACTTTGCACTTCTAAACAGTCCCAAATTTCACACTGAAAGAAATATGAATTAAAACACCTCTCTGAAACCATTTTGTTGCAGCTGGATTTAAGTCTAAGCCTCAGTAACCCAAGACACAGACATCTTTTTCTTCCAAAAGGTAGGTGTACTGATATGAAAATATATATTGCTCCATGTGCCATCAAGAGAAAAAGTGTAAGAACCACTGCTCTAGGATTTTCAGTCCAATCACTTACAACAAGCATACATGGCAGTAAAAAAGAAAACTTCTGAAAAATTCATAAGCCAAGTTTAAAAGATGATGCCTGAATTTATTTCTTCCCATCAAGAATAAAAATGGCCTCTTTGATTTTAAATATCTGAAATGCTTAAAGCCACTTCAACTGTTCAGACAAGAGGCACATAACACGCTGCTCATTCTTTAAACCATCAAGAACCGAATAAACACAGCAAGTATCCAACTTAGCAAACGAGAAAATTTGACTAAGATGCTTGTGGTGTTTCATTTCAGACTGACCATCAACTGATTCTCATTCTAGCGACTGTGTGCTATGATGACTGCGCTTCAGAAGTTATTGGATAAAACAAGACACCATACTTGAATTTTTCTTTTTCTTACGCTCGCATCCATATGGTTTGTCTTTCTCTACAACCTGCTCGACTTCTTTGTCCTTCTTACGACCGCGACTGGTTGCTGGCGGCTTCTACAAAAACGACCAGTCCAAAATTAATCAACGATATAAAACACAGAAAAATCCTGGGTGGTTCAAAAGCCACTAAGGTCATCAAAACAATTCTCCACTAAGGTCATCAAAACAATTCTAACTTTCATGGATTGTGCTCTTCTGCACTTTGTTATGCACAGCTGAATATTGTAGGGGCATCGTCAAATTTCAGTTGTATTGTATTGTTTTGTATAAAATGCATTTTTCATTTTTATACATTTTAGTCTTACAAGTATAGCTCAGTTATGCACACACAAAACAGCCTCCTTTTTCCTTTATGTCATCAAAAACTGACAAACAGGGCAAATTCTACATACATTTTAGGAGTGAGTGAATTACCCAAGGTAAGAAGGTTATATCCATCATAATCACCAGCATCACTACAAGAAGGTTAGCAAATTTAATGACTGAGAACTCATGTCAAAATGAATATAATATTCTGCCACAAATTGCCTTTTTTTCCTTCTTTTTTCCTTTCTTCTTGATATAAGTTTCTTCAAAATCGCTGCTGTCTGAGTTGCGATGGTCAATTTCCCCAGCATCGGGTGGTTCGCTCAGATTTTCCCACTCGTTGTAATATTCCTCACGATAAGACGGCTCCTCAAAGTTTACATCTTTTGAATCACTGTCAGCAGTCACAGCTGGATTTTCCATTGTGCTAATAGGATGCATATCTGCGATTCAAATCAAATGCAGCAAATCAGAGACGAAATTCTAGACTTCCATCACAGCCTCAAAGCTTTTCAAAATGTATGTTAAATCGCATTAATGATGTAACGAGATGCTCAAATCACATCCAGACTAATATTAAACAGTACTTAGGCATGGCAAAGGGCACCCAGAGGCTCGAGTAACTGGCAGTCCTGGAGGCACGGTAGCAGACTGGATAAAGCACTTGGCTTGTAACATGGAAAGCATAGGTTCAAACCTTCCCTGAGACTGTTACTGTGTACAGACCTTCAGCACATCCTTCACTCACAACTGCTCGGTGCCATCAATTGATGCTTAGTCGTTAGATAGTGATACTTCAAAAATGCAGAAATAATAATAATAATTATACCATAAATTTTAAAATTTCAAGTAACATGAAAATTTTTAAAGGAATCACAAGTACAATTAATATTTATCACTGAATATAAAACATAAAAAATAAAAGCAGAAGGAAACATTACCTCCTTCACATGTTTCTACATCCACTGGTTTAATGCGAGGCAATGGAATGTCAGGTAATGGAAGACTACACTTCTTTTTCCAACGGCGGGCTGGGTAAGAATAGAGCTGCCCATGGCATCGCCCTATAAGAAAACAACCATATATCCCGAAAATACATTTTGATTACAGTCAAAGTTAATTCCCCCAAAACTCCACCAAAAATGGTTTTACAACAATGCAACTGTCATGACATCACACATTTTTTTAAACAAAATTCATTTTGTTAAAAGGACAACATAAATTTTTTTCTGCACTGCCAGCAAGTAAAACTAAATATTGCAAATCCAACCCAGATTCATTCGCTGTACCTGGTCCTCTGTATCGGTACGGCACCCAGAGATTGCTGTGATTCTGTGCAACCCCCGTCTGTGAGTCAAGAAATGGCAGTCGCTGTCGTCGCTCAATACAGAGTCGAGCATTGTAACTGGCTGCATTATCCATCGCTTCCTTGTAGTACTGCTCGTTTAGATGCAAGCTGAAAGACAACCATCCACACAAATGCAAATCCACAATGCTGAAATACAACATTGGCTCAATTATCACAAGCCACTATCAACAACAGTCTGCAGATGCACAGTTCTTGAGGCTGATGCACTACTTAGTTGAACTACGTATCATATTTGTTTAACTATAACTCAGTTTTTACATGAACTTCGAGAAATGCATCTTATTGAAAAATGAGCTTCCAGAATAATATAGAACTGGATCAACAATGTATAATGACATAAATTGGAAATTGCAACAGTGAACTGGTTAAGCCTTAAGCCAGTTCTTGGATGAAGCAGTATCAATCTTCTCCAAGCAAGTACATAGCATAACTAGTAGACTTGTGTTTAAACTACAAAACAAATATTGTAAGTATGGTGTTATGAACATTACCATGACAAAACTACCTCTAACCGAATATAATGAAGGATAACTTGATAACTAGTCGTGCCTCAGGAAGTCCTACTGTAATATTCTCACACGGAGCATTCAACTTAAGTCAAACCTTTTTCTGACAGGTCAGACAGTCAACTACATAGCTAATTTTAGATCTTATAAACTGCTTTATATCTCAGCAAATCAGATCAGGACGATTCAGGCTGTTGTGAATAGCACCACACAGCCCATATTTCATGCCCACAAGTTATATGATTATCGTACTGGTTGCAACAAACTGCATTGGTTGCCAGTTGCTGAATGTATTCATGCCTCTGAGATCATAGTTAGTGTCTCCTACATTCCAGCATCGTGCAAGCAAGATGCTTCAAGTCTAGGACCATGTCTCCGAGATCATAGTTAACAGGCGTGTAATAAATAAGGGATTACTTCAACCTACTTAAAGTTGTTGTTTGCATATAATGAAAACAACTGTAACTGTAATCAGAAACTTGCAAAGCGCCGCTTAAATGTAGCCTCAGCTTACAACTGTAAGCTTTGTCCTTTTCTGATGACTTCTACTAACTTTATTTCAGGAAAGTTCATGCTCTCGTCTGGAAGAGAAGGTGCCCAATGAAATGGTCAAAAGAATTTTCATCAGAAAATTGTAGATCCCAGAAAAACGAACGCTAAGCTACCGGCCATACTGTTTACAAGTAGGGCAACCAGAAACGGCCGTTTATCGATATTACCTAGGCTAACTACTTCAATGAAAACGGCAATTTGTATAATCAGTGAAAGTTATGCTTCATGTTTTCGCCGTCACGCCCTGCATATTCTGCTCACAAACTGTCTAGCCACTCTGACACCCTCTCGTTTTCATCATAAGAGATTCTTCCGATTTCCGAAAAGATCCAAACACTTGTATTGCAATACGCAAGACTATATTATCGCTCACTAATCCCGTGTTTGGCAATTCAATTATCACTTTCTGCTAAACTCACCCTCGATTCTTATGGCCATTGAAGTTTAAATACGTCGCCATTTTAACTAAAAATAAGCCTCGGTATATGCTTGTTAACACTTAATCACTAAATTCCCTTCAACACAGTTTCCACTTCGATAAATAATAATTCCATCACAAAGCACTTAGCCGTAACGTGAATTATGTAGCGCATAGAATATAAACTAAGTAAGTATGTATAAGGAAGCCAGCAGAAAGTATGAGTAAAGTAAAACCCATAATTTCGCAGCCCCACACAAAAGCTGCGTCAGAAAGAACGGCTCCACCATCGCTTTTAAAATCAAACCAAATCGGGTAGAGCCAGATTGTTTGGTCAGTTACAGTGCCACGTCGACCATAGCAGCTTCATATGAAGCTCATATGTTGTTGGGAATGTATGAAAGTATTCCCATATGGGAATGTTTTTGTTGGGGCTTCATAAGTCCTACATATTATGACGCTGCTCTTGGGGTAGTGGACCTTGGGCTATGAAATTTTACACTCTGGCCTACCTACTTTCGAGTTGTTTTGTAGCTTTTGCTTTGTTTGTCATTATCTTGTGATTGATATCCTCTCGATGGTGCCCAATGTAAACAAGTTACGTCATAACCCTTAACGCTTCACCTGAATTAATGTAAACAATTCTTTGACAGCCACATTCATTTCCCCACACTGGGCCCATAGCTGGTCATCAGTTGCTACCATCGGCACATTGCGGTCCAATAAGTCCAATAAAGTAGCTGTATGGGTTAGTAGTTTGAGGCGAATTCGTGTTATTCAAAGGGAGAACGGTGATGATTGAGTTGACATAGTGGTCGAAACTGTGACTCGGGTTCGATTCCTGGATTCGCCATGCTTACGTAATTACAATAGATTCCGTTGTCAAACTGTGATACTTAGATTACCATATCTTATATCTGTTCGCTCTGCTAAAGCGTTTCTGTCATTTGGTTCTCATTTGAACTTACCTTTTCAAATTGTTTATCCACCATAGGCTGCCTCTCTGTCATGGTGGACTGACCTTCTGGATATTGACCTGAATGCGGTTGTGGCTTTGGGGCGCCATCGGTGATACCTTAAAAGCACCAGCGCGACAGAAGTTACTAATTTCAATTACAATTACACGGGCGACCAGGGCCTAATTATAAATGGGCTAAAGAAGCAAAATAAGCCCACTTTCAGAACAAACGATTCGCTAGCACTCTGGCAAGCTCCTTTCTTCCCCTTCTCAGTGTTCCGCAGGCGCCTGAAGACTGTAATGTTTGATAGTGATTTTACTTTTCTGGTCGGAAGCACCTCTGTTGAGTCTATCCTCTAAGCGGCGCTTTACAAATCTCAAATTACAATTACAAGTCTGGTAAAGCTAGCATTGAGTGTATCCTTACGTATGAATACGTGGCCGGCAAGTATTTTCCCTTAAGGAGTGCCAACCGTGACCATATTTGTTCGGCCAGGTGTCCTACTGGATAGTCGTCGTCACTCGTTCAAGTGTGGCGCCATCTGGGCGTTGACTGTGGGATCTGGTTATGGAGACGCGTGGAAATCAACGAAAGCGGACGGAGTCCCGCACATTGTATCCTGGTATTTCTCCTTCTAACCCTACTTAGCCACCTTCATTGGGCTCACAGTTGACCCGCAGTGGGCCACTGGTGGCCAGCTATGGCTCAGTGTGGACCAACGAACATGGCTGCGAGGGAAGTGGACAGCGAGAACGGCAGAGAAGAGAAGAGCGGGGAAGCGATGTTTGTGGAGATGATGGGATTGTATAGGGGCCTACTATTTTGACCATCTCCAGTGACTGGGAAAAGTTTACGCCAATGTGTCTGTCGTTTTGTGGAAGAGTGTGTTGCCTAAGGTACTCTGATTCTGGGGGTCTCTACAACCTAAGAGACGATGGCATGACGTAGCATCTGTAACCCGACTACATTAACTGCAAGTAGTCTAGGAAAGACAAATGCTATCAGACTGTGATACATTAAAACGTACAGAAATCCTGATGGATATAATATAACTCCGCCACTGTCGTATTCAGGTGGTGCCAGTCCCAAACCTGGGTAAAGGAGGAGGGCGACGTCAACGGCCTTTGATACCAGAAGATGTCGTTAAACATTGGAACTACTACTATAGATATAATATTTTCTTTGGCGTCCCTAACCTAAACTTAGGAGGACATGTTCCCTGTTTACGTCCCTTTTTTATTAATTCGTGACATTGTAATGTATAAATGCTAGCTGCTGTAACATAAGTAGGGTCTCCACCTTAGACCCGTTATACCGCGCTCCGATGAAAATCGAATTTTAAGAAAGCGTGGCTACAGCTGTACCTCTTTGATCCATATATAAGTGAAATGTTGGAATGTTCAGCGTCATTTAAACTAATTTAATCGCCGAGGATAAAATGTACGTAAATAAATAATTTATGCATATAGGTCTTTATATTTGTCCAGAATATATAAATATATAATCATGATATGTTATTCATATGGAGGCCTATGTGTAGGATATGTGTTCAGTAGCTTAATTCAGTTAGCGGTGGAATTTGGGAAAAGGAATTGAGGGAGAGAAGGAGGAGGAGGAGGAGGAGGAGGAGGAGGAAGAAGAAGAGGTGCTGGTGTTGGTGGTGTTGGTGGTGGATGTGTTGGTGGTGGTGGATGGGGCGGATGTGGTGGTGGATGTGGTGGTGGTGACGGTGGTTACGTGGTGGTGGTGGTGGTGACGAAATACATGTAGACTTTATAGGCGTATTCGCATAGACTGCACAGGTGGCCTAGGTATCAAGTAGTGCATCAGTAGTCACGCGGCCGAGGGTTGCATTTGCTTCGAATGCTATGTGCTTTTCTCGGAGTGGCCGCCGTATCGCAGTTTCTCGGCGACATGGTCAAAGAGAAAGTCCGTTTCACTCGACTTCCTAGTTCATCGTCTTCTTGCAGATGCTTAGGAAGATGTTGTTGCTGCTGCTGCGGATACCGAAGATCGCTGTAGCGCAGATTGCTTGGGTTAATGTTGTTGGTCTGCTGCTGCTGCTGCTGCTGCTGGTTCTGCTGCTGAGGGTAGCTGAAGCTGCAGCTGCCGTAAGCCGGGTTTGATCCATCTGACGACTGACCTTGTCTGTACCCGAGTAAGAATTTCGGTGTGGGAGGCCGGTCGCTGGCCGGAGAGGCAGAGGCCGAGCAGAATCCGGCGAATCCAGGGTCCTTAGTGTGCGGGGAAGAAGGGGTCGGTGTTTCGGCACCCGCTAGGTGGCCGCCCTGGAGTCCAGGTCTTTGGTAAGACTTCCGAGAGTCCAGGAGACGCTGAGACCCGGAGGCGGAGCAGGGACGAGGCTGAGGAACCTTCTTCTCCTGCTGGTGATGGAGTCGTTGTCGCTGGCTGCAGGAACGCGAGCTGTTGGCTGAAGCGCAGAGCTGTTTGCAGCTAACGGGATCTGGGTCGCATCTCCACTTGAGGCATCGGCTGATGATCGCCCCCATTAGTTGCTGCTGCTGCTGCTGCAGCAGAATGAAGACCTCGACGGTGCAACAGCTCCTGCAGGTACTGCTGCTGGTGCTGCTCACGATGATGACAGCAAAGGCCAAGCTAAAAAATAAAAACTATGATCTAAAGAGAGTTCAGATGAACTCAGGATATATATATATATAATTTTTCAAGGACGCATAACCAATACAATACATCTGAAATTTGATAAAGGTGTGGGGTATAATGCTATTCATATGGGGACATGCACAGTCAGCAAATTAATAAAAGGAAGTTCACAAGAAAAACATTTGATTAATTCTGTATGCTACGATTTGTCACTCTGTAAAGTGAATAAACAGTCACTGCTGCATGCTTGTCTTCTTATCCCAAGACACCATGCCGACCCACATTCCTGTGCTTTTACCCTTCGTCCAATTTGTCTTGGCATATCTTTTTCCTATTGCCATCAGCAGCTATTAGTACTCTTAGATAGACGAATTGGTGCATCTGTTCAGAAGTTTCTATTTGGATGTTGCTCTCTATATCTTCTCTCTCTCTCTCTTCTCTCGTCCGTCAGGCTATAGCCGACGATGAGGTCTGAACGAAATGCCTCCACGCTGTTCTGTCCTTCGTTAGCCCCACGGCTGCTGTGATGTCCACTCCCCTTGACTGCAGGTCTTCCTTTATGTTGTCCATCCAGGTCTTTATCTGCCTCCCCCCGGCTCCTTGTTCCCTCTACATGATGGTAAAGTGCCCTCGCCGGTAGTCTGTCGCTTTCCATCCTCGACATCTTTATCTCTGTATATCCCTGCATGCCATATGCTGTCGAAAGCTTAGTCGATGTCAATTAAATTAACGAATAGGCTACTTTGTGAATATTCGGTGTTTTTTATAGCATTTCATCTCTAACCTCGTCTTGAAGATCTATTCGTGCGTAGGCCTACATTAGTAACTTATAATTTTAAAAAGTATTTTCCGTTCTTTTGTTACATGTGCTATAGAACTCCTGTACTATTTCATACAGCCCTTTAATGGAGTTATGTAAATCGCTTAACCTCATTGTCACAAACTATGCTGTCAAAGAG
This sequence comes from Norana najaformis, assembly GCA_964023275.1. Lineage (NCBI taxonomy): Eukaryota > Metazoa > Annelida > Clitellata > Crassiclitellata > Hormogastridae > Norana > Norana najaformis. The sequence continues at coordinate 6,864,360 of OZ029917.1, read as the reverse complement.
TTCTAGAAACAGTTTCAGTCTACGTTAAATCACACATATACATTTTTTTGATCTGTCGGCTAGCTATGATTTAGCATTAGAAGCCGTAATTGTAATCGTAATTCTTTAACTCGAGATTTCTACAGCGCCCAAAGAAAGCTAAGCCACGGAAACCGGCTTAATCACAAGCGCTCAATCAAGTCAAAATCGATAGGCAGGTACAATTAGATTTGGGTCCAACTCAAGACCCAATTGATGATCAGGCAAGCAGACATTCGAACGGAAGGTCCTTACTATACTCGTTACATCTTTATTAAGACACATAGTCTTACACACATTCATGTGCATAAAATACCGAGATGGATTGGCCGATAAATTTGCGTTATTTTTATATCACCAATGCGTTAGATAGCATTCTACAATCCTAGAATGTATAGATATTTTCATACATACCTATTCTTTACTTAGGAAGCTTATATGATTTATATACCGCAAAATTCCTCTTCATGGACAACCTTAAGAACTGAAGAGTCCCTTTTCCAGTTTGGCAAGATGTCGTCTTATAGACAAGCGAACCAGATTCACCGAATCAAAGAAGATGCATCCGAGTCTAAATTGATTCTTAATCTCTGCCGGACAAAGGACCTGAACGAGACGGCTGCATGTAAGGAGGAATGACCGGAAGACTGGACGAATGAATGGACGGACGGATGGATGGATGGACCGCAGTTCGCAAAGATTCCCTCTGGCGACATCTGCTTACAGCAGTGGATGAACATCGGTGGCCGGTCGGCCTCTGAATTATTTACCACCGGCTCTTGGCTCCGTCGTTCGATCGCCACTGCAGCACCTGCTCATCAGTCCCCCCGGCATTTCCCCCGCACAGCGCGCTTCTTACACGGCGCACAATAATGGAGTCGTAAAGTTCTGTGTGGACGGCAACCTCGTTTTGAATGCCTTGCTCTGGCTGTGCACATATGCACAACCCTTTGCAAGTGGCGGATTTAACTATAGGTGTGGGGGCGGTTCACCCCACCCCTCTTGGTCATATGCTGCCTCCCAAGATCATACCCAGTGGCGGATTTAACTATAAACGTGGGGGGGTTCACCGCACCCCTCTTTGTCATATGCTGCCTCCCAAGACCATACCCAGTGGCGGATTTAACTATAGGTGTGGGGGGTTCACCCACCCCTCTTAGTCATATGCTGCCCCTCTAAGACCATACCCGTGCAGAATGTGGCGCCCCTCTGGAAATGCTCTTTCCCCACACAAGCAATCTTGGAGCCGCCACTGCTCGTTGCTCTCATCTATCTTGTATATACAACAGATCATATTAAGCCTACGTCTTCGTTCTGCTATAATACCTTTTAAAACAAGGTGTATTATATATATATACATATATATATGAATATATATGTATATATATATTATTGCCCAAGGGTCAATTATATATATCAACATAAATATATATCAGCTAATGCATGTACTTGCGAGTACCGGTCGTGGCTTAATTCAGATATATATATATATATATATATATATATATATATATATATATATATATATATATATATATATATATATATAATGCAACGTAACAGCCTTTCCTCAAGGTATGTAGATGATTATGCTATACATATCATCATCAGTTCCTATAACGCCATCCATTGGGCGGCAAATGTTTTCATTCATTTGTGCAATCTGATGTTTTTCTTGTGTTAGTTCGAGTCCTGGTATGTCTTCGTTTATGCTGTCTATCGAGGGTAGTCCCCCACCTGGTCTTCCATGGTTTCTCTTTCTTCCAATCGTTCATGTTGTGCAATGTGTGGCCATAACGGTGCGACAACAGCGTATACTGCACGAGCATTGTCACCGAAGTAGGCCTACTCGTAAGCAAAAATTCAAAATGTAAATGTATACTTTTTCTATAGCGACCGTACGGCCTCGACCCTGCTCATTTTTCAATGAATTAATCGGGTGAGATCCTTCACCGCCGCTGCCAGTTTGAATGGGCGCCACGCCATTTAAGGTCCCCATGTATGGACCGTACTACAAATCTCTGAATTAAGCCACGACCGGTACTCGCAAGTACATGCATTAGCTGATATATATTTATGTTGATATATATAATTGACCCATGGGCAATAATATATACATATATATTCATATGCATATATATACATACAAATTCTTCCGTCTTTAGCTGCGTTTAGTGCAAGGAGGTGCTTGTGTGTGTGTTTGTGTGTGCGTGTGTAGGTGTGTGTAGGTGTGTGTGTTTGTGTTTAGACTTAAGGAGCCACTCCCATCAAATACAGTGACCTCCGAGGTTACCACACGGTGTGACAGTGCATATCTATATCGATTTCACATGACGTGCCTGAGATTCGAACCCAGGAGACGGGTCCCAGAGGTGAAAAGCCGGCTTTTAACCTTGACGACCCGAAACTCTGTTGACTGATCAAGAGCTGTCCTTTCATTAGGGGTTTCGCAATAAGGATTCATGGTTCCGTTTCCGCCCCGTTGGCCGAAGGGGCTAATCCTACCAGAGCAAATAGACGAGGCTAAGCTTACTAGTAAAGCAAACAAAGCAGATACACAATTGTCTCCTGATTATTTCTAGTGCTGCTGCTGCTGCAGCCGTCCTTTGGAGTCTGGGATTTATGTGAGACTGTCGTCGTATGGTGGGCGTTATATAAATTGGAACTGGAAAGCAGCGGCGATAAATAAGCAGTAGACCGAGGCTTAAGGGGATAAAGGCGAGAGGACAATTCAGTCATGAATAAATAACGCATAGGCACCGCCACACCCACACACTAAACTAAAACATCCACTCATGAAAGTGAGTTATATATTAGCCCTCGTTCTTTTAATAGTAGTGTCTACCATAGCAGTGAGGCTATAACTTTACCAGACAAAAAACTGCTTGGCCTAGGGCCTACTATGTCCATGCATGTTCGTTGTTGTCCTAAGACAATATTTCTAGCTACTTCGAAAAGCCAGATTAATATGTTGATATGCAGGCTACAGTCCGCCACTGTGCTGCATTGTCAGACAATTTGTGTCTTTGAGCGCTGTGGCTACATTTATTCAGTGGCCATTGTTTCCGACATTGTTTTACATGGTATGTAGGCCTACAGCGTGAATGTAGGACCTGCTGAGTCAATGTTGTCATTCTGATCTCAGCTGAAGACCTGCCAATGTCTCAATGTCCTCCTCTTCCTCTTCCTTTCATTCCCGTGTGCTTCTTCTTGGTTAGATTAGGTTAGAATAATCGACGATGTCGATATATTACACAAATTACCCGGGCTTCGAACCCGTGTCGCTGAGATCCAACACGTTAGCCGCTCGGCCGGCGCGCATTCCAAGCACCTCGAGGCATACTCGTCTATTTTTAAGGACTACTTGATATTCTGCTCTGTGGCACGAACTTTGACCAGGGGGCATTTTGGTGGCTCTCGCTGCTGAGTATTAATTGGATTATAGGCGCATAAGATGAAAAGAATTGGAAATTGCAAATGACAAATTAAAAAGAACGAATCGACCTTGTGAATCAAATCTGCAACGACGGTTGTACTCCTTCTGTTTAGGCATATGTGCGGTGTAGGTGTGGCCTACTGCTGGGTTGGGACGTAGCTTTGAATTTTGACAAGGAGTAGGCCCCTACAGTATGCAGGCGTGTCTTTCCCCCAGTTTCGCACAACCAGTAATCTTCTGGGTATCTTGAATCAGTCCGTCTCGCGACATCGCAACTGGGTGGGCTCAAAACCTGAACTCGGATCCTTGTATTTGCCTAATTAGCTACATCGGTAAGTGCGTACGCCAAGGGGCCTCTGTGCGTGAGGATCCCAGGTTCGCGTCCCGGTCGTGGCTTATTTCAGAGATTTGAATCTTGGGCTAGTACGGTCCGTGCACGGGAACTTTAAATGGCGTGGCGCCCATTCAAGCGGGCAGCGGTGGTGAGGGATCTCACCCGATAAATTCATTGCAAAATGAGCAGGGTCGAGGCCATACGGTCGCTATATAAAACCTATGCATATACATTTTGTGAGCCGGTTTCCGAGTTTGACAGCGAATATTTCGGTTGTGATTTTCTCATGAGGGCACTGAGAAGTTTCTCGAACGGCTCTAGGAGTAAGTTTGGGTTTACACCTACCTGTATAGGTGTCCGTTCCCGAGCTTCGCACAACCTCCATCTTCAAACAATCGTGACTTAGGCCGTCTCGCGATCGTTCAAAAGGTTTGACCCCAGCCCCGTCGGATCAGCGGTGTCAGCCAGGCATCAGACAGTTGTTTCAAATGCGATTTTCTCGGGAACGCACTAATCTGTCTGTCTTTTACTAGCTATTTCAAACGGGACCAGTGAGATTAGTCTAGGTATCTGTCCCAATCGTTTCACACATACCTGTGATTTATTTGTTTATTTATTTATTTTATCTCAATTTGTTATTTATTTATTTTATCTCAATTTGTGATCAAAATCCTATCAAACTTGAATTCCAAAGGCGACCATCTAAAAACTGCATTTCTTGTAGAGAAAACTGCAAATATTTAAACAACCAAGGCTACAGCAAGCTAGCGAAATGTTACATAATCATTGAAAATCGGGACATAAACTTATCAGTCTCGCATTCAACAGTCGTTAACTCCGTATTCGGGTGGTGCCAGTCCTAAAACCGGATAAAGGTCCATGCCAAACTTGACTACTGCAATTCACTTTTCCTCAATATTGACACAACCCAGAGAAATCGCCTACAAGCTATCCAGAATGCTCTCGCTCGTGCTGTCACCAAAACCCCCAAACACCATCACATCACCCCTGTTCTCAAATCACTGCACTGGCTTAAAATACCAGAACGAATAGAGTACAAAGTCTTATCCCTCACCTACAACACACTTCAATCCTCCCAACCCTCCTATCTTCGTCAATTATTTACTATTCAACCACTCCGTTCAACCCGCTCCTCATCTGTCCTGACACTTCTTCGCCCTCCCGTCACCTCATCCTTAAAATTTGGAAATCGCTCGATAGCCATAGCTGCCCCACCCCTTTGGAATAAACTCCCGCCAGAATTGCGACAGTTGTCTGGTCAATCATACGAACTCACCAACACTTCACCTCTTTCAGTTTCTGCGCAGGTCTTTCACTCAAGACTGAAAACACTTCTTTTCAAGAAATCTTATCCTGATTCTTCCTCTTCCTCTTATCTCTCTTCTCGCTTCAATTTCAAACAGCATCCACCGTAGCCGTCCGACTGTCTGAGTGCCTGACTCCTGGATCTTGACCCTTTTGCCTATCGATTTTGTTTTGACTGAGCGCCTGTGAATAAGCTGGTTCCCGCGACTTAGCTTTTGTTGAGCGCTGTAGAAATCTCGAGATTACGATTACGATTACGATTAAAGGAGGAGGGCAATGCTCAACATCTTCGTTATGACACAGCGTCGTTAAACAGCAACTATTACTTAGGTGACGTTGTTTGGAATCTACCAGTTTCAGAAGATGCTCTTCTAAAATCGTAGGGTCTTCTGGCCGTTTGGCTTCCTGCATTAACCAGAAGAAGGCCTGACCTCTTGATATCAAGTCAGAAGCGGACTTCAGAAAATAGCTTGGCTTAAATTTCTTTTTCATCTAAACAACGTTTTGATCAATCGCCATAAATCTCATGAGAAAAATGCGAAAATTATGCAGCAGCGATTTTTGCAGCTAGCGGTAAACGACAAAGTGAATATTAAGGCGAATGTGGTGCTCTACGTTCCCTGCGTGCCGACGTCAGACCCGATTCATGCAGTATACTGAAACTAGGGTTCGTATGGACTGAGCCTGGCTTAACGCTTCTGGCCGTTTAGGTACCTCTCTTCTGATTTTAGAAGGACGTGCGTGGCGGTTCCGGTAGATGTTCATAAAACTGAGCATTTTTCTGTTATCTTTCTAAATTACGGAGTGAGTTTTAAATGTGAAGGGTTTTTGTCGAAGGTTTAATGTTCAGTTTAGGTACACGTTTTTACTACGAAAAAGTGAGGAGCACTTGTAGAAGTGTTTTATGAAATAGCTTGGTAATTTGAAACGCAAGTAACCCAGAGACAGTGCATCCCTCGAAGTAAGTGTAAAATTTTTTGTAGCGCTTATAGGGACGTTTGGATTAACACTCTGCAGTGCGTAAAATACATGACGAACAAGTAAACGCCGGCAATCATCAGTTTTAGCCTCACAAATTCAGCAAGACGAACATTGATATTGACGAACACAGATTAGCCTGCTTATGGACTTAATTAAGAATTATAGGTCTATATAAGTTTGCTGCTGGCGCATTTTCTGCAAGCCGACGATTTGCGGTGGTGTTTTTGCTGATCATACTTATTAATTGGTTAACTGTAATAAGTAATCTTAAATTAAAGAACAAAAACTTTATTCACTGAAGAACATGAGAAACTCTGTGAACCGAGAAAAAACTACAGCATGAACAAAGTGATGAAAATATGTGGACGAGAGCCATCAACAAACCAAAGTCTTGATAAAATCGACTACTAACGGGAAATACAGAGCTGCTGAAGGCTAAAGAGATTTGGGTTGCATTGCCACTTGAGGCATTGGCTCATCTTAGCTACTGCGACTGGTTGAGCATTAAGACATGAACAGTTCCACTGCTGAGAGTAAGTGTTAGTGGCTGGTCATCCAGACTTTTCTGTCTGAAGCACTGGAACAGATACACAATAAGGAACTATTTGTGTATCAATAGTGGAACTTTCAGACTTATGATTATTATCGTGTTCTAAAGTAATTATGAAATCTGTGCACAGTGTAAACCAGCATTACATCGCTTATCTTCTTTTAGTCACAGATTCAGGTATCTGGTACTGCACTATGGGAAAGAAGAATAAGAAAGGAAAGACTGGAGTTGCGGAAGCAGACACTGGGATGCCACGACACCTGCGTCGAGAAATCTTGGCAATAGCCAATGAACTTCTTGAAAGTATGATACGACTCTTGCTATATATAACTTTACCATTATGGCTACTTTGAAACTTTGAGTGATTTGTCCATGGTTCTGATCCTTTTTTACTTGAAATTGGCAGCTTCTTTTCTTGGGGAGATATAGTTTATCCTACATTGAGTAATTTCTCTTTTTGAAATTTCTCTGCACAACTTGCAGTAAAATATTGTTACACTGAGAAAGTATAATTAAAAACAGGTTGTTACAATTTATAAATTATTAAGAAATGTATTCTTGTTGGAAACAAGCTGAGTTTACATTCAGTCTAGTAATTTCTTATAGTTAATATAGTGATTATTTAATAATGGACAAGGCATCAGCTGGTGCTTATATGGATCATGGATCATGCCCAAATGGAACTCATTTGGGCAGTCTGACAAAATGGAAAGACATTGTAAGGAGGATGTCCATACTGTGCAAACTGAAGCGGGCCAGTCTTAAGTGAAGAGAAGAACAACAACTAGGCTTGGTAGAGAGAACAGATTCAGTAGTTTAAATGTTGGCCTATGCATATTCAGTGGCTGATGTGCATTTGGAATACTAGTGCATTTTTTTGTGTTTTTCTTTTTACAGAATGCAGCATCCCTTTTGGCAGCCAGAACACAGAATGGAACGATTTTTTGGATGTATATCAAATTGTTGAAAAGCTACGAAAGAAGCAGCAAAGTAAGTCAGGTCATCAGTGCCACAATTCTGGTAAGGCATTTTAAGGTGGCCTTGACTAATACAGGCAGCTATGTAATTGTGAACAGCATGCTCTTGAATTAAAAAAATGAAATTCAAATTAGCCATGAATATTAACAAGTATTGTGAAGATCTGATGTAAATTGATGGTAAAGCCTAAATGTGTGTATTTTAGATTATATTCTTCATCATGGGAAAAGAGAAGACTATTTGAATGGCTTTGTCGATTGGCTGCAAGGAAATGGCGTAGATATGAGCACTGTTGCCATTGCAGATTTTGGTGCTACAGGTTATGGCCTTAAAGCAAAGCGAGATCTCAAAGTAGGTCTTAGTTCTCAAAGTAGGTCTTAGTTTTCTTTCAGCAACGTGGTTTATGCTTATCTTTTAGGAATCGGATTTTCTGTTTGTTTTAAAGTATTGATCATGAAAATAGATTCATATCTCTGGTGTCTTTGTTGTTGGTCTGCTGCTACTAGAGAACAATTATATCTGAAAAACAGGGCTCGAATTAGGGAAGAGAGGAGGAAGCGAGAGCAAGATGAGGATTGAAGATAATTAGGAGAAAGGGATGTGCCAGTAACGGGTGTTGGGAGGAGAAGAAGAAGAAGCTGAAAGAAAAGGAATGAGTACAAAAATCAAAAGTATGACGGATAAAAGTGGGGAAAGAGAATAAGGTTAAGAGGAATTATTCTAATTATTATTCTGTAAAACCTGCAATATCAGTTATTATTATTTTGCCTTATGGTGTTTTGGTTGGAAATTAAATAGTCAGATATGTAAAATCTAAGCATTTATTTGTAATTTTTGTTGATTGAACTAGTAATTGTGTTTTTGTTACAAATTAAACTTGCTGGGTTCATTCAATTTTATGTTAATTCATTCATTTATCTGCTCACTCATTCATTCCATGACTCAGTATTGACTGATTTGTTTAGTGATTCATTTATTGATTGATGTGACAGGTGAATGAGTTGTTTATGTCAATTCCACGCAAACTAATGATGACGACAGAGACGGCCAAGAATTCCATACTTGGTATTTTACTTTTAATGATTTTGCAAGCATACTATAAAGTACCTGTATCTTGTATATGATAATTTTGAAATTTTATGTAGATTTAATGTACAAGTGTGGTGAATTAGGGGGAAGAGAATCACTTTGGCACAATTTACTTTGCTCAATAATCTTATCACTGTTGCCTTCTTGTTTAAAGGTTATGGATTTCTGTATATGTTTATGATTGCATTTGTTTGATTTCATTGTCTCTTGCCAATTACCATAAATGTGACAACAGCCATTTCTTGTTGGCATATCATAACAAATTTAGTGAGTTTTTAGATTATAATACTATAATCTGTAAAATTTGGGAATATGAAATCAACCCATTAATATTTTGTTACCACTTTGTGATAATCGACTCTGGGTTTGGGCAACTCAGCGGACCATAAAATTTGGTTCCTTTGGAGTGTTCCCTTTACCACTTAAATTACGTGTAATGGTTTATGTGTTTTGTTGCAGCTGAATGTTCAGTGAAGTTATTATTTATTCAGTTCAGTTTATTCATCTTGTACAGTGAGTCTTGGGAATTGTCATGTTCATTTGTTAGGTCCACTGATGAGTGAAGACCGCATTCTGCAGTCCATGCCAAACGTTGCGATGGCTCTTCATGTGTTGTGTGAATTCAGCCAACAAGATTCTTTCTGGCAGCCATATCTCAGTAGGCTTCTTATTCAGTGAATCAATTTAACTGCACATTTGCTGTGATAGTATTAGAGGTGTCAGAATTTTAGTAAAATACACACTGGGTTCTCAAGTCCATTCAGAGTGCGTACTCGTCTACCCTGACACACGTGGAGCCCTGTGTACAGGTTATTAATATGCGCTTAGGCTTATTCAGAGTTAGCCCTCAATAATTTGAAGGTCAGTTATATCTGGCAAACATTGTGATCCAATGATCCTATCTGTTTGCTCCTACGTTGCTAAGGAAGTTTTCAAATGTTGGCTGAAGGGCATACGGTGTCTTTGGCTGAAAGAAGATGCAGATGTATGTGAAAAGGGCTATAAATCATCTTTATTTTTACTTTATTACCTGAGGTACAGATGATCCCTCAGGAGTTAAAAAGTTATTGGAGATGAAGTAAAGCATCTGGGTTGGTGCTAATAATAATAATAATAATTATTATTATTATAATTATAATAATTCATTATTATTATTATATTTATTATTATTGTTATTATTATGGACATTCAGGGCATTCATGGTTTAATCACTGAAAATTAAACTAATCTAGTGTTTAATTATTTTATGGTAACTGAAGCCTCATTATCAGTGTAGTGGACCATATTTCTCATTCATGCTGAACAGATTTCCTGCCGAAGTCCTATTCTACAACGCTGTACTTCAGTCCGGATGAGATTCAGCTGCTGAAGACATCACCTTCTCTGAGTAAGTGTCTGTTACGCTCCTGCGTCAGTTACAGAGCCCTTGCATCCATTAACACATTGTAATTGTAAATTGTAATTATAATTAGTATCTTCTGAGGTGTCGGCATCTAATGCACAAGTCATCATCCAATAGAACAACACTAAAGCCAAGCCTTAATTAGGTCAGTTTCCAGAAAATCAGTCTACAGGACACCTGTAGAAATAACACACCTTCCTCATTTAGTTTAATTGTAGCAATTAATTGTTCCAAACATGCATATGTAAACTTGGCATATGTGTTTAAATAGGCCAATTACTGATGTATGTAAATGCATTTTATAAGTTAAAATGGGTCAGTTATGGATGTGCATGCTATAGATTTGTTTCTATGTTCAAATTGGCCTAAGTGAGTAATTATCTCGGCACTTAATGTAGATCCTGTTGAGTACATGAGAAAAGCACTGTATAGCGAGTGGGTTACTGAAGAGAATGGAAAATGTTTGCTGTTCAGAGGTGTAAGAAAATTTGACAGCAGAACATGTCATGATGTTGAAGTGATAACAGCCAAAATAATGATTATGTTGATGTTAATTACATTACAGTATTGACAGTGATATGACGATGATTTTTATTTGTCACATGTATGCCAGGAAGTGTATTTAAAACATTAAATGAAAAATATCCATTATACTGAGTACAATTTTTAAAGTCATTGTATGTTTTTTTATCAATCTCTCTTTTTGTACTTTTTTTTGGCTTATCTGAGGTAGATAAAATTTTGTTAACTGCAGGTGCTGTTCTTAATCAGTTTCGCAATATCACAAGACAGTATGCATACTTCTTCAGGCTCTTTCAGGTTAGTTGCTTGTTTAAAGAGGTATTCAGTTTTTATCTATGCCAAGACCAGTGATTCAGCTGAAGGTGATGCCCGATATTGTCGTGTTGACCATCAGAAAAGTGGAATTTTTGTGTTGAAGATGTCTGCCCTGATCTTTCGACAATGTTTACCATAGTCTCTGCTGCAGCTGCTGTACAAAGGATCAGTGGATCGCACCCGTTCAATGAGGTTGTAGGCACAGCAACCCTGGTCAGTTTGAAATTGTTTTGACGCAGACCAGAGTCAAACATCTTGTGATTGTTTTCCACTCCATGGAGAAGACTGACTGAATCAACTGCATCTTTACTTACTAAATATGGTGTCATGCTTCATGAAATCAACTGTTTTATTGCTGGAGGTGTTTCTGGGAGATGTTCTGCATGTTCAGGGGTCTTATGCTTGCTTTGCTTTTGTACAGGGCCATCCTGAAGCCAGTAAACTACCAATCAAGAACTTCTGCTATGATGACTACAGGTATTTTCAGCCTTTCTATGCAGGACATTGAGACTGTTACACTTGCTGCATGACATAACTGCTTGGCTTAGACCTTCAAGTAAAGACACCATGCTGCAAAATTGATTTTGAGTGAAAGCATATTACAGATTTGGCTTTATCTGTGTTAAAGTTTAAAAATAAATACTGTTTATTATCACTTTGTCATTGGTTGTGCTTCGAGTGTAACCACCAAACATGGCCTTGTTGGAGCAAATTCATCTTTTAACAATCTTCCCCTGAAACTATGTGCTTTTCCGAGAGATAGCTCAAGAAACATTTCAATTCACATTAAATTGCACCTTTTAAGATCTATTAGGTGGCCATGTGTTAGCACATTTGTTCTTAAAAGGTACTGTTTAAACAGTCATGTGCTGCATACTGTTGACTGTTTGCACCAATATTTTATGCTGAAACTGTAATGGAGGTATGAATATGAATGAATGAATATTAAGAGATTAACATGCCAGACATCAAAAATAATTTGTATTATAACGTACACCAGAAACTTTTTGTAGCATTCATGGCTTGCACTATTATGACATAAATCATGATATGTCATCATGATGTGCCTCTGTCTGGAGTGTTGTAGTCTCCACAACATGTTACCATCTGTCTCTGTTCTGGAGTCATCTCCAGGCTTGTTACCATTATTACAATATTGTAAGTGAGCGGCTTGTAAGTGTGCTGAGCTGTGGTTGGTAGTTGTGTGCTCTGAGGCTCTGTTGTATTTTGCAGGTGGGCTGTTTCAACTGTTATGACTCGGCAGAACCAGATTCCTTCTGCAAACAGCGATGACATGGACACGGCCCTAATACCTCTTTGGGACATGTGCAATCATACAGCTGGACAGGTAAGAAATAGGTGGATGAGTATTATTCTTTTACTTTTGGTAAGTGTAATCCTTCAGGATAAAATATTCTCCAGAAACTATAATGACACCTGAAACAGCTACTTGTGATCCAGTCATTAAATTGTTATTATTAGTATTATTATTACTATTTTTACCTGAAATATACATGATTTCGCAGGATTCAAAAAAATTCTCGATACAATGAAAAGTTTTTGGGAAAATTGCTATTATTATTATTTAAAATTAATGAAAATTTCCCTAGATGTAATTATTATTATTATTATTTTTTGTATCCAAGGTGGGAATGATATGTACAGTGTGTCTTAGTTTCTTTGTTTTTGTACACTGTGTCCCAGTTTCTTTGTTTTTGTACACTGTGTCCCAGTTTCTCTGTATTTGTTTTGAGCATTTGAATTGGATTTCATAGATTACCACGGACTTCAACAGAGAGCAGGACAGGAGTGAATCTCTGGCACTGAAGGACTACAAGCAAGGAGAAGAAGTTAGTTTCTAGTTAACATTACCTCCAGGTATTCAGTAACTATAGCCATTGTTTAATTAATGTCGTGTCATGTAGAGCATCAAAATTTCATAGCGCTATGCAACAGCTGTGCCAGGGATGCCATCTTATTCGCTGACATTGGTATTGTATTTGACACAATTCCATGTGTTTTCTGCATTTTGTGTGTGTGTACCTCAGTGTTCATATTCATGAAGCTGTGTTTTTAGCAGAATGACAGAATGCATGAATATGTCGTTTTCTAGGTTCCCATGTGATATGTGTCACTGTTTTGATTACTTACTTGCTGATTTATTGGATATGTGCAGCGCTTTATTTTCTCGCTTAATCTGGGTTGGCCACATTGTAAGTTAGCAGCCGAAAGCAAGCAATTACCAAGAAGTTCCCTATTACATGACTGTTTAGAACATTGTGTCTTTTTTAACTTGACTTTCAGTTGTCAGTACAGTTTGCTTGACTAACAGCAGTTAAAGACGTTCAAAATTTAGATTGCAAGCTTTGGGAAGCTCAATTGCTTTTGACAATTGATTTTATTAAACATTGTAAAAATATTTGTCTAGTTTTTACTTGCATTTAGGAATTTAAAATATTGTTTAGCATGCCCTTCTTTTGCCATTACCTACTATTTGTATTCATATATGGCCGAATAGTAAAAGATTCTGTTTGGTGCAACTCTAATGTGTGTATATATATATATTGGGCTTTTTGGAAAATCTAATTAAAGAAGTACAATTTGAAAACTGAAGAATTTGGAATGTGAACATTGGGCATCACATTTTAAGCATAATTATCATGAATGTATGCAAAATCTTTCTCAATGTGTGTCTGCCTGTATGTTGCGCTTATTTTGGTCCTCATAAATCTGTGTTTTTTGTTCATTTGCTTATAAGGTTCTGATATTTTATGGACCAAGAAGTAATGCAGAGTTCATGCTACACAGTGGATTCGTATTTGAAGAAAACGAATACGATAGGCTTGCACTAAGAATGGGTCAGTACACTGGAGCATTTCGTCCTTTAGCTGCTTTTGTACGAGAATATTTATGTTCTTGATTGCCCATGAAATCTTTTCCTGCATATCTGTAAGAGCCATGAGGGTTGAGTGAGCAACTCAGAATCCATTCATTTATGCATTATTTTAGTAATCCAAACAGATTATTATAATTGGACAGTTATGATCATTTTTAGGATGCTGCATTAATATTTTATGTCTACCAAACATATTTATTTGACTGGACATAAGAATGAAACTTTGTACATTACCTTTATTTGTTTTGTTTTCTGCTTCCTGTAGGAGTGAGCAAAAATGATGTTCTGTACAGTATGAAAGCTGAAGTGCTAGCAAGAATTCCGCTTAATTCGTAAGTTTTTGTTTTTTTAATTCAGAAATAGTATTTTTCATGATTCCATGTTTCTTTATAGCGACTAGAGCTTATGATTTGGCATTTGCTGGATATTCTGCAAAGCAATGCCATTCATGTAACTTCCATTTATCAATCACAGTTGAGTACTGACTTACTGTATATAGTACTGTTCAGTAATTATGAAGGATAGGATGCTTAAAATTGTAAAGGGTGGAAGAGTAATATTTGAGAAAAGGAGCAATCAAGGATAACACGGTTGGTAACTGCTCAGTCAGTTTCTGTTGCATTTGGCCTTTGAGGAGTGAGGTTGTTTATTAATTCAATACTTTTGAAAGGTTCTCAGTGACCCTGTAAAAGTCTGTGAAGTCTGTAAAAAGGCTCAGATACATCCATACAAATTGCTTGAAAGATCAGGTAGAACTTCTTAGAGCAACAGAAATGGAAAGTTCTTGGAAAGGCTCTTCGTGATTATTCAAATACATACATCAGCTGTAACTTGTTCATGTTAAAGAGATTTTTGTAATATGTTGAAAGATTGAAATCTGTGTTATGTAGCACATGGAAAGAGTAAGAATGATTAGCACATGTTTGAAATAGAGTAATTACTTCTAAGGACCTGAAGAAATTCCTTGTTAATTTGTTTAGGAATTGTACCTTCTACCTTTACGCTGATGCCTTGAATCCTGTTGACGGTGATCTCCTAGCTTACCTTCGGGTTTTCTCAATGGATAAAGGTAAGTTGTTTATCCAATCTCCAGGCCAATCTAATGACTTCCATAACGACATTATCATAACGCGCAAAGCATCTTCCAGTGGTCGCCTCAGTTGGAATCATGGTCACAGTCATAATCCATTGGAAAAGCCTGGCCGATATCTAATAGGTCAGAGAAGCCGGAGGTCAAGCTACGGTGTATATATGCTAATTGAAACAGACTAGTCTTAAGTTTAGAGTAGAGTGACATTAAAGAAATGACAGAGTACACAGAACTGGGCAGCAAATTCCAAAGCATGTCTTAGCAAAGTGAATTATTTATGCTTAAGATACATTTTGAAACAATTCATTTGAAAATATCATCCTCATAAGCCAAGACGCTACTAGTTGTGTGTCTTCTTTTTTCTTGATGGTGCCTCGTAAACACGATGATGCTTGTTTAATCGTTCAGAAACGTTGGTGGAGTATTTGTTTGGCGAGGGCGTGACATTGCGCCAACAGCAGCTAAAGGAGTTTCCAAGACCAGTGAGCAAAGCCAACGAGTTAAAAGTTTGGTCTTTTCTGGAGACAAGAGCACAGCTCCTGCTCAAGGCCTACCCAACAACAATCCAGGTGAGTCTCGCTTAAGGCTACGTGCCACTAACCCCAACCCGTGCCAACCATGACAGAAATTACCATTAGAAATAATAGTTTAAATATAGTAGCTTAGTTGATTGTTGGCCAGTAATTGTCAGTGGACATCTTCTGTGCAGCCTGAGATGATCTTTTCGTGTATGAAGCACTTCTGACAAATGAGGTATGATATGGGTTTGTAGGTTGAACTAAGTACCGATTTTTTCATGAACTGAAGTGTCACAGCTGAAGAGCTGGCACCCATTGTCTCTTCATCATCATCATGATCCATGGGCCGAGAGCCCGTAGGTGTCCACTGCATGCATTGTCACTTGTCTCCACAGTTCCCGATCTTGTGCTGTTCTTATCAAGGCGTGCAAGTCTTGTTTACACCAATCCCTTATATCATCTGTCCACTCCCTGTTAGGTCTTCCTCGTCTCCCATTTCCGTCCATAATTCCCATCATCACGCTTTTTATTTTTCTACTGTCATCCATCCTGCATATATGTCCAAACAAGCGTAATTTCCTTCTCATTATTACTTGTCTCTTACTGCAGGTTTTTTGCTCAGTTTTAAAATATTGAATCATTTTATACTGAGATTTATGCAACACAACTAAATATGGACAATTGCATGACAAGAGCTTGTGTGGCATTTTTCCAGGAGGATGGTGAACTGTTGGCAAAAGAGGGACTGTCAGAAAATTCTCGTCTGGCCATTAAACTGCGACGATGTGAAAAGCGAATCCTAGAAAATGTTGTGGAATACTGCAGCGTACAGAAGAAGCTGGTAGAAGCGCATTTCAATGGGAGTGAGGAATGTACAGTGTCAACTGGAAGTCACCAGCTGGAAGTGCAGGGAAAGGACTGTGTCTGCATTCACTCAGTGGAAATTCATGGGGATGATTCTAAGGAAAGAGCAGACTTAGAAGAGATTTCAGACGAGTGTGCAGTGGAGAACTGTTCTGAGCAAGGCAGGGTCAGTTCTGGGGAAAATGACTACCATCCCATTAGTCCTGAGAAAGTTGGAGAAACATCCCAAGGACTGGAAAATGTGAGCGAGTGCAGTGGAAATGGGAAAGATTCGGTTGTGGAGGAGGGCAAAGATAAGCAGCCTTTTGAGGTTAGGCAGGATGGTGTTTGTCCGAAAAGTGGAAACGTGCAGAGTTCCTTGGGTGACCCTAACACACTTGAAAAGCACGATTGTATTGGTGCTGCTGCTGGAAGCGATGATAATCTGATGGTTGATAGTGTCAAGCTCATTGCAGAAAGTGCCGAG
Organism: Norana najaformis; assembly: GCA_964023275.1. Classification (NCBI taxonomy): domain Eukaryota; kingdom Metazoa; phylum Annelida; class Clitellata; order Crassiclitellata; family Hormogastridae; genus Norana; species Norana najaformis. The sequence continues at coordinate 6,847,575 of OZ029917.1, read as the reverse complement.
AATGCTACAGGCAATGGTTAAAAGCAGCAGTCACTTGGGCACAGTGTCCAGGGCGTAATTCACATCATCTCTTTTTGTGTTTCTTTTTTTGACTTGACTACTGTGTTCTTACTATGTCTGTTGTTTTCCTGTGCTTGCCACAATGAGGGTTAAAAATATTCAGCAACTGTGTAAGACAGTGGCTGATTTTTTGAGTGCTTGCCTTCTAATGTGTAGCATGCAGGTTTGTTCTTCACTAAAGAAGGTTCCAAGGTTCCACTGAAAAAGTCCTTAGCGCACAGCTGCTCAGTGCTATCGGCTGATGCTTTATGCATTAAGTAGGAGTGATAAGCTAATTTCAGAATCTGAATCTGAGACACCATATGTACAATTATGCGGGGCCTCTACTGTAGCGTAGCCGTGCCCTTTTTCAAAGCATATTTGTTTGCTGTTGAATCTTTACAAAGTCTGAAATGTTGATGTTCAGAGTATTTGCCTGATGTAAGGCATAAAACAACTTCAGTCAAAGTATAAATTTGGATAGAGGAGCTCTGTTTTTGTTGGGGCTGGGAATGCTGCTGAGTAACCTTGAAGATGCAATATTTAAAATAATTAATTAATTATTACTATCCCACATTTTACGACATTTTGTTTGACAGCATATTTAGTGGCAGGACTCTGAGCTGGTCCATAGTGATAGGCTGCTTAATGCCGTGGACTGATGCCTTAATGAAACGTAGCAGAATAGTACTATATAAATGTAACAAATAATATAGCAAAAGAGTGATTTAAAGTGTGAAATGCTCATTTTATGGATGCATGCATCTGGCTGCTTATGTAGTGCATTTTTGTGTAGTGCATTTTGTGAACTTCTCAGAAGTTCAGATTTTGGGAGCTTCTCAGAAGTTCAGAATTTGGTAGCTTTTCAGAAGTTCAGATTTTGGGAGCTTCTCAGAAGTTCAGAGTGGTCCTTTTAGCTTTCCTGTTTATTAATACATTTCAGCAATTAAACTTTGTTTGCTTTGTGTTTGTTACCAATATTTGTGCTTTTGTAATTGTACAAATTGAATGGACAACTTGATTATTTTGGATATCAGTTTAGAAACCATTTACAGTTATGTTGCAAAGACTGAGCTTTGGCTCTTTGTAAAGTTTGTTGCAGTTTTGTTGCTGGTTTACAGTATTAGATATTACCAAGCAAAGGTCATTATAAGCAAACGCTAACTTTGATTGGATCAGACTCTGCCAAGAAATTACTTGCATCTGGCTGCAGAATATTTGATTTCTGTTTGTCGAGTTTGTAACTTGATTTGGCTTCCAGTTTTGCATCTGTGTTTCCTTTTGATGTTGTGTGATTTCATTTTTTGGGCAAGCAGTAGTTTTGTGCGTGCTCCAAGACATTTAAGAAGCAATAGAAGGTGGTGTCCAGTTGGAAAAAATTTACATGAGCAAAACTATGTCTTATGGGTTCTTTTTTAAAAAGTAATTATGTAGTCCACCGTAGATAAATCCCAGATATCGGCTTGTTCAGTCAAATAAATTATGAGAATTGACTGCTGCGTCGTACAGATACTGTTAGATAAATTAGAACAGTTCTTATCATTATGGAGTATTTGTTCTATTTTTCAACAGAATGCAATTTGGAACTTGTGCTGAGGGGGAAAATTTCAAAGCAAGATCGAAAGCAACTCGAGATATCTTATTTTAGTACATTATGAATGCAACTTGGCTTTGAAAGAGACAGTTAGCTAGTCTTTCAAGTAGCGGAGACATGGGCCCCACATCCTGCTGGGCTACGAATTTTTCTGAGAATCAATCAACTTCAGACTGTTTCTATTATCATTTGCAATCATAAGCTTAAAAATTTTGAAAGCACTACTTATCAGCTAAGTGCAGGGCACCAGCTTATTCACAAGCTATGTTTCAAATTAGATGGGCTGTCCTAAGATACTGTATGAAGAAAAAGATCCAATTGGTGGGAGACCAGAGAGGAAAGGCTTTCATGTTCATTTTCTGTCTTCTGCTTCTTATAAAAAAGGAAATTTTGTTGCTGTTGCTAAACGACGAATGATGCAGTAGTTTCCATTTATTCTTTTTGCTTGTGTATAAATCCAGGCGTTAGTTGAACGACGACTTGCCTGTGAGGCTTTCTTTCGTGGTTCTGTAGATTTTTATTTGCTGCTTAAGTAGAAACGTGTGTTTAGATTGTGAAGTGCCTGAAGTCTACCAGGCAAACCAGTGCAACAGTCGTAATGGTTCGTAATGTAAAACAGTGATTCATTGATATAATGCCACTTGATTACTGATACTCTAAATGTTGTGTGACTTGATGACCTACAGGTCAAGTGCTGTCCTTGTAATGTGTGCAAGTGAGTTCAAGTCTTCCTTTAGACGGTCACCATGTAAATAAGGACTTGGAGCTAGTTCATCAGGTATAATTGCTGTGTTCCATTGACTGATGCTACATCATTAGAAAATAGTTATACTGTATATTGTATCCTAAATAATAATAGTAATACTTGAAAACAAAGTCATCAAAACTAGGTCTTAATAAGAAGCATTGTAATCTTGGGTAGTGAGTTTGAACCTAACAGTGTATGTGGGAGTTGAGTAAGTAAGTAAGTAAAACATTTGTTAACACACCATGTGTCCATCGGCTGTGCGAGGAATTGTAGGCATAAACAAACAAAAAAAGAGAAAACAAGTCTCATGTTTGGTGTATATTTTAAATCAGATACATTTACGTTAACAGTGTTTAGTTGCACTAACCCAATAGTCCACTCAAGATATTGCTACTGAGAATAGAGGATGACTGACTTTATACTGCTTCCCACATTATCTTCCAGTTTGAAGTGCATGCTGTCTGACACAGTGCTAAGATGTCTGCCAGGTCGTTTCCTTAATAAATCTAAATGTACACGTTTTTCTATAGTGACCGTATGGCCTCGACCCTGCTCATTTTTCAGTGAATTAATTGGGTGAGATCCTTCACCACCCCAGCCCGTTTGAATGAGCACCATGCCATTTAAGGTCCTTGTGTACGGACTATGCTAGCCCGAGATTCAAATCTCTGAAGTAAGCCATAGTGCATGATAAATAATGCAGTGGAAGCTGCATTTTGAGGATTGTACTGCAGCTAATTGTGAAACTGAACAAGCCAACCTAATACTGTGCATTGTTGGTTAGTAGCTGTTTCTGAAATTGTTCAAGCCAGTTTGTTGATAACATTTTAAGTTGAATGTTTTGGTGATTTGCTTCCTTTCATCATGCCATTGGTCTTGGCATGTTTTTGTTTTTTTTAGAACTTTAACATGTTCATGGTTTGCCTGCAAGACCGAAGGATATTTATTTACTGTTATAATCTTATGTTTGCGTCAGACACTGGAAAGTTGTATCGTGCATTGTTTGCCTAGAAATGCATCAAGAGTGTTGTGATGTTTGTCTTCTCTATCACAAACCATTTTATATGTTTTCTCAATAATAAAGTGAGATGTACGGCAGCGTGGTACCAGAAGTTCATGGCGAGTAGAGAAGCACTGCGCCTGCCGACCGTGGAGAGCTCAAACGCGCTGGAACAGTCCACAGATGTAATCCGGAGCAGTTTCGGTGAGCGAAGACCTTTCAGAGAGTAGAATCTTAAATTTAATCCTGTCCTGAACAGGTAACCAGTGAATTGTGCCTTTGATGTAGTGAGAAATGTGGGAATACTTGGGTAGGTTAGTTCTATGGTTACATGTGCTGACTTGGGTTTGGATTTGTGAAATTTTTGTCTGGAGTTCAAATTCAAGATTTGAAATTACATGCACAATAGGTTAAAAGGCACAGAATTGTGTTCAGAGCTTTATATGGCTTCGTTGGTTTGAAACAATTTTAATAACACACATTTGCAACAAATTTGGTTTGGTAGCTTTAAACTAAATATCTGTTATTGGGTTCTTTATTGCAAAACCAGCTTTTCTGAATTTCACACTTTATGAATCATTGTCATGAATTGCCTTTCGTTGGGTGCTGTAGAAATCTCGAGATTTACGATTACCGAAAACGTCCAAACTGCCCTCCTGTTTGACCCACTAGCAACAGTAAAATCATTAAAACACAATGAAATTTGCGGTTTCTCATTTAAAGCAATTCACTACAATGATTCTTAGTGTGAAAGTTAGAAACGTTGATTTTGCAATAATTTACCCAGAAACGGATATTTATTTTAAAGATAACAAACCAAATTTGCTACAAATTTATATCACTAACACTGTTTGAAACAACGAGGATTAAACTCTGAGCGTGTTTCTGTCACTGTTGAAATTTAACGAGAGAACTAATGTGTTATGTCAATCTCGCCGTTTAGACCCGCCCATGACCTCTTGACCCTAGGCACGAACTATGCTGCCCGCATCAAACTATATTTGCATATTTAGCCGCGCCTGTTTGTATTAGTATTGTAGCCCAAAGATGTTTATTAAATTTCTTAGCGCCACTCCTTGGCGCCACTTTAATGCCGCGTAAGGGAGACCAGGTTTAGTACCGGCGCTATATCAAATTAAGTCGTGGCTGAAGCTACCGCAAGGACCACTTGGATACTTAGGAATAGAAAGACAATTAGTCTAGACAGATTGAACTGGTCAGGACTGGATATCTCGAAGTTGGCTATGTAGGCGGGTTAAACTTTTCAGGATATTTCGAAGTCATTTTCCAAGCAATCACTTGACAATCGTGTATGCAATACCTACTTATAATGCAGCACTTAAAGGCTAACAGATAGTAAATATGTATGGAAAATTATACAGCAGTCTGCCATGCTGTCTCTCTGTCTGACTCTTGGATCTTGACCTGGGACCGAACCCTTTTGCCTATCGATTTTGTTTTGACTGTGCGCCGGTGAATAAACTGGTCCCCGTGACGTGGCTTTCTTTGGGCGCTGTAGAAATCTCGGAATTATGATTACGATTACGATGCAGAAGAGCCAAATCCTCGAGCAAGTAGGAAGCTCTTCTAGATATTACAATTTTCCGGCTTCGTTTTAGAGTGGAAAGCGAGGATTTACAGATAGCGGGGCTAGAGGTAACTTATATTCGGTAGACGACAGATGGGGTGGATGAACTAAGCATTTGCAGGAACTGTATGCACTAATTCGCGTGTTCTGATTGTTGTGACAAAATATGGCGACGAAGCAAAACCGGAAACGGTCTTGGACCATAGACTGTTTTCTCTAAATTGTTTCGGATTGTTTCGGACCATAGAATGTATTTCTCTAAATGTATGATTTCTATGGAACAGGCAAGAGAGACACGTGACGTCATTACCGGAAATATGCTGGTTTGTTGGTCGTCGTTTAGTTGTTTTACTGTATAATATTTGTGAACAGAACCGTAATTATTTGCATTTTGTTCTGGTGGATTCTACATATGCGGAAGTTATTTGCTCTCAAAACATTAACGCATTCAGTTCTACGGTAAGTTTAGGTTTGTATAATGATACGTACTCGTATCACTCATTATGCGTAAATGATTAACTATAAGACGCGGTCTGTTTTTTGTCCGGTAATGGTTATGAGGATGAGGGTAAATTTGCATGGTTGTGGAGCTAGCAAGGTTGTTTATCGTATTAGAACCGAACACTAGCTTTAGACTTATTCTGTGCAATGCAGCAACTCACAATAAAGGCTAAAAGTTTTGTTGTAGTCATCACTGTCAGAAACAATCTTTAACTTAACAAGGATAAATTGAACTAATGACTAAAGAATACAGAAGCGAGATTTCTTTTGGCTGATCCTCAAGAAACGGCCGCTTATGGTCGCCCTACATGTAAACAATATGGCCACACCAGACTGCAATAGAAATTACAGTGCATTGGTAAGTAACAGATTAATAAAAAGTTATTGAAATACTTGCATTTGTGAAGTAAATCATAAAGGTAGAGATTAATTTTGAAATGGGTAAGCTTCAGTATCTAGTATTATAATGACTGTTCGTGGCATGGCACAAATATACAATTAACTTCTCAAAACAAAAAAAGAAGTGATACAACCTCACCGTCGCGGCAATTCTTTGTGAAAGAGCACATAAGTGGAAGTGTAATTCACTGAAAAATAGTTTTAGTTTGAGTTTTTATTGTGTTGTGCATGTCATGGGTTGTTCTGAGTGACTCGCTTACTTATTGACTGGGAGTTTGTGGCAGCCCTCTAGTTTCTCTCCATCTGTGGTGGCCATATTGTGTTTATGTAGTACAATTGCGAGCAGTCAATTCTACGGGTTTACCACAAGTACGTAGATCAAAATGACAGTGAGATACATACAGAAATTGTGGAGAACATGATGTGGATGCTTGCCAAATACAAATTGAGTAGACATGTTGGCTCAGGTTGTGATACTTTCCAAGGCATCTGGAGGAGTTCGTCTGGGGAAACGTATTTTGTTAAAAAATTTTCTCAGACATTTTTATGTGCATCTAAGAAACTTACCCCATTTCTTAATTTTTTATACGAACAAAAGTGTTTTAGACACTTTGTGTTATGCTGCAATTATGTTAGTTTATTGACACCAATAGATGTATTTTGAAAAACTTTGTATTACTCTGTTACTTACTGATTAATTACTTATTTATTCAATAGTCCTTCCAGTAGCTTGCATTGCTGTGATTCTCTCACAGTTGAGGATAGCCATATTCTTTTCAAGTAAAGCGACCGCAAGTGGCCATTTCTGTGGGATTACTGTTTTTGAAAGACTGGTTGACAGACAGGCATGTGAAATCAGAAGCATTAATCAAAAATTGACACGATTAGATATATCACAAGAATTGCTGGATTCTTGTGCACTCATAGCAGAATAAAACTGGAGTTTCGTAAATTGCTAAAAACAGCAGCAAAAAATACAACAGTTTGGTGCACTTCCTGCAAGGTGTTTGTGCTGGTAGCAAGAAGATCATGCAGCTTAGAACCAAGTGGATAACAGACCCTAGTTTCATGTTGTATCAGTTTTTCTTGTTTTCAAATTTTCTTATGGCAAGGTAATAAAATGATGAAGGAAAATATGGCAGAAGGGTGCACTCGTGTATTTTTGAAACCGTTAACTAATGCCGACTACACTTGGCGACGAAGGTCGAAAGACAAGATAAATTATGCCAGATCATTCAATGAAAGCATTGTTGAGAATACCGAATGCTGTGTTTATTTTGCAGAAATGGCCAGTAGGAAGCTGGACATCAACAAGGCAACAGTGGATGAATTTGAGCAGTTGGCTGGTATTGGTCGAACAAAGGCTGAGGCTATAGTGAACTATAGACAAGTAAGACTTTTCCACATCATGCTGTGATGTTATTGTATTTGATCATACACATGAGTTGCCCAGTTATGATGTGCTGGCCTTTTGCTCTTATGATTGGGGTTCAAATTATTAATAAGATATTTATGTAGTCCTAATTTATGAGTTCACCTCAGTAGCGCAGGTGTTACGTCGAGTTCAGCAAAAAGTGTAATGAATAGATATATCAGTAGGTACCTGCCTGAAGGATGGCACCCAGGCCATGAAGCCATATACCTGAAATCCAGCCAGAGAAGTATGACAGGCTCACGGCTTATAATGCCCAGTTGTTTGTTGCCTGTGACGCAACGAAGTATCAGGTTGCAGTCAACATTTACCAATCAGTGAAGCATACACAATAACAAATTCTTTAGCCTCTAGCAGTCAATAGAAATTAGTGAGCTGTTCTAGGCCGATAGGTATTGTGGCCATGTGAGTAAATACGGGTGACTATTTAACTAATATACTGACTTGTGGCCCATTGGACGATTGTTTTATTACCCAATTATGGAGTGACAGTCAAAAATCTCATAATGGACTGGAATACCAGGGCCATGTGCTGTCAGAATTTTGACACTAAATATATGATAAAATCCTTGGGAAGTTCTTGTCAAGACTTGAAACATGTTTTCCAAGTTGCAGTTTTAATGTGGGCAGAACCAATTTACCTTTCAGACTTCATTTAGTCTTTTGCGGTCTTCCATTGTTTTGCGCTTGCACTTAAGAACTCATCTGATCTAGTTATTCATCTTTACTGAGTAAAACCGTAATCAGCTACCTGTGTTACTGAAGTGAATTCATAAATTAGCAGAGCATAAATATCTTATTAATAATAATAGTAATGGTGATAATAATAATAGTCTCGCATGCAGAAAACTCACCAGAAGTGTGATGTTTACTGTCTCATAAATCAAACCTGCCAGGGCCCAAAAATCATGTTTTTAAGCATATTGAAATGTGTAGCAAGTTTTAAGAATATTGTAGACTGACTTGTTTCATTTGTTTCAGAAACTCGGTAATTTTTCTGGGATCAGCGATTTGCAAAAGGTGACTGGCATTGGTCAAGGTATATTGAACCAGCTTCGTCCAGTCCTTAAATGTTGCAGACTCAAAGGTCGTAGCCAGCCAAAGGTCAAAAAACAAGCACTAAGGTAAATCACCAATGGTTACAGCATATAAGCTTTTGTGTGAAGCTTTTACACAGTTCTGGCAAAAGTAATAAATTCTCAACAATTGCATGATGTGATTTTTAGCTCTGTTGCTGCCTAATGCTGACCACTTGAGCTAATTACTCCTGTACAAGTTTGACCGCCAGGTACTGATCTAGACTGTATTTAAAAAACTGTTCATTTCTGTCTTGACAGGCACTTGTTTTATTTGGCAAGGGGTGATCGTGCTGCACAGCCACATTAGGGCTTTTCTAGCTGTCATTATGGAATAATTTTCCTGTAAATCCCTATAACACCACATACTCTGGTAGCCACGATTTTCAAGGAAGGTGACCACAAGTGCCATTTCTTTGGGATTACCGTTTTTTAAAGACTGGTTGACAGACAGGCATGTGAAATCAGAAGCATTAATCAAAAGTTGACTTGATTAGATTTACCACGAGAATTGCTGGATTCATGTGCATGCATAGCATAATAAAACCACAGAGTTATTCTGATTTATTCAAAGGGAGTTTATAATTGGTCTGTTACATTTACAATTCTTTATCAATATTTCTTTTGAAGATTGTGGTGTCTCTTATTCTTTAGGATCACAAGAAGTGTGGCCAGCGCTCAGCTTTCAGTTCAACAAGAACAGACAGTGCCGTCAACTAGCACGTGTCGCCTTTCTCCACCTGCGCCGTTGTCAAAACGATACTGTACTCGTAGCAGTGGTCGGTCAAACGTATTCGAAAAACGAAATTTGATGTGGCAGAAAAAGATAGCTGCCAAGTCAAAGCGCTATGCAACGAAACGTAGGGACTCTGCCAATGTTGCTCTGGAACCGACAGATATTGTTGCATCTGGAAGGCAGAATTGTGGCGCTAACCATTTGTCTATCGAAGTGGCAGAAGTTGTGCCGTGTTCAAGCCGAGTTGAAGATAATAGCATGGGATCAATCACTACAGAAAGCTCAACATCGGAGAATGCATTCGGAAGTAGCACTTCTGCAGCACACACTTTGCAAAACATGCCCAGCTGTTCAAAGAGTCCAGACGTCTTTCCAAACGCTCAAAATTTTGAAGGAAGGGGATTTACAAGTCGAGCTATGCCATCCAGTGGTATGCAAAACTGTGACGCTCTTGTCGATCAAAGTTCCAGGTTGGTTAGCTACGAGAGTGGAGAAGGTTGTGACCTGGTAGCGTTTGAAGAGTTGGCATGTGGTAGCAGTTCACTGCAGATCAGCAGCTTAGTGCATGATGACTCTGGAATATCAGTGCAGTACAAGGTTCCAGTTAACTGTGATGGCTATGAAAAGCATTTGGTAAGAGTTCAGTGCAAACTTTCTCTGTTTCTAGAACTTAAATTGTCCGAATTTAAAATCATATTATGCTCTCATCATGAGTTAGTTTAAGTGTCTGAGTGTTTAATCTATATTCTGTTGATCACTGCTTGAGCAAAGTGCTTACTTGAATTCTGGTAAATCCTGTAAATCATTGTACGTCTAAGGCTGAAAATGTTTTGAAAGTTAGTTATTGAGATCGGTGCAGGATGATGCAATTGGGCCTATGCATGCTTTGTACTTTTGGCACCTATATGCTATTTGAAGCATCTGAGTGGTTCTAAGCGAACATCATTATGAGGCAAGATCATCCGATGCTGTCTCACCAGTTATTAAGGTCGTGTTTCCTTGTGGCTAGTTGAGTGTCCATTTTTGGCAGGTGATATCCCAGATGCACAGTGTGTGAAAGATGCTTCTGCTGGTACCTGAAGTTATGGGTGATGAGGCAAGGTTTGGTTAAAGTTTACAAACACCATCGTGTTTTAGAAAAATTAACACTTTCTGGATAACTAGATAAGCGGTTATTAAGCAGGTTGCGTTTGTGAACAGACGTATGTAGTGCTAGTCATGTGTTTTAGTTCGTATGTCAGGTTATCCTTTTAATTTATATATAAACTCCAGCTCTTGACTTACTTAAGGCAAATATTTGTTTTTTTCCCAAAGTGGCAGATGGGCTTCTATGTGTTAACTTCATGAAATGCATCCTTATTTAGCTGCATTCTGGTGTATTTGTTTTATCAGTTGTTCAGTGACCAATGAATAACTTCATAATCTAAGTTCCTTTGGCTGAAGAATTCCTTGTGATCCTTTGAGCAACCAGGTCCTTATTGTGTGCTGTCTGGTTTACTTCTAAATACATTCATTATTTTCCAGTGTATGCCCACATCCTTACATGTAAAGTCATGTTGTCTTGAATAAAATTACAGTGAATTAAGCTAATTATCCTTTAGCATGTGAACCTAGGTTGTGTTCATCTAATTTATGGGCTTACTCTCCGTAGACTGACTTCTGGGTTTCGTGACCTGTTGGATTTCAACCGGACTTTGCCTACACATTATGATTTTTGACTACAGTGTCCCTTGAAGCAACTGTTGATTAATGCCATGTGCATTATGATAATGGTGCTATAGAAGTCATTAGAATAGATTATGTTATCATCTTGGTGAACGGATATTTTAAATCCTTGGTTGAAATGGCCTCCATTACTGTCAGGGTTTTCTTGGCATGCAAAACTTTTGTTGGTATGTCTGATCTAATCTGAAAACTTCTCTGGTGCTGCTTTCGTGAAGCATAAAATGTCAATTGATTTTACGTAAAATCTGTTTGCTTGCCTAAATCCAAGGTGAGTCTACAGTCAAAACACAAAAAGAATAGACCTATGTTATTACAATGAACCACCTAGAGAATTTTTCAGTGTAGATTTATTGCTGTATGTCTGGGGTTTTACAGCTTGTCAGAAGTTTTTACACAGTGTTTCAGAAGGTTTGACAAATGTCAGTTTTTTATAGTGTATAGAGTGATATGCTTGTATTTCCTTTACTGTTATGAAGTTTTTAAAGGGTGCTGTACATACAAATATTCAGTCTGAATTTCTGAGTATTGACCTGATTATGGATTGGTTTTTTATGTGCCATCGGTTGATGCCTTGTACGTTAGTCACTAGCGTCATAGCAGTTATTAATTATTGTCATCATCATCATCATTATTATTATTATCATTGCCTATTATTATTCAGATTATTATACATACATATTATGCTGCATACTGAAGACTACTTATATTCTTTGGGCAGGCAAAGAGAAAAGCTGAGGCCAGTGATGATGACAGAACATCTAAAAAACTCTGCCTTGAGCAGGATAGCACCGCTGAGTCACTGTAAGTCAGACGCGTGTTTACAGTTTTCTGCTCATTTTCAGAGTCATGTTTTGTGTGCCATTCCTTTTTGTGATTTCGACATTAATGTATTAACGCTAAGCAAACCTCCTGAAATGTTTCAGGCCTTAGAGCACGCCATATCTCTGGTAGCTGACTGCATTATTTTTTATAATAAATCATAGGTTATAGGCCTTTCTTCTGGGATTAAGTGGGTGTGGCATTTCCAGCAGTTTTTGCATTGATGATTGGACAGAACTTAAAACAGCTTGGTAGGTTATCAGGAAACTTTTCTGGTGTTGTATGTTCTACCGGTAAGAATACACATTTTATGATGCTTATAGGAGCAGGAAATAATAAAATAGAACTTTGAAGAGGTGATTGTTCTAACTGCATGGTAGAGTTAGACAGGTAATTCAATCCTGGGCAAGAAAGCTATGTATAGACACCATTCATAAAGGTGCTGATCATAAAACTGCACATTTTATGCTACACAGTTATGAGCAGTAAGAAGTCAGACTGAATTTGCAGAATAACAATATTAATCCGAGAGCTACTGTTATCCACTGTAGCAACTGAAGGCTTCAGTCGATGGGCGCTACCAAGCAAAAGCAGTGTGATTTTTTCCTCTTGACTTAGTGGACCAGCATTCAAGTATTGTTTGCTGATGTTTGTCTCCCATCCCACTGATTACTTGGCACTTAGGCCTGTGGTAAATATCATTTAAAAACAGAAGGGTTTCAAAAGATATACTCTTTATTATAATCAGACTCCTATTTTATTACCTACTGCATTGTTTTATGTAAAAAAATGGATTACCTCTTACTCCTCATGTATTATGAAAATAGAAGTCTCCATGTTAGATTAAGTTATCAAGCTGGACTTTGATCAGATATTGAGCCAGCCAAAGTACTCCTGTTACTCTGGAATTTTAATAGGTTTTGGTCAACTAATCTGCAATTTCTGGTGTTAAACATGTCACAGTTCTTTAAGAATTTATGTTCATGGCTACAGTGAAGGAGTTAACAATGAACTACCGAATACTAGTGCCAGTGAAATTCAACAGATGTCGCCTCGTAGACAGAAAATACCATCAAAGAAAAATCCACCTCTCTTACTGGATGGGTGGCTTAAAACTTTCCAGGTATTAAAAAGAGTCTAATTTATCTGATGTCTTTTATGTGCACAGGGCTTACAAGTAGTTTTAGTTTTAGTTTTACAAAGCCCTAGAGCAGTAGGAAAGTGAGAAATTCACATCATGTGTCTGTTTTGTTTACGTCCGAGCTTTGCTAGCTTTGTGTTAGAAGTGCTGAGTTGCTGGGCAACTATTAACATCCTGATCAGCTTCCAGGACGATCTCGGCCAGTGATTCTTATCATAAAACTATGAAAATATATCAAATGCTGACAAATCTATTGTATCAGTGAGTGAGCCAACCTTTTCTGTTACATTTTTCAACCAGCTTTTATTGGAAGCTAATGAAAACCCTAATCTAGGTTATACAGCGACAGCTGACGTCGCTGTTGGTATCGCTTTCATTATCATTTGAAAAGTTCTATAAATCATTAGTTTGAATGGTACTTGCAGTAATTTTGGTCCTGCTGCCTATAAATGCGTAACTCTTCATCCGACTCCGAATTACAGAAAATCGTATGCCTAATTTTGTCTTTGTTCACTATCGCGGTCATAAAACGTGATCGTAAAACAAAACTGATCTCCAACTTTCAAGTATAATATCTCCTCAACTGTTCCATGTGTGTAAAAATAACCAATGGGAATCTGTAGCTTATTTATTGCCCTAATTAACGGTTACTTATTGCGTAGGACGGACACTGGATCCCCGACTTCCATTTGCTTAAGCAAGCGCCTCTACAGTGTTGCAGTTTTGCACGTTTGGCACTTGTGGAATTTTTTCCTTTGTCATGATTTTGCACCTGTGGCATGCAAAGGGTTAATAGTGAAGTTGGTGATTCATATTCATGAACGGTGTTGATATTTCATATTCATGAGCAATGTTAATCATTTGTCTACATGAATGATGTTGGTCATTGATGTTAAGGAATTATTTTGATCATTCAGATTCGCAAACTGATAATTCCTGTTCACTATACTTGTTCCTTGTTTGTATTTCTCATTCTTGAATGTCATATTTCTTTACCAACATTTTTCCATTCATTTTCCCCCTAAGCACTGGTGATGTTGCTTACTTTCTCAATGGTGCTCCGAGTTTGTTTTGAACTGCATAATGAACAGCTGTGTGATTTTTTCTAATTTCTTGCATTAGAACTGGTCACATGCTGAACGGCTTTTGGCCTTGGATGAACTGATGGAGACGTGTGATCCAACAGAAGTGAGGCATGTTATGCAAGTGATTGAACCACAGTTTCAGCGAGACTTCATCTCACTCCTACCTAAAGAGGTACTCATTTGCTAGCCGAAAGCTTTACTATTAAAGACACTGTTTGAATGACCATTTATAAATGTGTGTGTGCTACAGTTAGAGATTGTACAAGCTCAAGACTGCCTTTAGTTATTGCTCTCTTATTAATGTACCTTACCTTCACATTCCAGTCTGGTGTTTTATGCTGTGGAAAATTTGGATAATTCCTTTACTAGAGACTTTTTATAACAACATAGCACAAAGTTCGAAGCAGAGATAGGAACTGATTAAAAGAAAGAAGCAGCAACCAGAAGAGAGAGATAGCAACTGTTTAACCAAGTTTCGTGTATTTTCTTTTCATGAAATACGTTTGTGTTTTATCTGTTCATTCCGTCAGCTGGCTCTTTACGTCTTATCCTTCCTTGAACCAAACGATTTACTCCGGGCTGCTCAGACTTGCCGCTACTGGCACATGCTGGCTGAAGACAACATCCTATGGAGAGAAAAGTGTCATGAAGAGGGAATATCGGAAAGCCTCGTATTTGGGAATATTGCTAGACGAAAACGCACATGCTCAAAGTCACCGTGGAAAAGCCTATACCTCCGTCAACAGCAGATTGAGCAGAACTGGCGCACAAGCAATCGTCCACCAAAGGTACAGATGACAGTACTTTTGCATTTCATTGTTTTTCTGCTGAGAAGCCCAGCTGGTTGCTGAGGTCAGGTTGCTTAGACCAAACCGAATGGAGGCCAGATTGTCTGACTTTGTGTTTCTAATCTTAGTCTTGAAATGTAACCAAAAGTCTGTATTTGCAGCACTACTGCCAGGTATATTTACCATTGTATAAAAACAGGTAAGAATTCGCCAATACAGCATTGAATGTCTAAAATTTGACCTCTGATAAATTGATAATGTATTCACACTTTGCAACAAAATGTTAGTCAGCATTCAGTGTTAATGGCCCATAATAGTAAAGCACAGCACAAATCCCAGCTTGGGATTGAGCTTGGACTTGAACTTGTGCTTGGGCTTGAACTTGTGCTTGGGCTTGAACTTGTGCTTGGGCTTGAACTTGTGCTTGGGCTTGAACTTGTGCTTGAACAGAGGTGCACGATAGTCTAGTGGATCACATGCTGGGCTTGAAGTGAGAGGTCAGTGGCTAAAATGCCTGCCAGGGCAGAAATTTGTTTCAAGATTTTGGCTTCATCTGTGCCCCTAGCCGATTCAGGTGAACACTGAATGAATACACCGTCAGTGGGAAGAACAGCAAGGGAGAGGATTGGCCGCTCTTCCTCATATGCTGAGGCTTAGAGAATGAAGTCGCTAAAACTTCGTACCCAGGGCTGCCTCTTTGGGTTAGCTTCTTCTGTTCTTGAGCTTGAACTTCCAGTTGCTCATGCATAAGTCGAACTCATTCTTAGGACCTACTTTTAGGAATAAATTTCTTGACTTATACACAGGCATATACTATATGTGTATACTAGAATACTTACCATCTGGGTTGCTTGTAAATGAAGGACCTATATATTTCTCAGGTACTTAAAGGACATGATGATCATGTGATCACATGTCTCGAGTTCAATGGAACTAAAATCGTTAGTGGATCTGATGACAACACCCTGAAAGTTTGGTCTGCCATAACTGGAAAGGTAATGTTCTTACATACATGTACTATATATAAGTTATTATGCATGTATGTGTTCTTGCATGTAATAATCATAAGAAATTGCTAAAGTAGTGTTTTGTATGTCATTAGTACTTAGCTTTTTGTGATTTCGGAATATACCCAGGTTTATAATTGATTTTTGCATCGTCAGTTGATTCTTTGTATATTACCATAGATACTAGCGCTGGAGAAGTTCTAATTACAATTTGTGTGATTCACAGGCTTCTTGTTGCAGACTAGAGTTTCCTTAATGGGACAAAGTCAACTGAGTCTGGCTTCTGCTTGAGCTTTTGTTCCCCTGTCTTTTGATGAAAGAGTGCATTGTTTCCTTAATAAGTGCTTCAAATAAATAAAAATGAATAAGTAGCTGGTACTCCACATGGATCTTTTCTCAGCTGTTGATAGTTTAATTATCACTGGCCCTTCAAGGCCTTGAAGATTCTGGCCAACTTACCAAAAAATGTGTGGTTTTTGTGCCTTTTTTACATGTTGTTCCATATCTGTGGAATTTGCTACTACCAGCTTTGAGGGACCCTTCTCTTTCTCTTATTTCATTTAGCAAACAGCTACCTTTTGATGTAAATTCGTAAATTAGTGTGATATAAATATCTGATTAATAATAATCTTGAAGGAGCATTTCTGTTGCACTACCTTGCCTGCTTACTAATATTTTTTGTCATTGAAAAGTGTTTAAGGACATTAACTGGTCACACGGGTGGTGTGTGGTCTTCGCAAATGTCAAACAATATCATCGTTAGCGGCTCTACTGACCGAACACTTAAAGTTTGGGATGCCGACACGGGTCGAACTATTTACACACTGTATGGTCATACGTCAACCGTCAGGTGTATGCATCTGTACAATAACAGGTAAGAATTCAAGTTAGGTGCTGCAGGTGATATAGCTGCTCTTTTACACAAGCCACTGGTCGTGCAACTGTGGCACAGTGCAGTCTTTGTCGCACATGGCTGATGTCTGTCCAGTATTTAAAGGTAATGCTCATGTTAGATAATGATACGGTGTAATAATCACTTACTTATAATGTGTAATAATAGTGGGACGCTGTGGTTTAATGGTGTGGTCTATGCCTCGTAACTGGAAGGTCACGAGTTCGAATCTGCCTCAAGCCACTGTGTAGCGACCTTGGTCAAGTTGCTCCCCCATAATGGTCTGTGAGAAGGCAACGAGAAACCACGTCACTCACCTCGTCCCCGGGTGACATAAAGCCAGTGGACCTGCCTTCGGGCAGAGAACTCATCATCATCGTCATAATGTATATCTTTGTCAGCAGGCATTGTCCTGTGCTTGAAAGATCTTTCAGCTGATACTTTAACAACAATAGGAATCCAACCAATGCCATGTGCAACACTATTTTCTTTTGTGTTTTTGTTTGCATTTTCTGCTGCCTTGTGTTAAATAAAGTACCATTATACAGAAGGTCTGTTTTCTTCTGATCTTGAAGTGGCAATTTCTGTATACCGTATAATTTAGATGGCAGCGTTATGGAAGTAATTGTATTCCATCGTCTCTTTCAGGGTTGTCAGTGGTTCTAGAGATGCCACCCTGAGAATGTGGGATGTAGAGACTGGTCACTGTCTTCACGTGTTGATTGGCCATATGGCGGCCGTACGCTGTGTCCAATATGATGGCCGGCGCGTCGTCAGTGGTGCCTACGACTACATGGTCAAGATCTGGGATCCAGAGAAAGAAACATGTCTTCAGACATTAGCTGGACATACAAATAGAGTTTACTCGCTCCAGGTAGGTACCATACGATTCTCAACTTAAGGTTTACCTTTTTTCAAATTGCTTATCCAGCACAGACTGCCTCTTTGTCTTAGGTGATGTATCTGCTAGATATTAACCTGGTTACAGATTGGATTTGGTGCGTCGTTGATTTGTGCATTAATCACTGACTTGATAGAAGAATTTATGATGATAATAATAAAATCATAATGAATGTAGGTTAGACAGTTGATGCCAAATTATTTTGACTAAATCTTTCTGTCTAGCAGATCTGGTTCATGCTCAGCCGGTTGCACTCCTCAGCACTGACTTTGAAACTGTGAAGCGCCCTGGCAGTAGCTCACTATTATAATGCTATATAAATTTTCATTACATTTTATCACTGGCAAAATGAAGTTATTTTATCCAAAAGGTCCTCCAAAATTAGTCAGGTTTGATTCTAGCGAAATATTATGACAGGTCTGTTTAATAGAAGTTAAAGCTGTCTTGGTGTTCAGTGCATTTGTGGCATAAATTGTTGCAGTAAAATTGGGACTGGTCAGGTGATTTGTAGAGATTATCTGTAAACAACAATTTCAGTTTGATGGTGTGCACATTGTGAGTGGGTCTCTCGACACATCTATCCGCGTCTGGAGTGCCGAGACGGGGGCCTGTCTTCACACGTTGGTTGGGCACCAGTCGCTCACTAGCGGCATGGAACTCAAAGACAACATCCTCGTGTCGGGAAATGCCGACTCAACTGTTAAAGTCTGGAACATCACAACGGGACAGTGCCTGCAAACACTGAATGGTTCGTAGCACAAGTTTTCTCTTCAGGTACATTTTTCAAGAATGAATTTCTGCTCAAGGTACAACAACCCGTTTATGGTGTTTCGCTTAATCCGTAGTATTGTAGATGTAATTAGTTTTGTTTCTTCTATTTTGTGTCATAACCTGTTGCATTCGAATATAGTGGACTCCACCAGATGATGCTAGAGAGCAAAGTAGTCTTATCTGCTTTGTTGGAACACTGAACTGCAACAACCTCATGATGGTTTACTAACAGTTATTCATTTCCGGGGCATGAAAGCTGATTGGATAGAGCGCTTGGCTTGTAGCGCAGAGAGTGCAGGTTCGAGCCTCCCCTTAGTTGGTTACTGTGTAGGGACCTTGAGCAAGTCCTTAGCTCACAGTTGCTTTGCACCTCAGATTCAGATTTACTGATCTTGCATGCACAATAAATGCAAAATAATAATTAAAAATATAATTTTTTAAAGTTGGTTTTTCTCAGGATTGTGTGGTTCTGTCATTTTGATGTTGGATTGGTTGTTAGGTCCAAACAAACATCAGAGTGCTGTGACTTGTCTTCAGTTTAATCGAAAGCTCATAATTACTTCGTCCGATGACGGCACAATAAAAATCTGGGACCTCAAGACGGGCGAATTCATCCGAAATCTCGTGACTCTGGAAAGCGGTGGCAGCGGTGGAGTTGTGTGGCGCATACGCTGTAACAATTCAAAGCTCGTCTGTGCCGTAGGAAGTCGCAACGGCACAGAGGAGACAAAACTTCTCGTTCTCGACTTCGATGTTGATGATGACAATGCAAATGCCAAGGCTGCTCTGCCACCATCGTAACTGAACTGGAGATGGAAATTGTCGTATCTGACCGGCAGTCAGCCGTGCATCAGTGAATGCCACTGAAGCGAAAAAACTTACTTCTTCTGACACTGGGTGACTTAGCGAACATAACAATAGAACTGCGTTACTCAATTCCAGCTTTTAGTACATGCCGACTGTGCTTTCTCAAGTCTGTATAGTTTTGTATGTTCGTGTCATCAGCGGCATTCTGTCGTTCGTTTTGCTGGATAATAAAAGCGAAAAAATGACGAGCCGAGTGACAGGAGTCATTGTCACGCAAAGCGAAAATGATTTTGATAATCTTTTGACTGTTGCTAATTTCTGTGAGTGGATGGTGTTGGGACTGCTTGGAATGAGAATGCCAATCCATATCTAGACCTGCTTTTACTGCGATGAACCTGCATCACTGTTTGAACTAGCCACACTAGTAATAGCAGTATTAGGACTGTGGTGCCGAGACATTCATAGCCCTGGAACTCGCATTATTAACTGCCTTCTTTGTTTTCTGTTTGTAATGCAATTTGTGTTTATTTGCAACGACTGGCCCGTGTTGTGTGTCCCTTGTATATGTAACGTTCTTTGTGATCGTCCAGTTGTGCTAATTTTTAGTCTGTAAATGGTGGCCAGTGAGTGTAGTGATGTCACTATAAATTGGCTTGATTCTTTTAAAGTCTGTCTATGGAATGACCTGTCTACCTCAGCTTACGGTTGCGTTTCTTAGCGATTATACATTAACTCAGTTTTCTCACCAGTGCTTAACGACTTGAGAATCATTTAAATGATTTTGTCTAATTGTAGGCTTCTAAGGCACCAGTATGCAATACATGTACTGTCTACTGCTAGTTTGGTGTTTGAAACATTCATTTCATGTGCAGGCTTACATCACTGATTTGTTGGTATGCTGTCAAAACCTGTCGTAAAATTGTCTACCGAAACTGCTTGTCCCTAACATTGGTGAAGTGATGATGAATACTTTCTTAGCACCACGCCTCTGAGGATTAGTATGAATGGTGGCTGGTAACGAACATGGAGTTGTACTGATTACCTAATGACATTACAACACTTTTGGTCATAAGAAACTCTTGAGGTGGAATGCTTATCAGATCTGGATTTAACCTTGGGAAGTTGCAATGGCACCAGATAGATTAAACTTCTTGTTATCAATTTTAATACTGAAAATGTGGATTTTTAAATTTTGATGAATTTTCAGCTCTAGAGAATACCATCGCCATTAACCTCCCTGACATTGTATGGTACTTGTTGCAATTATTCTTTTTTCTGAAGTCAGCATATTAAGCATTAAATTTTGATGCTTTTTTGTTCCACATTTGCTAGAAAATTGGGAAGACAGAGCATTTGAAAGCACCCATTAATCTCTGCATTTCAACCAGCTTATGCCAAATTCACTTATTACCAAATCGACGAAAATTGTCAACGGTCAAATTTTAGTAAGAGAATTAGCATGGACATTCACTTGGTCAAAACTAAATTAAGAGAATCAACTTAACAGTTGTATGATCAAGGTTTAGTTGTTAAATAAAAGACAGAATTTATCAGGATTAGATCCAAGCGAAGAGCCATAAAGCAGACCAAGGAACAAGCATGATTTACTAGAGTACTTGCAGTGTTGTGAAATATTGCCATCTAACAGTGAAGGTATTGCAAAATATATTTTAAGGCTAGATGGCTGTCCGTTGCATAGGTCATTTTGAGTTGTGATTAAACATTTCAGTTTAATGCAAGCTTAACAAGACTAGGTTTCACTGACTTGAATTGTTCCAGTTATCAGTAAGCACAGCATTCAGATCACTGAGTTTCAGCATGGCCTGATCCTGTACATTTGAATTTTAAGCTCTTGACAGTGTTTCTGAGAAATTATTGAAATATTTATGTTCCTAAATCACTATATGATTACCGAACTCGCTTGTTTGAACAAACTGAAAACAGTGAACTTGTACAAGATTTCAGTGGTTGAGTGCTTCCTCAGTGCGAGTTCTAAGCCTCCAAAGATGGTAACTGCATACTAATCAAGTCCTTTACATGCATTTGCTTAGCTCCACCAACTGATCTTCATCATTGCTTTAGGTAATGGCACCATATAAAAACAGAAATGGTAATTTCAGAGTAATTCGTTTATTGCTTTTGTCATGCATTTGTGGGAGCTAATTGTTCTTCCTCTTATTGAGGATATATACAATGTATTTACCTGTCTGGAAAATGTAAGAACCTTGTTTTCAGCTATGTGTACTTGCATGATTGCAGGCAAACATTGGCCAGATGAGTCAGGCTGAAAAACTCGAACGCATTAAGCAAACTGGGGAAGTTTGTCCTGTAGAAAACAAACTTCTTTTGTTTGTCAGCAGACACTTTGTATATAAGTGAAAATAAGTGACTTTTGAAATTTTGAACAAGTCTTGTTTCATTACCAGATATTAATTAATTCTTGAACTGTGCATTGAGAATATCAAGCTTAGTGTGTTTCTTACATAAAGTTTTATTTTCTTCTCTTAAAATAGCTTATTTTCATTTCATATGGTTTAAATTTCTTACCTTTGAGTTTAATGCGTTGTTGAAGAATTGTTCTTTAACAAATTTTTCAACAGATTCTGAAATTGTTTGGACAAAATATGCCAAGTGTTGGGTAACTTTTAAGTACAGACTCTTGACTATGCCCTGAAAGTGTTTTTGATAGTTTGACATTTGCACTCTAATGATTGGTGAGTAGGATGTTTATGCCAACGATACTCATCTCTAGAAAAGCTACATAGATGTTGTTATATTATGGAGTCTGCTTCAAACTTAACCCTGACAAATATGAGCTTAACTGGATTGTCCAATCTGCCAAGCGCCTAGAGCCCACCAACCTTTCACTCTATGATTCCTCCTCTTCCTCCTTTTAACACACATCCTCCAGTGTTAATTACCCCATAGTGGTGCTTCACTAAACCCCAAACTAGCTGCTACTTCTTGAGCATGCCTGTGTCACCCCAGAAGGTGTCAACAACTGTGCACTGTTCTAGATTCAGCTTTGAAAAGAATGCTTTTACATGGTGTTATTCTGACCAGACTTGAGTACTGCAATTATGTACTTGATTGGCTGGATTTGCTTCCACTAACAAGAGTGGTGCGCCAGTCTCCATGACTCTACCATGGACAGTAACAGAGATCACTTCACATGAGTGCCTTGTTGATTTTTGAGCTCATGTACAGCGCCCTTTTACAGCCTTGGCCATGCTACAGTGCTACATATAAAGCATCTTATTATCATTGTTCTTTGCAATGGCTTCTTGTATGTGAGTGAATCTGCTTTATACTATATAGCACTCCTCGTTTTGTAAAGCACGTGCAAATCTTCTGCCATTCTACTTATCATTGCTGATTGTACCTTGTCACTAGTTAAATGGTGGCCATCTCTTTGATCAGATCTTCTGGAAGTTATGTTGTGCCTGGGCACACTTCATGAGAGCCATGTTTATTGGGCCCACAGCAACCCACCAGTGGCACAGTGCGGGCCATCTGTCTGCCATATAGCTCGTCTTTGGCCAGTTCTCGTACACAGTGGCTGATCCCACCACTGGAATTCTTGACTATTTCATGTTCATGATTCTCTGGCTGAGCCTATGCTTTGCTGTGAGCTGAAAACCTACCTCTTCCTCTCTTCTTATGGCTCATTGTATTTCCTGTTGCCCACCTTCAAAGTGCATCTCTGAGCTATTGTACGGGAGGGAGCATTATCAAATTTCCTGTGTATTGTGTTGACTTTGGTTTTAACAGGAATTGTCCTTGTCTGCATGACACAGCCTTTATGTGGCACTGAGAAATCTCAGTATTGTAATTTCTAATAAAGGGGAGTGGTCTTCATCACGTCATAGTTCAGCAACAATTAATTCTGTTAAGATCTTCTAGTTTAAACTAGAAGATTTCCAATCAAAATCTGGGAACAGGAATCATGGCTGTCGGAGCAGGTGACTACTGATAAGAGATTCCTGTGGAAGAATGGCTGTAGATTTATTGCCAGATCAAATGGCGATTAGTTGCAAAAAGGGGGCACCTGTCATAAACTCAAGATTTCTACAGAGCTCAATGAAAGCTAAGTGGCAGGACCAGATTATCCACAGGACAAGTGTATCGTAATGATCTTAATTTCTTAAGCGCCTGTGTAAGCTAAGTGGCTTATTAACAGACACCCAATCAAAACAAAATGGCAGGTTGGTAAAGTCGGGCTTGTTGCTAAGTATATAGGCTAGTATTACATATGGACCCAAATATATAGTATGAGGCATAATGTAGTAGTATATAGTTAACTGGATAGATCTAGAAATAATGGAACTTTTAATGTATTCGCTGATGCCCACCAGCAAGAACTTAGGTTGTTTTGGTAATGATAGCGCTCTAGTACAAGATCATTCTGAATATTTTGTGCACAGAAAAAAATTATTTTGAATAAGAGAATCAGTTTGGATAGTTCTGATATAGAAAGTAGATTATTGTAATTTTATAATGTGATAGCTGGAAATTTCTGTCTCCAACTTCTGATTTTAGCGTTGCTCTACAAAAACTGCACCAGCGTGAGCAAGACTCTTTAAAAATGTTTGGGCTAGAGTTGGCTAATTTATAAGAACTTGTTGACTTTTTGCGTATCGCATGAGTAACTACCGGAAGCACTTCGCGAGCCTTGTTTTAGTTCTTTGCGGAGGTCTTTGTTCTTCATTTTTGCACACGTAGACATAAGTCAGAGTGGAGTTGAAATTTCTCGACATTTTGATCCAGAAGTAAAGATTTGGGAAGATACTTTTAAGAAGTTGAACTTACTCGAAGAAAATGGCGACAGATAAAGTTGATATGAGCTTGGATGATATCATTAAGCTGCAGAAGAAAACCCGCGGCGGTGGCCGAGGTCGGGGTAGTCGACGTGGAGGTTCAGCCCCTGCGGTTGCCGGAGGATCCGGTCGCGGTTTTGGAGGAAAGTTACGAGGATCGAACCGAGGATCACGATTTGGAACTCGCGGTGCACCAGTCGGCGGTGTTGTACGTGGTGGCGTTCAGAAACGACGTGGAGTTAGACAGCCTGCTTTTACACGAGTAAGTTATTTTAATTCTTTTTAAGCTTTTCGCTGGTCAGCCAGAAAATCTACTGTTAGCCATTCGTACTTTATTTGGGATCGCAAACTTCTGTTAAAATCTGTTTTCACTTGTGGAATTCAAATCGATCTATGATAATGTTAAAATAATCACATTCCGCAATATCAAGGATAAAAAACTTTCGAAGGATGTATAGCATAAACCTATAAACCGTATACCTGAAAACAGTTGAAAGTTATTTTACACTAAAATTGTAATCGAACTTGGATTCTGACATTACAATTACAAGGTAAATTTTGACTTTGGCAAGCCTGCGACCGATCACGTAAAAACAGTTTTGAGTGGGAGAGAAGAGCACTGAAAGCTCCATGTAGAGATTTCTTCATTGAGTAAGTAATGAACGAGTAAACGAACATGTAAAAACTAATTTTTTAAAGCAGTTATGAAAGCAGGTACATTTTTGTTATACACATAAGAAAATTCTCGAAAATGTTTTAATGGTGAAGTGTAATTTTCCTGACAGTGACCTGCTACAGATACATTGGAAACAAATTGCTACCTGTGCCACATTGTTTTTCCAGTTTCCCTATCATATGCATCGACTTGTTCTCCTTGTTTTTTGTGTAGAACTCATCATACAGATCTGTGAAGTTCTATTCATGCAAAACAAAAGAATGCATAAATATGCTGTTTTCCAGATTGGTATAAGCTTGCCATCTGTCATATACGATATGTTGCCGGAAGAATGTACACAGCCAGGAGTGCTCTATTCTCTCCCAGTCTGTAGTGGCCATATTATATATATGTGATCGGACACTGGCAGACCAGAGTCAAAGTTTGCCTGATTAAAAATTAATATCTTGAGTCGCACGCATAAAAATTGCTACTTTTTTCAATCGTAATGTATCATTTTAGTGTCCTCAATTATTTTATTGATAATCTGTAGCGCTTCAGTGGCCCAAATTAAAAATACATATGTACAGTTAATGAAGTAGTGTACCAGAATTGTTTTAGAATCTGGATTATTTCTTTGTGTAAAAATTCATTTGGACAAGAAAAATCTCCTTCTAAAATTATAATCACACTCAAACGTAAAGCACACTGGAAAAGATGTAATCTCGTGAGTGCTGTGATACTGAAAAAGTAATTAAAAACTTTACAATTTCCAATATTCATAGAATCTTTGCTTATAGCTATGTAATCATTTATTTCTTGTTATGTTTCTGTTTTCATTAACTGGTTTTAGCATTTAAGACAATGCGATGGCTATTTGCAACTTTGTTTAAGGTAGACTATTCTGTGGTGTAACTACAAAGGCAAAAATGCAATGAATTTGAGATGCTAAAACACTGTTTTAAAATTTGGCTCATGATGTTTGATTTTGAATTGTACAGGGTAAGCCCGGGATGGTTATTACAGACTTGCACTTATTGTGGGCCTGTTATAATCTGTTCTTAAGACATCTACATTGCTTCTACTGTAATCACAAGGATTGAGTAAATAGTTGCACTAAAGTGAAACCATGCTGAGAAGAGGCTGTGGTTAATAAACAAGGGTCTGACACAAAGCTATTGGTTCATTTCTGGTTTTAGGGTCAGATTGAGGGAAAGTGGCAACACGATCTCTTCAGAAGTGAAGTATACAAAGCTGCTGGCGTTACGAGAGATAACGGTCGACAGGGAAAACTGTTGATATCAAATCTTGATTTTGGTGTCAATGACTCAGATATACAGGTAACTATGATTCATTTTGTATTAGGCAGTCAAATAATTTAATGGTATTAGAATGTTAAATGTTAATTAAATAACTAGGTGTTGTAGGTCTTCAGTGCTTTCACATAGATTAAGTCCTCAGCAATTTCAAAGTTTAAAGTTTTCCTAATTAGGGTATTATTTCTGTTTTTATTTTGTAATCTGTGATAGCGAAAGTCTGGTTTTGTCTTTTTAGGAGCTGTTCACTGAGTTTGGGCCGCTGCGTAAAGCAGCCGTACACTATGACCGTTCTGGCCGGTCTCTGGGCACTGCTGAAGTTATATTCGAGATGAAAGCAGATGCAGTGAAAGCTCTGCAGCAGTATAACAATGTTCCTCTCGATGGTAGGCTTCATTTGCATAAAAAATGCAAACACGCATCCTCCTCATTGTAGTCTTCTCTGGAACGCCTACCATCTCTAAATGCTTAAGACCTGCGTTATGGTGGTCGACACTGATGTGGTCCAGTCGTCTCAGCTGTTGTGTGACCGACAGTGAGCGGCCTTAAATGAGTCATGGACATCACAGTGGGTGTAATGGATGGCTGCCCGGTAAGGTGTCTGAGAGAGTTTGAGTACCGAGTCTTGTTCATTCGAGTTTGGTCAAGTGGACTCGGATTGTCGTAAGTTACTTCAAAAAGTAGTTCTAGGTGGTTTCAGTTGTACTCCTACCTATATGAGTAGCCTTAATATTTGACCAGTATAATTATTTCTTAGAAAATATATTTATGGTTGGTTCCAATTTTACTAATACCTAAAAGAGTAGCTTTATTATGAAGGATTTAATTTTTTCTAGATTCACAATGAAATGTTTCATTTTTTATACGATTTACGGCCAACAGTATCTGTTGTGAATATGGCTTGGTCTATTTTTCATGGGCAGTTTGCGCATCGTTCTTGTATGCAGTGTTTTAGAATCTGCACAGTTTAGAAAATTATACTCATTTGAAAAAAGAGCTTCTTGAAGCAAAATGTGTGTAATTTATGTGTTACTATTTATGCATGCACCTGCTTGCATTTGTCTGGGTTACCTGTTCTGTGTTAAATGAACTGTTTATTGTCTTTATCTGCAACATGGGCTTTTCAAATGAAGTAATGGTACACCATCCATGTTACCATGCAGCAACTAATCTTAAAAAGCCTAGAAGTCTTAACTTGATCTTAATTGCGCTAGAGATCGAAAGAACTTTATGTAGATCCTGTGTTTCTGTAGGTCGTCCGATGAAAATACAGCTAGTTGGAGACAGTTTGGCACAGACAAGTCCAAGGCCAGTCTCTTCAGGTCGTGTTCCTAACAGACCAGGAAACGTTAGGTATGTTTTAGGCTTTTAATGCATAGAGTATGGAAGAAAAGATTGCAAAAATGTGTTTAAATGTTGATCAGCAAGAGATTAATTTGAAATTTCATTTTAAAGTGCAACTTGCCGTTCATCTATCACTTGTAGGTCATACAAAAGACCTTTTTCTTCGGAATCAGTTTTGTTTCATTTTCATTATCCTAGTCTTTTTAATTTTTTTCTTTCAGTGTTTTCAAATTGTTAATTATAACTTGTATCAAATGAAACTTTATAAATCACTTCATGATCTTCAAAGCCATATTTGCTTTCCTCAGGCAAGGCAACCAAGGTCCAGTGCAGCGTGGAAGAGGTCGAGGTGGCAGAGGAGGACGAGGAGGTCGAGGTGGTGCTGGTGCTGGAAGTAGCAATCTAACAAAAGAACAGTTGGATGCACAGCTGGATGCTTACAAGGTGAACAGATTAGATGTTTCTGGCTTCTGTAAATAAAGTAGTCTAATTTCTTTGTCATCTTAAGCAAATTAGTTGCAAATTACTGCAAATAAAATTGGCCTTAATTTCAAAAGGATTTGAAGTGTGCTACCAACTTATGCTAAATCAGTAATGTAATAAGCTGACTTATAAAAATTAAACGAAAGCTTTAGAGATTATAAAGAACTGACACTGTTGACTCTTGGTACTGCACTAAATTCAGTGTTCCATCATTTATGTGTTTTATTGAAATTTTATATATGGTTGGACTGAGCTTAGTTTCTGTAGTTACCATTTATTATCCTCTGTAACTCGTCTTACAACCTCCGAGATCTCAGATGATTCAGTTTTCCTTGATGCACATCATGCTGTATTTCAGATTAAAGATTATGCTGATTTACTAAAAAAATTTGTTTATGTGATTTCAGATGGACATCAACTGAGATTTAACAAAAGCTTGAAAAAATCTCAGCAGGAAATAAGAAGACTACTTTTTAGAACACGAACAAACGTTTTATTTTCTTGGCCTTCTTCAGATCGGAATTATAAA
This sequence comes from Norana najaformis, assembly GCA_964023275.1. Lineage (NCBI taxonomy): Eukaryota > Metazoa > Annelida > Clitellata > Crassiclitellata > Hormogastridae > Norana > Norana najaformis. Next base: position 6,819,382 of record OZ029917.1, on the reverse strand, counting down.
TAATGCTGAAGATTGAAGGCTTGTATTGTTTAGTGAAAACAGTTGAAAAGAATGCCTGACTGTGGTTTCGTTTATAGTTCTTGAAAAATGACTGCACGTTAAAACAGTTTTGCGAGTTCACAAAAGAAAACGTATGCCCACTGTGACATAAATACTGTTTAAATTGTTGTTAATAAGTTTTATTTCAAGGGGCTGTGGTGTGATACTTTTCAGTGCTGTGTTGTCTGCCTCTCTGACAGCTGTACTGGACAACATTACTTTAGGAAGTAAATTTCAGTGTCCAGTCTGCACTTTTTTACTTACATGCATACATGTATGTGAACTTGGGAAAGAATCATTTAACGAACATGGAAGATTATGATACTTCACTTTTTAACAGTTTTTTTAATTTGCAATTAAATTGTTTACGAAACTAAGACCTAAGTTTTTTGGTTGTACAGGACTCCAAAAACAGTAGTTTTGTGTGGTGCTTTATTAGGCCTGAATGTTTACATGTTCTCGTTACTGTAGCATACCTCGACATGTAACCGAACCATTCTTGCCCATCAATTTTGTTTCGACTGAGCACTTGTGAATAAGCTGGTTCCTGCGACTTGGCTTTCGTTGGATGCTGTAGAAATCTCAAGATTACGATTGTCTGACTCTTGAATTGTAATCTCTAGATCACTACACCAGCCAAAGAAAGCGCAAATTAGCTGGTACACAGCTAGGCAATCAGTGAAAACAAAATCGATAGGCAGGTAAGGTCCGATTCGGTTATCCAGACCTGGAATCGAGCCTGCCAACTGATTTTGTTTTCTTTGGTGGGCCTGTGAATAAGCTTGCCACCCGTGACTTGGCTTTCTTACCCACTGAAGAAATTTTGAGATACGATTACAACGAACTAGGCTAGAGGCCACTAACTTTCATGCATGAATGCAACAAGACTTCACCATAACTGTTTATTATTAGAAGTAGTAATGACCTCAGTCTAAGCAACGCCGAGACTGGATTCAAACTAGAAGTAGAACTAAACTGCAAAACAAAACAACAGACAAAACTAAAAGAAGATTCAGTCTAATGGTCAATGCACAGAAAACTAAACAATTGGTTATTGGAAACACCAATAACTATATATAAGCATCCAGTGTAACTTATTGAATAGGTAAATCAACTGAAGAATTGAACGCACCTCGCAAGCGTTTAGAAAAGTGGCCAGGGTTTGGAGAAGCAGGGAAATAAAGTAAACCTAGACAATAATATACAGTAGGCCTAGAATATGAAATGATACAGGCCATGTTCTTATACGCGAATCAGAATGCAAGACAATGAGAAAGCAAGATTCAAGAAACCCTCTCAGCAGAAACTAGTCTAAAGCAACGGTCATACGGAAATTGTAGGAATTTCAAGACTACAAAAGTTAGAAATAGTAACAGAAGACAGTATGATATACTACCAACGAAATCTTGTGGACACAGGACTCAGCCCTTTCCAACGAAAACTCTGAAGGTTTGACCTTATGGAGAGTAATGTCATCTGACATTACTGTCTATCTATTACACACCAGTAGCTTTTAAGTAACGCTTTAGAAATTTCGAGTTTACGATTAAGAAAAACTACTTGATCAAAATCGCATACTCGCGAAATCTCGAGTTTACGAGTAACATTACGATTACGCGTATTCGAGTACTTGCTGCTGGTTTAATGGCAAATTCGTTAAGAGCACTTTTTTCTCGTTCTTTCTGATCGAAGCCTGAGAAAAGACTCCTGTGGCATTAAGTTATTAGTGAGTATTTTAAAAGAAATCACCCGCAATTTAATGTCTAATTTAATTTATTTTTACATCAGTTTGCTGGAGAAATGATAGTTTATAGATTGTCACTAAAACTTTTAATGTAAAATTTTCTCTTTTATTGAAAGTTAAAGTTTTATTTTCGCCACGCGTCAACATGCAAATGCAATATGGCTACATAAGTAGCAACCTATCGTGTTATGTTGTTACAATAGTTAAATCGATCCAGAATAGCAAAGTTTCACTTATTAACAAACAGAGTCAAAGGTAATCTTTCGGCTTCTTAATTTAAACGATTCATCAAGTTAAACCTTTTCGCCAAGACATGAGCACGCTCACAATCGCACTTGTGATCGTTATGGCTCGGCCGTCAAATCTGCCACTGATAGCTACCACTACATTTTAGCAACGTGTAAGAAGAGATTGAAAACCTCTCTGGTTCATTTCCGATCTTGTAGACCGTGGAAGTCTATAAACCAGCTTCTTCATCAGAAATCTGCAGACCACTTCCAAATTTCGTCTTCTATAGCTGATTCATTTTGCTTTCTCTCCAGATAAAATTAGTTCCGTTTGCTATTTAGTCTTGCCTATCCAAAATCGCAAATCTTCCATATTCTACTAATTCTGTCACAAATAGTGTCTTGTCTGCTAACAGTTCCCCCTTTCTTCAACCACTCTGGTTATACCTTTTCTCAAGGAACCATCACTTGATAAGGAAGTCCATTCCAATTACCAGCCAGTTGTTAACCTCTTTTTCATATCTACGTTCACCAAATGCATTTCTTTTAGCTTGGGTTAACAATCATCTGACTTCCAACTCACTCGTTGACTAACATCAGTCTGAATTCACTGAATGGCACTCGTCTGAGACCCTGGTCACTGTCCTTGTTTCTGCCATTAATCAGTGGCAAATATCTTGTCTAAGTGGCCTCATTGATATTTTATCTGCCAAATGATGATCTCAAGCAAAACTCATTTGGTAACAAAGAACTGAATTTTGCTTGAATATGTACAGGGAATTAAGAGTAGACAAAAAGGAAAGGGGTGCCATTTTGAAAAACCAGTCCCATTAGGCTTAATGTCAGCTGAGTAGAAAAGAAACCATGACCATTCAACACAACTGACTTCACAAGCATGTCAAATGAGCAAAACTTGACCAGAAAAGTTACATTTTGTAGGTTGGTCTTCGTTGCACTTTGATCGACTTCACGATGTCTGGAGGTCTAGATGTTCTGGCTTTGAGGGAGGATGATGTGACGAAGTTCCTGTCATGTCAGACTCATATCGGTGTTTCTAATTTGGACTTCCAGATGGAGCAATATGTATTCAAGCGAAGAAATGATGGTGAGGAAAGTTATGGTTCTAAGTAATTTGTCTTCACTTCCAACTACACTGGGCCCTCCTTATAACATATGTCGTTACTGAGTGAATTCTGATATAATGCAGTTGAGAACATTGATCCTATGTTTAATCCAGCTGTAGGAATTGACCTGATTAAAATACAGCATCATGATAAATTCTACTGGATATTGCAGGACATGACATTTGAAGCCTGTGTTAAATTGTATCTTTACATATCTGCTAGATAGCCATGTTTCAGCACCTTTAAGACAGATATTTATAAGGGGCTATATAAATGGTCATGTACACAGATGACTCCCAAAGGTGATGTTTTGGAACACTGAGACTGCAATGTAACTGTGTTAGTCTTGCTTATTTTATGATATGGTCATTTCATGTCAACTCAACCAGTTTTGGGAAAAGTCTGTACCTCACCATCTCAGATGTTGATAATTTTTGGCCACTATGTAGATAAATGTGTATCTCGAAGGTCTGCAAAGTTTCAGACCTTAATACTTAGTAGTTCCAGCGATTTGAGACTTACAACACATCTGGGGTTGCTCCATCTTAAGTGCCTTGGCAAAGTACTTGCGTTTTACATTCTCTGGTTGCAGTATTTTAGTAGCTATTCTACATACAAGCATGAAACTTTGCATATAGCTTCAGTTTGTAGACCACCAACTTTGTGGTAAGTTTCGTGCTTGTATGGGCCATAGCTACTGATATGACATTCCTGAGAAATGGAAAAAGCATGTAATTTGCCATGGCACTGAAGAATGGGCAAACCTTATGTCTGTTGTAAGCAGACAGGTATTAAGGTCTAGTGTCATGACGCTCTGTATCTGTTGTTGACAAGGCACCTGAGTTGGCTTGGTTGTAAACCCCACAAAAGTAGCCTATTATTTAACATTCCTCTTTAAATCATTGTTTTTACATTATATTAAAGAATTTAGGGTTTGCTTGTCAATTTTGGTGAAGTACATTTTGCTTTTTGAACAGGCATCCACATAATTAATTTGAGAAGAACATGGGAGAAACTGCTGTTGGCAGCCCGGGCCATTGCAGCCATTGAGAATCCGGCTGATGTTTGTGTGATATCGGCCCGGCCCTATGGACAGCGCGCGGTTCTTAAGTTCGCTCATTACACTGGAGCGACTCCAATTGCTGGTCGTTTCACCCCAGGAACTTTCACTAACCAGATTCAGGTATACTTTTGTTTGTAATGTACAGGTGCAGTAGTTTAGCCAGCTTCAAAATGTTGTCCAGGTGACATTTATATTCGTATATATTCTTATATCCACAATTCAGCAAAACACTTCTGAAGCTAAAGTATTAATTTGAGCAAAAAACCACTTCCAAATATAATGCATATTTATTTTAAATGTCAGTGAGTATGCTAAAATAAGTCAGGTTTTTAAAATATGTTTACTTCATCTTCCCACTGAAAAGTTACTAAGATGTTCTGAATCTGCCTGCTACTAGTAACAAAATCGTGCTTTTACTTCTATGCGATGTGTATGGGGAACCAGCAACCACATAAAGCCCAATCTATTAATATGTGTACATCATATATATTAAGAAAGCTTTATAAATGCTTTTATGGTGCTTTTGTTCAGACGGCTTTCCGTGAACCAAGGCTGCTGGTGATCACAGACCCAAGGACTGACCATCAGCCAGTCCGAGAGGCTGCATATGTCAACGTGCCTGCTATTGCCTTGTGCAATACTGACTCTCCCTTGAGATACATTGACATTGCAATTCCTTGCAATAACAAGGTATAGATTAGTGTGTTCATGTTTCTTTCAGGTTTTTGTTAAATGTTGCGAAAGTAAAATGCAGATCATTCTACTGCTAATGAGTTGACGCTGAAATTGATTCCATCACAAGCTGGTAAATGTTGGTAACTGGTAAACTTAAGGGTAAGCGTAAGGCTAAGGAGTAGAATTTGACCAACAGAGATCACCAAAGACCAAGAAAATGCAAGAAGATGTCCAAAAGAAATGCAAAGAGGTGAAAGAGAGGAACATAGATCAGGGATCAAAGCAATTCAGAAGAAATGTAAAACATATAGCAAGGCACATAAATATTCAGACAGTCTTGCAAGAAGCCTAAAGATTGCCGGATATAAAGTAAGTAAGTACTCTTTATTAGAGTGAGACAAACAACCGCGCTTTACAACAATGGTGCACAGAAAACGTTAAAAAGGTACAGTATGTGTAAAACAATTTTGTGAGTCTAACTTTACATGAGTTCAAGAGAACAAATGGCATAAAACGCTAACGTTGTATACGGTTTACAAGATGAAGTGATGGAACTGGTATGTTGGTAAAACAGGCTTATTAATGAATATATCAAGTTGTTGCTGAAAATTTTCTGAGAGCAGTAATATGTAAATGTCAAGATTACATTATGGCAAAAGTGTGAAAACTTGAGCTTTGATATTTATTAGCATTTTGGTTAGAAATTAGTTTCATCTTTAGGCCTGTTCCATTCACTAATTTCATCTCATGAGTGACTGCCTGTGATTAAAATTTGGCATCTGGCACATGAATCTTTTATTATTTCTATTATAATTTAAAATGATTGTTTTTTAAACTTGTGCTTAAATGGGAGATTTGTGTGTAACTTGAAGAGTGTGCACTCGGTTGGTCTGATGTGGTGGTTGTTGGCTCGTGAAGTTCTCCGTCTTCGTGGAACCATTAGCCGTGACATGCCTTGGGAAGTCATGGTTGATCTGTTCTTCTATCGTGACCCAGAAGAGGTATTTTGTTGTCTGTTATTATGCTTTAGAGTTTTCTATCTTAAGATCTCAAAAAAGTAATATAATTGTATCAGTATTTGGAAGAGGTAAGACGTGATGTGATTATAGGTTTTGACAATTTAAAGGCAGCTGTATTTTGCATACGTGAGTTGGCTGTTTGAACGCTAAGATATTTTCTTATGACATAAAGTAGCTTTTATTCTATAATAACGTTTTTCTTTATAAAAATTAGTGTTTAAAATGTAGCTGTTTGCTTGAAGAGATAAAAAAAAATTTTTACCTTTTATGGGCAAAGGATGCCAGCTTAAAAATCATAACTTGCATTTTGATTGTTAAATACATGTTTGGTCAATGGTGAAGTTGTTTTTGCTGTAGACCGAAAAAGAAGAGACTGAAGCTGTGGTTAAGGTTACTAAGGAGCAGCCTGAATATGTTCCAGAGGAGCAGCCTTTTGTCCGAACTGAAGTTACTGATGTAAGCGGAAAAAATATTACAGAAAGTCAAGAAATTAAGCTGCAGCATTTAGAAACAAGCAGACTGATAAAATGAAAACAAAACTAACTCATGCTGTCAAATGCTTTCAGCTATGTTCTTGCATTACGATGTTATTTTAATATAGGTATTTGTAGAGCATGCATTTTAGATTGTGGTTTTAGATCTGTTCTGAAGTCATGTATGGCACACTGTAAACAGTATACAAGTAATAAATGCTGTATATTAACTTGTGTGATGTTGCTTGAATGTTTACATGCTCTGCTGTTTATAGCTGATATATTTGGGAGCCTGGATTTTTAGGTGAAGGAAAGCAATAATTGTCAAAACCTGGTCTTTCAGTTGCAGTGTTGCAGAACCAATATGCTGTTGAGGAGTATCTTCAGTTGCCTGATAACGTTTTGTTTAAATGCTTGTAGTGGGCGACCGAGAGCACTCTACTTCAGGCAGCTGCTCCTGCTCCAGTCCAACCAGGCTATCCTCCTACTGAAGATTGGTCGGCAACTGATACGGGTGACTGGGGAGCCACCCCAGCACCTGTTAAAAATGAGTGGGGAGGTAGTGCTGCAGACAACTGGGATTAAGCAGGAGTCTTGTGCACCATTTGAGCAGTCTCCTGTATTGTATGCTGATGAATATGAAATCACCAGTTCTTTGGTAAAATTAAAATATAACTCGTTTGTAAACATTCATGTGCCAGGTGTGGTAAAGTCACTCAGTGCATTTAGCTTGCAATCCAATGATTGCCGGTTTAAGTCTGCTATTAAAGCAGGTGATCTGTAATGACTTCACAGGTTGTTGCACACTGATGAATTTAGCTTCAGCAAGAGCTGAAGAATTGTAAGCCGTACAGTACTCTATCCTGGCATCTTTGGTACTTGTCCTTTGTCGGCTCAGAACTTGGGAGAAAAAATTGAACATCTGTATCTGAATAGGTGTATGGGAGACTGCTAATTTAAAAATATTGACATATTAAACATTGTGAATTGAGTTTTTATTATACAAAAAAAAAATGGTGCATCTATATTCAAATTTTTGTTCTGTTTTTGTTGTAAAGTTAGATTTTGAAATTTGTCAGGTAGTCACATGATTATCTTCAAAACGGCAGAACTGCTTTCTCTGCATGTCCTGGTATGTATTTAGTAAATTATTAGTATGACACACTGAAGTGATAATTTATCCTTTTCAGATTTGGTTTCTGAAACAGTAGATTATTAAACAATGAAGTCTAAAGTTACTGCAAAATCAGCCCTGTATAATTATTTAACTCCATACTGTGTTTGTTTTAGCAATGATGCAAATAGCCTTGTAGAGAGGCCTCAAAAAGATTAATGTGCCCATCAGTTTTATCCAAGCGATTATCCATTCTAGGATTGGCATACAATGCCACGAAACTCCAGGACAAGGAGTCTCACTCTTCTCACTTGAAGCCACAGCACCGAAGTTAATGGGGTGTCAACATTTCACGTTGGCGAACAGTCTGGCCTACTAGCTTCTGACTTACAGTACTTGACTAGCATTTAACAACAATAATAATACTAATGACGAACAATACAACGTTTATTGGTACATTAGCAGATTTATTTTGCTGAGTTGCACCCAGCACTTGTGCCTTTGGCTTCAGGCCCAGATACAATGTATACAAGTGAAGAATCTAACCTGATGAATTCATTGAAAAATGAGCAGGGTCCATCCAGGCCATACGGTTGATATAGAAAAACGTAGATTTGCATTTCTTTGTCATCAGTCACTGCTCTACATACTGTAGTTTCGTATGATTCATAAACTTAGAAATTTTGGATGAAATTCAGTCGTCTATGTCGTTAATCATGGGCGTAGCAATAGATTGTGCAGGTTGTGCAAATCACAATGGCCCACGAGGCCAGGGTCGCCTGGGCCCCAAAGGGGTCAAGGCCCGGTTGCTCAATTAAGTAAAGCAAAATAGCCAAAGTTCAGTTTGCACACGGGCCCTCGGAAGGCTAGCAACGCCACTGTTGTTAATAGGAATAATGGACAGCCTATAACTGCAATAGGCCTACTAACCTGCTAATCTTCGCGAACTCTACCATGCAATAAATCCACTCTACCCGTTCATCCTCTCTCCCGTACCTCTGTAACTACTCTCAAGTTCTCGAACGAATCCGCTGGTGAATAAGCTAATGTCGGGCGCTTTACTTGACTAGTTGGCTATATCAGTAAACGCGAATGCCTAGGAATCTGTGCGTGAGGATCCCCGGTTCGCAACCCGAGCGCGGCTTATTTCAGAGATTTGAATCTAGTGCTATGACGATCAGTACACGGGGACCTTAAATGGCGTGGCGTACATTCAAATAGGCAGCGTTTGTGATGAAGGATCTCGCCCGATAAATTCATTGAAAAAATGAGCAGGGTCGAGGACATGCGGTAGCTATAGAAAACGTGTACATTGATATAAAACCGTTTGTTTCAGCTTTAGAGTAGGCGTAACTCTATAGAAAATGTCGAGATTACGTTTACTCAGAAACAGAGGGAAACAGGCCGAGGAGCTGTTACGACTGTGATAATTGAAAGGGCGTAACACCTCGACGTCCTGTTATTATCCGGACCCTTTTGCCCATCAATTTTGTTTTGACTGAGCGCCTGTGAATAAGCTGGTCCCCGCGGCGCGGCTTTCGATGAGCGCTGTAGAAATCTCGGAATTACGATTACGATTATCCTATAATTACCCATAAAATTTGGAAATCGCTACATAACCATAACTGCTCCACTCCTAGAGTAAACTCTTACCAGAATTATGACAATTCTCTGAGCCATCATACAAACTCACGACCACTTCACCCCTTAAATGTATGCGCAGGTCCACTGAAAACTGATACAGTCCTCTTCCGCAGATCCTATCCTGATTCCTCTTCTTCCCCTTATCTCTCCTGCCGATTCAATTCCAAACACTTCCTACCGTAGCCGTCTGACTGCCTGACTCTTGGAAATTGACAGGGAACTGAACCCTTCTTGTCTATCGTTTTGTTTTTACTGAGCGCCTGTGAATAAGCGACTTAGCTTTCGTTGGACGCTGTAGAATCTCGAGTTTATGATTACGATTTTATGATTACATGTAGATTGTAAAACGATCGTTTGTATTCTAATTTTAAGCCGAATTCAGAAGTTCGGTCTTTGGCGTTACGCATGTTACGTCATGTACATCGTTATGCTATATGGTGGAAGGGTGCCTTTTGTCACTTGTTTGATTTGTTTTTCAAACAAGGTTAGTCGGGGGATCCATATGTAATTTTGGCTTTAATGCTAATCGTCATTGGTCCTTAAAAATCAGTCAAGGAAGTCGACTGTAATAATTGAAGAAGGCCTTTGTTCAGGTTCTCGAATACAGTCTTTATAAAGGGTCTGAAACGGACCTAAATTGTAGATTTTTCTTGATTATGCTGGATAATAAGAATGCGTCTTCAAACATGTCGGCTATAAATGTCATTTAGAAAATCGGCGGTCACATAAATAAAGTAGTTGCGTTTAGTCTTAATAATTATTGTACATAATCGTGATAATCATTCAAAATCGGAATTAAGCCTGTCGGGTATTTCTATGAAAATTTGTGGAAATATATTTACAGTTTCTAGCGCAGTTGCCGTGAAACTGCGTCAACACCATGCCCTACTTTTGCCCTACTTTGCCCTACTTTTATAGTATGATTATAATCTACGTATCTATTCAGCACCAAAGAAATCGTAATCGCGAACTCGAGATTTGTACAGCTCCCAGAGAAGATAACTTGTGAGAGCCAGCTTATTCACAGGGGCTCACTGAGAGCAAAATCGATAGGCAGGTAAGTTTAGTTCAAGAGTCAAGCGTCAGGTAGGCACTCAGACGACTACGGTGGACAGTGTTTAGAATTGGAGCAACAAGAGAGATAAGTGGAAGAGAATGGATTAGGATAGGATTTGCAGAAGAGCAGTATTTTCAGTTTAGTGAAAGACCTACACAGAGATTGCAAGAGGTGTGTTCGTGAGTTCGTGGGATGGGTCAGATAATTGTTGTAATTTCGGTGGGAGTCTATTCAAGGGGGTGGAGCTGCTATGGCTGTGGAGCAATTTCAGATTTTAAAGAAGAGGTGATGGAAGAGCAGAGAAGTGTTAGGGCAGAAGAGGAGCGGGTTGAGTGGTGTAGACTGACAAAGATAGGTTACATTAGATTAGATAATCTAGAGCCACTATAATGATGCATAGACCCTAGTAAGTGAAACCAATAAATAGCTGTGACCTAGGATCAGCTTGGTCAAAGTTTAGAATCAATTGTGTGAAGCTTAGCTGCTTTTAAGAACTGTTATGGTGAATGATGTAATTACTGGTACTTATGCAGAGTTTGTCTACCTGTGAGCATGGATACGAAGATCTCGGTCTTGCTGATTGAGGGAATGACTTGTCAGAATTGTGTTCAGAAAATCGAATCCAACCTCAAGAAACTGAATTCTGTCAACTGTGTCAAGGTATTTGTTGAACAAATGTTAAATGATAATGCAAAAAGTTCAGATCATAGCGTCAGCATGTTATGATGGCTTTGGTTAAATTCATTTAGGACCTCTGTGAGATTCTTAAAGGTACTATACAAATAGACTGCTACATACGTAATGTATTTGTCACGAGGTATCGTCACTATCGAGTGTATCCAATGTTACTTTACATGAGAGATTAACATTATCATTGGATTAAATTAATGTCTGGTAGTGCAAATTTTCTGACATTTTAGGTCAATTTAGAAGAAAGTTCTGGCATCGTACAGCATGACCCGAACGTTTTAACCGAAGATGACATAGTCAGGTGCATTCATGAACTGGGATTTGGTGCAAAGTCTGACCCTAAACCATATGAAGATGCACTGATTGACATAGAGGGCATGACTTGCATGAGCTGTGTCCGCAACATTGAAGGAAAGTTGCTCTCAACAAATGGCGTGAAATTTGCCAGAGTAATCTTGGAAAGAAAGCTTGGAATTGTCAAGTACGATCCCAGCGTAGTTTCCCAGTCAGTGCTTGTGGATATTGTCAGTGATATGGGATTTGATGCTGCACTGAGATCGTCAGAAAGTGAAAAGGTGGCAGCCGGTGACCGAGCCACTGTTCAGTTTTTTGTTTCAGGAATGACGTGTGAATCTTGTGTGAGGAGCATCGAGACATGTGTGAAAGCTCAGAAGGGTGTGAAGGGTGTAGAAGTTTCGTTGGAAAAGGGTCGTGCGATTATCGAATATGTGACAGAAGACACAAATCGAGATGAGCTTCATGGTCTGATAGATGGCCTGGGGTTTGACGTTTCATTGTGTCAAGGACCATCGGCGCCTGTGTCGATGCTAAGTCATTCGACGATTCATGTGCAAGGGCTGGGTTCGGATGAGCAGTCAAACGAAATTATGCGTGGTGTGATTAAAGAGCTTGGAGCAGTCGAGGTAATGGTACTTGGAGGGAAGAGCCAGATTAGAGTGACTTACCACGAAGGTCTGACTACTGCTAAAAGTCTTTGTGAGTCTGTGACAAAACTTGGGTTTACAGCAAGTGTGGTTGGCGAGGAGGAGAAGGTGGAGGAGCCCCTTGAGTGTGAAATTTCTGTTAAGGGCATGACGTGCAACTCATGTGTCGTGAGCATTGATGCAGCGGTCAGAGAGGTCAATGGGGTGTTTGAGGTTCAAGTTTCTCTAGCCGATCAATTGGCAAAGGTGAAATTTTATGGGTCAAAGACCTCACAGGCTGCTATTGTAAAAATAATCGGTGATATTGGATTTGAGGCCCGGTTGGAGGGCGGCACAGCTGCACAGTGTGTGAAGGAGGGTGTGATCTCAGTCAAGGGGATGCATTGTAATTCATGCACTCGGAATATTGAGGGAAGACTGAAGGAAACACCTGGTCTGATCTCGGTGAGTGTATCTCTACTAGAAGAGCTGGCAAGGGTTCAATACACTCCCGAGGTCATAAGTCTGGAACAGATCAGAAGCTTAATAGAGGAGGTTGGTGACTTCCAAGCTACAATTGCAAAGTCTAGCAAGCAAGGTAAGAGTATTTTCATTCATGATGTAGTATTACCAGTGTATACACTGTAATAAATGCCAAGTAGTGATAGGTTGTAAATATATTGTAATGTTGTACTTTTTTGTAGAAAGTGTTTATACATAAATCATATTCTATAATAAACTCTGATACTTTCAATAAATGCAGCAAGAAATTTCAGCAATGTTATGGTATAAGTGGAACGGCAGCTGTCAATTGTTTTAATGTATGGCATCAAAAAGATAATAGTAGTTTAATCTAACACATATACAACATTTTCTAATAGATTTTAATGACATATATACTCTAAATGTGTTGTGTTCAGGTCTTTGCAAATTCTTTCATTTTCCAGATAAGCAACACTGCCCAACATCTTCAAAGTCTACATCGTTGGAGTTGATTCCGGAAATAATCGTTGTTCCAGAATGCTCTCGTGGGAATGATAAGTCAAAAGAAGTAGATGCTAAACAAGGCAGGAGCCCAAGAATCGGACAGAAGGTGTCCTACAACAGACATAAATATGGAGTGACAATTCATGATGCTGAGGACGACGAAGACTTGGAGAAATGCTACTTCAAGGTCACTGGAATGACTTGCAGTTCGTGTGTTGCAAACGTAGAACGTCGACTTCGGAAAGTGGAAGGTAGGCCAAGAACAGTTTTGTCTTTGTTCTTGAAGCGTTGAAGCGAAGCGGTTTTTTTAAAAAGTGACCTGTTTAGCCATAGATGTGTCATCGTGCAATTTCTGTGTGTTTGGCCTACTAAGAATTTTTTTACCCCACTTGTCAACAAGCAGTGGGACTTCGGTTTTATTTGGTTCTTCAGGCAGTGGTCATGGTTGGGCAGGTCTTTTGAAATCAGTGTGAGTTGAATTATAAGTATCTCTTTGTTTGCCTGGCGAGCTAAGTAGCCTGGTCTAGCCTGATGCTGATGCATCATTGAGTTTTGCGTCATTTCGAGACTATAGTTTCTGGTTCGGGGTAAATGAACTTGTATGGTCACAGAGACAAGATCTTCTAGTGTCATCTGGTCTGGTCTGCTTTCCCAGCTGGTGACACCACAAAGTTAGCTGTCTGGTTGTCTAGAGGGTGGGGGTTTAAACCCCTGCAGAAGCAGAAAGATGTTTAGGTTTTCTTATCAACTTACTTACTTACTACCAGGTGAACACAGCTGTAAAGTGAATACACTGACCGTGCACTGTTGGTGGGAAGATCAGGTGGCAAGGGAGAGGACTTCTTATCTGGTTTAACTCTGCTGAATCCTGTTATTGGCTTCTGCATTAGTTTTCATGTCAGCAAGAATGTTTTGCATTTATCATAGCATTCATTTTTTTTGCAAAACAGACATCTTGAAATACCTTACTGCCCTGATTATTACTTTTACATTTATCAAGTGCCACTATCTAATGACTAAGCATCAATCGATGGCGCTGAGCCAGTGTGATATCTTGAAGGACTTGCTCAAGGTTCCCGCACAATATCTGTCTCAGAGGAGGCTCATACCCATGCACTCTGTTACAAGACGAGCGCTTTAACCAATAGGCTACTGTCCCCCATGTCTCGGAATGGATTTGAACCTGTGTCCTCTGGGTTGACAGTCCAGCATGTTAACCACTGGACTATATTGGTAAGGTAATCGCTCATTTTTTATCTATGCCAGTTACAACGGTAATCATCAGAGGTACCTGGATGATGGGGTTTTATTTTGGCTAAGTTGCAAACGTGACAGCAGGAATGCAACAACTGGAGAGCCTTTCCTTACCGATTGCTTGGCTTAAAACCTAATTGTCATTTCACATAATACACAGGGATTTAGCTGAACAGAGTATACTAGTGCCTTTGTGAAGTTTATAGCACCTTTGTGTGATTCTAAGATGCGTAATGAAAATACCCAGACACACACGTACACACACACACAAACACACACACATGCGTCCGTCCAGCCAGCCATACATACATACATTCATACATATATACTGGTGCATTCATACATTCATGCATACATATATATATATGTGCACTGCATAAATGTGCAGTAATGGAAACTTCATATCCTAGAGACGTGCATGTAGTTTATTTTAAAAGGCTTCCTGAATTTTTTTAGTAGATTTTTGAAAGAAAGAAGGGTTCTTTCTTTTTGAAAAGATTTTATAAGTGACTGGATTGCTTCTGCTAATTTTTTAGGCATAAAGACGGTTCTTGTTGCCCTGATGGCTGAGAAGGCAGAAGTGAAATACGACCCGGCCTATATAATGCCCTCTCAGATCGCTAGTCACATCAATGCACTTGGGTATTGTGCAACTCAGCTGGAGGGTGAAGTCAATGGCCAGGCCATCATCGAAGTCAGGGTATGTCCCACAAAAGCACGTAACAGGTATCTGAGATTATATACATACTGTTTGGTGATTAAAGAGGACAAAATAGATAAATTCAAGAAATATGTGGATGTTTTTGATTTTTGGACAATTTGTTCTAGATTTGGGGCCCGACGTTATGCAGAAGCTAGAAAGAATGTTCTTGGTGCATTAATTAACATCTCGTGTCTTATTATTTTGGGTTTGAAAATGTATATATTTGAAAAATGGATGACTGTATTAAAGATGTTTTAGTTTTGTGGTCTACAAACATTGCTGCTCTGGAGTCATACTTGTTTTATCAATACAATTTATTTTTGATAAGCAGCGTTCCCTTGCAAAACCTAACTACCAAGAATATGTGCTGTATGATTCGGGGTAAATTGTTTATTCACCGCTTTTTCTTACCAAATTTTAACTCATTTTAATTTGTTATTGAAGATAGCTATATGATCCTTTAGGATTTCAAACAAATCTCCGGAGATTAAAGATTTACGTCTGGAATGTAAATCTTTAATCTTTACATCTGGAATGGCTAATCACTGTCAAGACCTGGCAGCTTGAAAGTGTTGTGGAAGATGACAGAATTACTTCACTGCCATTTTAAGTATTCATTTGTCATTTGCAATTGAAGATCGAAGGTATGACTTGTTCATCCTGTGTTCATCTGGTTGAGTCGACGCTTCTGAAGAAACCAGGACTCATCGCGGCTTCTGTTGCACTGGCGACATCTAGAGGCAAATTTACGTATGACGTGGCAGTGACCGGCACAAGAGACATTCTGGACGCAATCAAGGTTAAAGTGTCTTCATGGCATGTTTTTTTTGTGTTGGCTTGCCAAAAAAACTAAGTAAAACATGTTGCTTACTTGAGGCTTGAAAGCTGTAGCCTTTCAGGATTCTTTTGCATATATTATCCATTACAGGAAATGTAGGACATTCTTAGGAATTCAAAACTATGATTCAGACATTGCTTACGTCTCTGAAACCTTTGAAGTGAAACCTTTTTGAGTTTATGCTGAATTGAGAGGAAATGTTGTAATTTTGTAGGAATTTTTTATCTGCATTAGTCAGAAATAATTTTTTCTTGCTACGAATATAAAACCTACCTGGTAGTTTTTGTTGTGGTGCGTCGAGAATGTTTTTAATTACTCTGACTGATATTTTATGAATTGCATTTGCTGATTTCAGTCGATTGGTTTTACTGCCACGCTACTTGATAACAATCAGAGAGGTCTTGAGTATTTAGACCATAAAAAAGGGACAACAAAGTAAGTTAGTTATAGCATTGGGGAACTTAATTTCTTGTAATTATATTTAAAAATGCAAAAGTTTAATGTGTCAAAATTTAATGAAACATACCCTGGTTTATAAGAGTTACTGGAAAAGTAAGTAGTGCTTGCACTGTATCTTACTAGAGTTTAGTTTCCCCATCTGGGTTGTAGCATACTTGTAGTTTTTGATTAGCATACTTGTAGTTTTTGACTAGCATACTTGTAGTTTTTGACTACTAGTGGCGACTGATTGGTGTCCTGTGCATTATTATAATGGTGCTTTAGAAATTTTCGGTTTAAACTAGTTTTCTCAGATCATGCATGGAGAGCTTAGATGCTAGTGAGTATTTGCAGTCATGATGTTGCATCTGTAACAAAGTTTTGGATTGCTTGAGCCTTTAATGGTTCATGTTTACATGACTAATTGATAATTGCTTGTAAGATAGAGCATTTCTATCGTTCAACAAGTAAAATTGTCTTATCTGCATTCCAGTTGTATCCATAGTTACTGAAAGATATCCCAAATATCACGCTTTGGAAGGGCTTTTGTGACCTGTCTTTCATTGCATAAAGAACAATCAGAGGTTTTTTATTGAAATTCTCCTCTCTTGATTGAATTTTTGTTTCCTTACACACGTGGGTGCACAGTTACTTTTTAAAGCCTTTCACCAAGTTTCATTTCCGGTCAGTCTGTTTAATTGTCTTTCATCGTTCACAGTTGATATTTCAAATGTTTTCTGAAATGTCCTGTAGATGGCGTAACTCGTTCCTGTTTTCACTGATCTTTGGTGTTCCTGTCATGATCGTCATGGCCTACTTCATGATCTCCATGTCCCACAAGTCCTGTCCAAGTGAGTCACATGGAAATCATTCGGACAGTCCAGCGACCACAAGCCACGAAGGGATAACATCACATATGCATAACGACCAAACGACGTCGATGACAAATGTGTCAACAACTACAAGACATGACAACAGTTGCCACAAAATGTTTATGGTGTTGCCGGGTCTGTCGTTGGAGAACTTGCTGCTGTTTTTGCTTTGTACTCCTTGCCAGGTATTTATCAGTCCTTTGGAGATTGGTTAAAGCAAGTCTCTAGTTGCTACTTTTATATCAGTTATATATACATAACATATATATACAATATATATACACATTATTATTACATATATTGTATATACATATTATATATGTATATACTTTTATATCAGCAGTATGCTCTAGATGCAGTTCATGTGCATACTAGGCATCGGGTCTATTTAAAGTTATCAAACATTTCTGTAATGCTCTCTAAGTCAACTCATGTGGGCTTTAAAGAAATGGTCTACCACTGGCAAATTGGGATCTGGCAAAGCTTACAAGTTCTTCACTTATGACTGCCAGGGCCAGTGACGTCGACCCTACCTTACCCTGCAGTTTAAACCCTTTTAAGTTTGTTTTTTTGTTCTTTGTTTATTTGTTCAGATTCTCGGAGGTCGCTACTTCTATATACAAGCGTACAAGGCTGTGAAGCATTGTACGGCAAACATGGATGTTCTCATTGCTATGTCAACCTCCATTGCTTACCTGTATTCTGTTCTGGTTGTCGTCATCTCTATGGCGCTGAAGGAACCTGACAGCCCAGCCACCTTTTTTGATACACCCCCCATGCTGCTTGTTTTTATTACTCTTGGACGCTGGTTAGAACATGTTGCCAAGGTATGTCTGCAATTCGTCTTTTGATGATTTCTGAACAGAGGATATAAAAGTCTGATTTTAAGAAAATGTCTGTCTATGCAGTGTTTTGGCAGTTTGCTGTAAAGTAAGCTTGTAATTATCAGGTGTTAGAGGTAGTGACTAGATGGTTGGCAAGTGTTGGATTGCACAAAATTGAATGTAATTTCAAGCCCTTGTTTCTAAATCTTGCTAAACTTGCTGCCTAATTGTATCTGTTATATTGTTTTACATTGTGTCATTGTAAGTTTCATTATATTATGACTTGCAAGTATGAGCATTTATTGTGTATTTAATAGAGTTGCCGGGTATTTTATTTTTTGATAATTTACATGTAGGAGCATTTGTCATTTATTTGATAACTGATCACTTAATCTTCCAGAGTTTTGTAGTTATTATTAAAAACATGTATCGTGTGCACACAATTGGCTAAACTGATGCTGATTTACACAGATTGTCACCAAATCGTCCTAGTATGAGATTATTTCTGATTCAGTAGAAGAGCACTTTTCCACCATGTCACCAACCTACCAGGAACTGAGTCCTTGTTTTTTCAGAAATGTTTCCTTCTTCAGCTGACTGACCTTTTGGTTGCTGTTACAGGGCAAGACATCAGAGGCTTTGGCTAAGCTGATGTCTCTGCAGGCGACGGAGGCCCTACTGGTCGAACTCGACAAAGAAGGAAATATTCTTCGTGAGGAAAAGCTCCAGGTTGAACTTGTCCAGAGAGGAGATGTTCTCAAGGTGAATTGCGCTTTTGTCTTCTCAGCTCCAGATTTATTCTACACGTGGCCTTGCTTAGAAATTGCAATAAAATGTCAAATTTCGGATTCAGCTTAACTTTCGGTTTGTAATGAGTTTTTAAGCCGTGTCGTTGTTTCAAATGTTCAGTCTTTGTTCAGTCATTCACAATCATAATTGTAAGTGCTTGTTTAAGTAGCGCATCTTCAGAAACTCCTCAGGGATGCTTCCAACCTGCACCAAGACCATGATCAGATAGAGTGGTCTTCAACTGCGTTGGCGTATTATTCATTCATACATTAATATGTGCACACACTTGTGATTCATGTTCTGGTTTTTTGCGGCTTGGCACGTATGATGTCTTGTTGCAAAGATAAATAAGTTTGCAGCTGGATTGTTGTTTATTAATTCTTCTGTTTTTCAGTGATTCCTTCAATCATTTAAGTGCAATTGCAGTAGCAATATTAAAAAACTTAACAGTATGCCTTGTAAATAGGTGTTGCCTGGGGAAAAGATTCCAGTTGATGGCCGAGTGCTGGAAGGTGTGTCAACGTGTGATGAATCACTCATCACGGGTGAATCAATGCCGGTAACAAAGAAACCGGGCAACGATGTGATTGGTGGATCGTTGAACCAGCATGGGACCCTGCTTATTCAGGCGACACACGTTGGAGCAGACAGCGCTCTGTCACAGATTGTTAAGCTCGTTGAAGAAGCACAGACTTCAAAGGTTGGAGATTTTTCTTTTGACTACGTCTGCTTGGTTTGTTAATCTGTTCTTACACTTTCTGAAGTTTTTCCTTCTCTGATGTCTTTCTGTTAGTGGGCTTTTTTGCCTTCGTTTGAAATTTGTTTGAAATATTCATTATGTGAAGAATTATTGATTTTGTAGACTGTATTTGTGTATATCTAAAAAAAATTTCTGAACTTTAAATTCTGCATAAAATTGTAAAACCTTTTTGATGAGGTTTCTTGTATGTGTGTATGAATGCATGTATTATGTGTATATGTATGTATGTATGTATACTGTATGTGTGTGTGTATGTATGAATCATCTATACACTTAACGCAGTGCCTTTAAGTACATCGCAAAAGTGCTGCTTCTTGCTGTTTGATATAGGCACCGAGTCAACAGTTGGCTGATAAAATTGCTGGATATTTTGTGCCTGGAGTTATCATTGTATCTGTTCTTACTCTTGTCGCCTGGATCATTGTTGGCTATGTTAACATCGACCTAGTCGATCCGGATTACGAGGTCATTTTAATATCATTTTCTTTGTTCCTTGCTTAATAATCCATCAACATAACTGATCTTCCAAGAAGAATGTAGTAAATTTAGAGATAATATTGCTTAAAGCTGCACTCTTTTTGTAGAATAGGTTTTCCATTCCCTCTGAATTTATCAGTTGGTTAACAAGTCTCAGATATAATTAAATATTTTTGTAACAGTTTCTAACTGTTCCTGAATTGTGGATGTATTATAGATTAGTATTTGAAATGCTTTGTCTTAGATTTGGTTTTACTCAAAGTACTTCTGAATAAAATAATGAAAATCAACTTGAAATAATATAACTATTTTTGTGACAGTTCCATTTGTGAAAGAAATAATTATTACTGTTATTATTCACATATTCATATATTCATATTCACGTATTCATGTATTCATATTCACATATTCATATTCACGTATACAATGTAAACGTGAGGCAATTGTGAGGTGCCTGCTTAATGATTATCCTGTTAGATTACATTAGATAATAGAAATCACATGTTTAGGTTTAATTAGTTGATGATGAAATTGGGTCATGCAAATAAATTATTTGTTGTTATGTATCATGATTTAGGCCAATGGTCACAGCATTCACGAGGCCGTGTTTGAGCACGCATTCCAGTTTGCCATCACTGTGCTGAGCATAGCATGTCCGTGCGCTCTTGGGCTGGCAACCCCTACAGCGGTCATGGTTGGCACTGGCATTGGTGCCACAAATGGCATCCTTATCAAAGGAGGAGAGCCGCTGGAGAAAGTTCACAAGGTATGACGTTGTAGTTGTACTTTGTTCATTGCTGGAAGCAAAACCTACATTTATGTAGCATTGGTTTAATTTTGTGTCTATTAATTAAGAAATTTCACATACTGCTCTAACATTATTACTCTGCATAAAAGCCATATTGTATTGTATTAATTGTATTTTGAAACACTCAGCTGATGTCTTACAAGCGTTTTATGAGAGTGTTTCTGTGGAAGTCTCCATGGACAGGTTTTCAGTGGTACTTTTATTAGATTCTTGAGACAGTTTAACCAGGAAATTTCTCACATCTGGGGCTTATTGTTTTACTGGTTTAATCAACACTGGTAAACTTCTTTAGACATTGCTAACAAGGATTTTCATGTCATTACATGTTTTGTTTTCCAAATTTTTGTACCATTTGAACCAAAAGTACTAGCCACAGGGTCATTTTCTGTGTGCAACATTTATTGGTCTTCACTGCATCAAGTGTGATGCCTTTGCTGCTTGCAGATTAACAGCGTAGTTTTTGACAAGACTGGTACTGTTACGCATGGAGTCCCAAGGGTCTCCCGTGTTGCCATGTTTGTGAAGGAGTCCATTTGCCCTCTTCACGTCCTTCTGGCAATTGCTGGCACAGCAGAATCCAGCAGCGAACATCCAATTGCAATTGCTATTGTCACGTATGTTAAAAAGGTAACCTGACATACTTCTTTTTGACATGTTTTTTGATTTTTGTTTCTACTGTGCCTTTGTTTTTTCACATGCTTATGTTTTAGTGTTTTTATTTTTACTATATTGTTGTTGTGTTTCTCTTCTTTGTGTATAAACATGTCTGCTAATTTTCGCTTGCCAGGTAAATAAAGTAAGTAACTAGTGTATTTGTTAACATGCCATATGTTGAATGAGGAACCTTACATGCAAAAACAAGTATAAGGCTTTATTTATTACTCGCCTCTATCAAAAACAGTTGCGAGAGGTGGTCCTGGAGGATGAAGTATCTATCAGCTGATAATCAGTCATGGATAACAGTGACAACCAAACAACTTTGCAACATTACCTTTCATTCAGGTTACCTGGGTTGATTAGAAATCGTCGGTTTCACTTTGTGTACTGTATTTCTAACATTGAATGCAGAGGTAAGTGGCATTTGTAAATGTGCCATTATGGTGTCGTGATAGACCTGAATGTTTACATTTTGCAGACAATAAAGTTTTTATGTTGCAGTACTTTTGTGAAATTCTTTGAAGATGTTGAAAGTGGAGCAGCTGGGTAAAGTGACCGACTTTACTGCGATACCTGGCTGTGGTCTGAAGTGTAGCGTATCGAACATCGAATCTGTCGTTGAGTCTGGAGTCGCTGATGTGGAAACAATGAACAGACGTAACAGTTCACTTAGCATAAAGGCCCTCATCACAAGACTTCATTCAGATGGGGACACTGGTGCGAGTTTACAGATTGAGGGTAAGTTTATCCTCAACATTAGACTTTTCTTTTAATCTTATCTTTATTCTGAGCCCTGTCCATTTCTTACTTCTCTGTAGCCTTTGTCTGTCATCCATATATGTCATTGTCTAGAAAGTATCTTGTTCCTGGTACGCAGTTTTTATTCACAGTGGTTGGTCTCTCTGTCTGGAACTCACCACCTCCTCATGTCTACAACTCTCTTAGTGTTACTGTCTTTCACTCGAAACTGAAAATTTCCAGTTTGTTTGTGATTCTTCTGTTTTCCTGTTGCCCGGCTTCTGTGTGCGCTTCTGAACTTTATAAGAGGGCATTAACAAATTACAGTTGTGTTGTGTTATTATATCCCATCCAGTGGCATTGTTCTTTGTCTTCCTAAAGTATTTCTGTCCACTATTCTTCCTTCCAACACTAATAATGGTAAGAATAAATTGCCACAAAGTATGAGTTGAATCCCACCCAGTCTTTTGACTCTGTGTCATCTGCTTCTGAACCAGCCCCTGTACTTGTTTTGTGTTATATTCTGTCCAGCCATCAATTATCCATCTTATCTCTGGCCAGCCTCATTCTGGAGCATTGCTGTATCCACAGTATATACTGCCGGCTGTCTTTGTTCTGGGCAGTGTCCAGGCCGTATCAATTATTACTTATTATTATTGTTGCTGTTAACTGTAATTAATATTTTAATAATTTTCTGTGATTATTGCTGACATTATTACTTGACCTGTGAGCCTGCAATTAATTGTGTTCATTTGTAGATAACCCAGTTGGTGCGATGGCCTCGCAGGTCTATTCTGTCTTGATTGGTAACCGGAAATGGATGACCCGGAATGGCCTGGAGGTTGCAGATGAAGTGAACAGGGCCATGGAAGAGCATGAGGTTCAAGGACAGACTGCCGTTATTTGTGCTATTGAGGGTAAGGGTGTTTCTTGGAAGCTGATAAATTTATTTGTTCTAGCAATATTAATTTTTTCATTTTTGAAAACTGTATATTTGTCCAATCGAATTGAGAAGCTTTTTAAAGGCATGCAGTTGAGGCAGTGAGGCCATGGATTAAAAGAAAACAAAGAATATCTGCCCTCATGCATTTGGCAGCAATTTTTTAATGCAGTTCTTAACATTGAAATTTTTTATGGTAGAAAATAGTGAGAACATAATGAAAAGAACAGATTTAGTTTTGTAGTTGATACTAAGTTTCTTTCTTTAGTTTGGTGCAGTTGAAAGTAAAGGTGGCTTTGTGTGACTAACAGCGTAGATCTCTGTGTATATCCGTTAATATTTCTTTCATTTTAGGGCAAATTGTTGCGATGCTGGCTGTGGCTGACACAGTCAAATCGGAAGCCCATCTGGCTGTCTACACCCTCAAGAAGATGGGACTTGAAGTGATGTTGCTCACGGGAGACAATCGGAAAACAGCAAAAGCGATAGCAAAACAGGTACAGAAACACAGACAAATGCAGAGACAGTGAGATAGAAGAGCACTGTCAACATGCCCATAAACATTTGATGAGACCCATGTGGGCCCCCTAAGAGTCTTTTATGGGAATATGGCTCCCAAATAGACGTGCTGGCTGGGAGAAGCCTAAATTTAAGGTTTTGTAACAGTCTTCTGTTGATAATATATTGAGTACTTATTACATTATGATATGGATGTTATATTGAGTGCCTTTCCAGGGGGGGGTCACTGTATGCAGTTTGAGCAAGCGCTCAATCCACTGTCATTTGTGTATAAATTGAGTAAGTTTAAGCAAAACTTAATGATCTACAAAGTTCAATCCACTGATATTTTTTAATTTGAAGGCTTTGGATAATCAACATTAAAATATTTTGTCATGATTTTTAAAAGGATGCATTTATTTTGATCATTGCTAAAAAAGATCAGTTTCTGTAGATGTTTGATCCAGATTTTAAAGGAATCTGCTGAAGTGTTTTAGACGTAAATGGTGATTATCATTGTAATCATTTTGCTAATCATTTGGCTAATGCAAGAATGTTTACATTTTGGTGTTAATTTAGGGATTGATTTGCATTTGAAATGTAGTTTAAACCATTTTTATGCTTCTGCGATGTCTGCGCAGGTTGGAATCAACATAGTCTTTGCAGAAGTTCTTCCATTACATAAGGTGAGCAAGGTCAAGGAGCTCCAGCAGAAAGGTCGAAAGGTTGCCATGGTGGGGGATGGGGTCAATGATTCGCCTGCACTTGCTCAGGCAGACGTTGGAATAGCCATTGGAACGGGAACAGATGTCGCTGTGGAGGCTGCAGACATCGTTCTCATCAGAGTTAGTAGAAATTGATAATTTACATTTACTTTTTTAGCTATATAGTGCTGTTATTTACTGCCATGTTCCCAGTCAGTGGTGCTAAATGATTGCACTAATGATTTGCGCTCAGTTGCTGTAGAGGGCGGGCTTAAGAGAGGCTAAACTTTTAGGTGCATGCATGTGTGCGTGCGTGTGTGTGAATGAAGGAATGTGTATAAGCAAGCATTAATAAAGCAATTTTTAACAACCTGTTAAAGGGTCTGAAACTTGACTATAACACAGATCTACAAAGCTATTTAGCCGGGCTGAAAGTAGTTCTTGAGCGAATTCTGTGCTTACCTATGTGAACTGTGCTTTTGGCTGAATCACACTAAACCGATTTGGTGGCAACTTTTCAAGTGGGTTATATGGAATTTAATTTGGTTAGTTGCTATCCTTTGTGTCTGCATTTTGAATAATCGTAACACAACATCACGAGTTTGCTAAAGTATGAGTGTATATGGTTTGTGCCTATGTACGTATGCATATGTGCCTGTGTATGTGAAGAGTGAGGTGCTGGGGTCAGGTTACAAACAATGTTATTGTCTTCCCATTTGAATTCTGTTTCTTACAATGTCAGAATGACCTCGTGGATGTTGTTGCTGCCATGAAGTTGTCAAAGACGACTGTTCGTCGCATTCGCCTTAACTTCTTTGCCGCAAGCATCTACAACCTGGTTGGAATTCCAATTGCTGCAGGTCAGTGGAAATCTGATTCTCACTGCTGTTTAGATAATACTCATTTGGGAGCTACTAAGAAACTATTAATTCCTTCAAAGTATTTATGTACACCTCTTCAAGATATCCAGTCAGAAGCACTTCTGGCCCAGCCAGGAATGAATGAGGACAGTTTTTCAGAACAGTGAGTCAGGCCAATATTTATGATCTAATCTAAAGCCTTTTATAGTGCCGTTATCATAATGCCCAAGGGCCCGTGGTCGCTTCTGGTGAAATCGCAATGAAAATCATAATCCACTGGAGAAGCATGGTTGAATATTTACACATAAGAGGTGCAGCTGCAACTTACATTTGCCCTTAAACCCTTGGGGAATTACAGTGCATGATCAGTCGGCAGTTTAGTGGCGAGTATGGAATACCTATGAACAACATATGCACTGTAGTGAGAAATTATGTTCAATGGATTTCAAACGGTTTCTCCGGCAGATTAGCATTTTCACTACGATAATTTTGCATTAGAAGTGATTAGATTATGTGTTTTGTTTTGCAGGAGTTTTCATGCCAGTTGGCCTGGTGCTGGAGCCATGGATGGCATCTGCTGCAATGGCCTTGTCTTCAGTTTCTGTTGTTTGCCTCTCTCTTCTCCTCAAACTGTAAGTGGCAGAGGTTTTTGTTTGTGTAGAAAATTAGTTGATGCTAGGCAAAGAAAGTCGATGCGATGAGGTGACACACGTAATACAGTCCAGCCATGAGCAATAATTCTTGTCAGCATACCGCTAGACCGCGTATGTGGCATGATGATCTATCGGTGACGTGTTTGGTCAGTGATTACGCGGTTCTGTGTAACGACCTTGGGTAAGTTGTTTGTGCACACCGTGCCTCTGTCACCAAGAAGTATAATTTGGTACCCACATAAGCTGGGAAGTAGACAGCAAGTCCTGCAATGCACTGGTCCCATGTCCAAGACCTTGGGATTTGTCCATTGCTCCTCCTATGTAGCGTTATTGTGGCCTAACAGGTCGCATTTAGCTGCAAGTGGCCATCAGCTGATGCCTTGATGACACTTAATATAGCACCTTTTAAGTACCTTAGGAAAGTTTTACCGAAGCTAGCCAAAGTGGAGTTCAAGGTCATTAAGAACAATCTCAGATAACTTGAAAAGTCACAACTGGTGAGCTCCTGCATACAAGCACAGCTGACCCTGGATTGACCTCAATACAGTAATGGTCTCTGGACTAGAGATGCCTAATTCTTTAAGTATGTGTAACTACTTCTTGAAGACACTGTTCGTTGCATTAAACTATGGTAGTTTTTCAGTCTGTGAACCCAATATTTTATCTATCTCTGTGTTAAAAGGTGGAGGAAACCGAACTGCAAGCAGTTGGCAAGTAAGCAGTACAGCTTGGACTATAAGCAGGAGATGTCTCGGCCAGGCGACGACCATATCGTAATCTACCATGGAGTCATGAACGACGGCTTCCCAGAGCTGAAGGAAAACAGCCTGCGAGACAGCATCCTTCAGAAGCTCAGCCTCAGCAGCTGGACGCCACGAGTTGTCGCAGAGTTGGCTGACCGCAAGAGTCTGCTCGAGCAAGAAGATACGGAGGAGGATACAGAGGCAAATGATTCCGACCAAGAAACTTCCCATCTTTAAATGACCTGAGCAATTCTTGAGTAAGGCAGGACGCTCAAGAGCAAAACATTTATATATGAATTTTCAGCTTTGCATTCAAGGCAAATTCAACGCTTTTGAGAGGTGCTTTAAGGGCAGTAAATAAATATTCAGATACTTTTTGTAACCCTAAGTTAGGGTTTTGAAATACAGGTGTTGGCTATTCTGTTTGTGAATTTGAGTTAATCTGCTTAAACCTGTAGGCTTTATTAAGTGAAGTAATGGGGGCTTACTTGAATAAACCCCAGATTGACTAGTATTTAAGTGTAGGCCTCTAGTTTAGACCTGAAGGAAAAGGAATATCAGATCATGTTCTGCAGTGTACGAACTCTGTTTTGGAAAGCATTCCAAATTTTCATGTGACATTAAAATGCAGTGAGTTAATTAAAATGTGTGATAATATGTTAATATTTTGATGTCTCATTCTCGTTCATGAAGATCACTTGCAGTCAGAGACTCACTCGTTTGGTGACCTCAGGCCCTTGCTACTCTTGACCTTCAGTCTTCCAGCTATGCCTTAGTTTTTATAGTCTTTCCCAGTTCACCGGGTCAGACCTGGTGTGTGTGGGTGTGTGCATGTGTATGTAGTTCACAGCCTTACCATGACTTGCCTCAGATACAAAAGACACAAAAGAAATTATGACCATCCCTGAAAACTGCAGTCAATGAAATATCAAGATGTTTACACGTGCAGCCATGGAGAGCGCCGTAACCTTTTTTGAGAAGTGCTTATCGCGATTGTTCATCATTATAGGGAATTAGGATTTTTTGCTCTGTATTTTCGGACACTTCTAGTGCATCCAAGTGCCTCTTGGAAACAACTCGCAGCCCCCCCCCAACCCATTTTTTCCATAGTATAGACCTATAGATGAGGGCACGTTGTATCGGCCACACTGATACGTGTAGGCGTAAGGGGATGGTACGAAGTAATAGATCTGAGGCGGTCTTGACATCTGCGTATGCACGCGATTTAACCCAGTATGGCTATTATCTCAGCCTGTGATTGGTCGCTTTCGCACATTTGTGTGAAACCCCCCTTCAGGTGGCGACATAGGGGCCGTCCATAAATGACGTCACGCACCTAGGGAAGGGAGGGGTCACACTTCTGTGGCGATTTGTGACGAAGGGGAGGGGTGTTTAAGAAATGTGACGTCACATCATCACATCAAACAGTTTGGATTGTTTCAAGTTATTGTTATTAAACATTTTTAATAATTGTAATGATTCTACGAGAGCTTTTCATTTTCTGGAATGCATAATGATTGTAATAATTATACTCCCTCCATTTTTCTTCGTTCTACTATATACTTTCAAGTATTTGTATAGTTATAATTACGTTATTTGATAATTATAAGAAAATCTGGTTTTTTTTGGGGGGGGGGTGCAGAGCTTTGTGATGTCATATTTGAGGGGATGACTTTTGTGACGACGTGTGACGAGGGGGAGGAGGGTCAAAAATCGTCCTAAATTGCGTGACGTCATTTATGGACGGCCCCATAGATGTATGCGCAACCAGACCACGACGTCCGCAAAATCCAAAGAGGTTATACTACTTACTCGAGTATATATCATTGGCAAAATCATATGGTCCTGGCCTGACGTAATCTACACTGTGTCCGGAAAAATTCCAAGGCTTTACGGTAAATATGAAAATAATTAGTAAACATTAATCGATTTTTAAAATTCCAAAAACAGTTTAATCCTGAAATATTATTTGCACTATAATTGTTGTTTTGGCGTAAAAATTTTATAACAATTTTGTCTTCCTCGCTGAACGCCATTTTTCTAGCAACTTTCTTTACAAAATATAAAATTCAAATACGTCACTGTGACGTAATTTTAAACGGGGCCGTTAATAAATTACAAAGAATTTTGTTGGTAATTATATATTTCAGGATTAAACTGTTTTTGGAATTTTAAAAATCGATTAATGTTTACTAATTATTTTCATATTTACCGTAAAGCCTTGGAATTTTTCCGGACACAGTGTATATCGTAAACGTAAACTCCAGATTTCTAGAGCGCCCGATGAAATGGGATATGTCTCATTCTTGTGGACTGACCTGATTGCGGCTTGGATTTGGTGCACCATTGGTTAATGCCTTGTGGATTAGACACGGGCGCCAGTGATCTATGACCGGCGCGTTTTCAGTTACTCATTACCATTACAGTAATATTTACTATTAATAGACACCTTTGGCCAGCCATAAACAATATGAATATTTATATTCATGATGCCTATGCGTCAACTCGGATGACGTTGATGACGACATCGTTGACATAGTATGACGCATTTTTAATTTAAGAGCGAAGAAGAAAAGCGTGGTGCTCCTGCCGGCTGTGACGTCCATATTAATTAAATGGCTCTATGTATCAGTCATTGCATGGCTGTTAACGCCCTGTCGGGATTTTATTATGGTAAAGCCTTAATGAATTGCGTGCTTAGTGCAAATGCGTAAATTGGAAAACCGATAGTTCAGTTCAGTGGCGGATCCAGAATTGCATGCGTAGGGGGGACAAGTGCATTTCCAGAGGGGCGCCACATTCTGGCAGCCCACCATACAGAGGTGTAGTCTAAGGGGCGCCAGCATATAATCAAGAAGAACGCTGGGCGAACCGCCCCAACCTTCTGCACCTGTAGATAAATCCTCCACTGGTTCAGTTAGTAACGTGGTAGTAAAACTGAATTCTGTCAAAGCCATTTGACACTGATTTTTGGAAATAGCATTTGGAAAGGTAATTATTCAATAATTTTGTTATGGTCCTCGTCATCGTTGTCAGCATCATAATAATTTAATTATCTGCTGTCGTTCATCTTTTTCTGTGCAATTATTGTTTTCTGGCTCTTACCCTTGTTGAAGTTGTTGTCATATTCGTCGTTGTTATGGTACTGTTCTTGTTCGTCGTCGTCGTCATAATCATCATCATCATCATCATCATCATCATCATCATCAAGTGAGTATATTAAAATATGAACATATTATTTAGTATTGTGCAAAACTGATACTATACTTTCATGTGTGTTATAAAAAACTGTGCAAAATTGTTTGTAACCTAGTTTCCAAGGCCAAATCCTCCCATCTCACAAACCAGATTTTGCTTAGTAGCAACCATCAGCTAATGCTTTGAGCAGTATTAGAGTGGCGCTATAGAAGTTCTCAGATTGTATTATTGCATGTTCATCCAAGAACAGTAGCACAAAAATTTGAAGTTGTCCTAGAGTATAAACGAAGAAGAGCCTACCGCTTCCTCCCTCTGGCTGGAATTAATCCCTCCTAGGGGAGGGGTCAGCCACACAGATCCTTTTCCATTTATTTCAGTCTCCAGTGTCTCCCTTCTTCAGTCTGAGGAGCTTTAGGTCTTGTTGAATCAAGTCTTCCAATCTCTTCTTTTGTCGTCCCTGACTGGAGCATCCGTAAACCTCTGATCTCATAATTCTTTTAATACAGCTTTCACCCTCTGTTCTCATCACAAGACTATACCATCTCAACCTGGCTCCTTGTAGGCCAACCTTGTCAGATATACATGCCACTCCCACTGTTTGTCTGTTATACTCATTCCTTTTCTTGTCTTTCAGTGAGATTCCAAGTATCCATAACAGCATTCTCATTTCTTTTCTCTCCAGAAGCTTCTCCTCCTCTTCGTCAGTGTCCAGGTTTCTGCTCCGTATATCATCACTGGTCTCACCATTGTTTTGTATACCTACATAGGTATACCTACATAGGTATACCTACATAGGTATACCCACATAGTATAGGCCTACTTCGATGACAGAATTAACATGCTCCATAAAGGATGTAGTTTATGCTCCCTCTAACCTTGGAGAATTAATTGCAGGCTAACATTTTCTAACACGTTAGTGACGTTGCTTTTTGTCATAATTTCAAATCGTGGTCCTGTACTCAGTATGCGTTACTCACACTTAGATAAGCATATTTAAACAGGTTCTTTGTAATTGCAGTATAAATTGCACTTATATATAGACATATAACATATATAGTTTATATGTATGTTTATGTATACTGCACCTTTACATATGGTAATTACTATTTCTGGTGTGCATTATAATCAATCCATGGTTGTAAAATATGTGTGTATTTTGAGAAGTTTAAAAAATTGTACATCATAAATTTATATATACCAGTATGTATGTATATATAACATATATATATATATATATATATATATATATATATATATATATATATATATATATATATATATATATATATATATATACACACACATTGGAATCTATGAATGTAGAAACATATGTGCATTGTGAGAAGCATTTGGGAAGGTTTACATTGATTTAAGCATAATTAAGGTCAGTTGGTTCATTGGACTGATTAAGACAAGGCTGCATCAAATGAAGCCGATCTGTCTCTCGCGGAGCAGGGATTACTGGTAATGCAACCACCCAGGGCGTGGCATTAAGTTTAAAGAGCATTCTGTACATTCATGCATCACGTGATGTTTGACGCGTCCTGTGATGATGCTTATGTGGTCTGTGTGCAGTCTTCAGTCTGTAATAAATGTGTTAGTTTCAAAAGTAATAAAATTTTATGCGAATTTCAGTGGAAGCCAATTGTTGAACAAGAATTGCTGGAAAGAACAATAAATGAAAACAAAACTTATTACCATAAAATTTAAATGCAAAAGGAAAAAGATTTAAATGCGTCATGCAAACGCAAAACTAGCAGTGTACTAGAGATCTTTGAGAAACGAAAACTGCGTGTCATTTTAGACTCGAGAGAATGATTGCACTGATGTATCCCAATATCGAAGCCGCGGGAATTGCAGCGGCTGTCCGTCATACCTGTATCCTATAATGGCACAGAACCCCGAGCTGGGCTCAGGTGAGAGCGAGTGTGGGCCTCTTGCTAGGATGGCTGTATGGAGTCAGTGATTGTGCGTTGATGGACGCAACTGCATCAAATGGACTGATGCTTACTTGATTTGCAGTGCGTGTGTGATTCGCCAAGGTTATCTACCGCTGTGTATCAGCTGCCGCAGCGTTACCAGTTTATTTAACCATCTCATCGTTTCCTGGTCGTGGTGGTACCATTTGCGAAAATGAATAACCTGTATCAGGTCTATACAGAGGTGACGCATCGGCATCCCAGAAGTAAAATGCCCTCCGTGGAACTGGTAGAGGGTACAGTCACCAACCCCAGTGCGACCGGTGAAGGTCCGGACATAACAGATGAACGGAGTCCAGTGACATCTCTTACGAAGGATGATCATCAGTTTATGTTGTCTGTTGAAAGAGGTGACATTGTCACAGTTCATAGACTTCTCGAGCAGAGATCGGTCAACGTGAACTGCGTCGATCTGTTGGGTCGATCGGCTCTTGTGATCGCAATCGACAACGACAGCATCGAGATCGTCGAGTTGCTTCTGAGTTACGGTGCGCAGATCGGGGATGCAATTCTTCACGCAATTAACGAAGAGAATGTCGAGATCGTGGAACTGCTTCTAGCCAATCAGCAGAAAAACAAGAAAGACTTACGAGTAAGTTTTTTCTCAAGGTGTCCTGTTTTTAGATTGCTGCGGTTTTTTGTCTGCACTTGGCTAAGATGGGACCATGTCTGTGTAGAGGTATGTAGGCCAGTTACCTTTAAGTATGTTACCTTAAGCCAGATGCCCCTTGGTTTTATTTGTATGATGCTGGAGGATACAGTTCGTTTAACATGAATCATGCTGGGTTAATACTTGGGTAGAATATTAATCCACCTGGCGCCCACTTAGCTCCTCATCCTTAGGTTGCTAAATGAGTATCTACGCATGTTGGAAGGTCATGAAAGGTGTCTGTTATTGAATTGCTCTGGTAGTGTTTGCACTTCATTGTCATCGAGTCCATGGTTCTGAGAAAGTTTCTGTATAGGCAAGATTTCTGTAAAGTTGTGTAAACAAGCATGTTAATTTACCTTGCTTGTCTTAAAGATGTTGTAAAAATGACTTATATTACATTGCAAAATTGCAAGGACATTGCTTCCAAATCTTCAGCTGATTGAGTGAAGCATGGCTGTCTGTTCTGTGTCAAAATCTAATGTTTGTTGAAGTGTGCATTGAGAACAGAATGGGTTGCTCTTTCTGTTTTGGCCACCTTATTTTACTTCACATTACTGGTAATTACATAATATTAATTACTGCATTACTGCTCATAAGACAGCCCTATGTCTAATTACAGTTACAAAATTACTGAATGGTATGGCTGTCGTGTACTAGTACTAACATTTTAGACTTCCATTTTAGTTTGTCGCAAACCGGACCACAGTATCTGTGGCCCTGTTAGCAGCAGAAGAATGCAGGTCAGCCTAAAATGGAGTATAGCAAGCAAGCAGCACACATACCAGTAGCACAGAGCAAATAGGTAATACAGCAAAGGGTAGTAAACAAGTAAATCAATTTATTCAGTCTGCATACAGTTTCTGTAGGGCCATACTGCTGTGCTATATAAGTATTCTTTCTCATCTTGTTTTGTCATTGTCCAGCTTGCGATCAGTGTAGGAAAATGGGTTTTATAATCATCTCGTAATTTCTTGCCTTTGTTTTCTTTTTTCTTTCCCGGCTTCCCTATATATTCTGGTCATTTTTCCAAATAATTTTGAGGTGCATTCAGTTCTCCTTTCTTGCTATTAAAGTATTACCATCTGTAGTTATTAGACCTTCAAGATAAATGAATTGATTTACCTGTTCAACAGGTTTGCTTTTTATGCTGATATTTATTGGCATCTCTTCGGTTTTCCAACAACGATTGTTTTACTCTTCTCTGCGTTAATCAGAAACGTGATTCGTCTTTCTGTATGGTAATTTGTCCTAGAACTGTCCTTTGTGGTAGAGCTGAATATAACTTTACTCTTTTGTTACACTGACTGACCTGGGACACCACATTGTTTGTCTAGCACGTCTTTTTTGATCAATTAGTTGGCCACTTGTGATGATACTCGATTATTTGTGTTTGCTCGGACTGCTAATGTGAAAAGGTCCTTGCGTTCTTGGAGTTATTTCTCTCTGTCACCATCATTTTTGAGTGTTCTGACGTCTGTTGTTGAAGTCTTGTGTGCCGCCATTTGACTCGTCCACCCTGAGGGGTTCAGGTTACTAGGTGAACAGTGTCAAGCTCCAACTGGAAAGGCCAAGAAAGTCCTTGTATTGGTGCTGACTTTTCTACTGTTCCACCATTTATTCTACAATTAGTGCTGACTGTTCTATCGTTCTACTCTATGACCAGCAGGCTGGCTGCTGAATGATATCATCCTTCACAGGCCTGGAAGCTGATGCAGCTGAGACAGATGCAGCTTTTTCTACCATCTGCAAGGGACTGCTTTGAGTTGGGTGTTGTGAGCCTTGTTGCCTCTCGATGCTTCTCTTCTTCGACGCTCTGTGGTCCAACTCTAAACATGGGGTCTAGAGCCATAACTGTTACGTCAAAATATGAGCGCATAACCCCTGTGCTTAAATCTTTGCATTGGCTTCCTGTTCAGTAAAGAATTTGTTTTAAACTGGGCTTATAGTTTATAAATTAATGAACTCTGGCCGACCACGATACTTGAAATCAGTCCTCATTTCTCAAGCTTATCATTATTCAACCAGGTCATCTAAATGCCCTTCTCTGGTTGTGCCAGAAACCAGAACTGTTCTTGGTGAACGAGCGTTTTTAGGTTGCTGGACCTAACTTTTGGAAAATTTTCTCTTCCTGCATCTCTGTATTATTCTTAGTGTCTTGCATCATTTTGTTCTCAACTTAAAACTTACCTAAATTTTCAGTTTGCTTATTCACCGTAGGCTGCCTCTCTGTTTCAGTGGACTGACTTTTTCTGGATATTTACCTGACTGCGGCTTGATTATGTTCCTGCAAACAGATTTTCCAAGTCTTCTTAAGTTTGCACATGTCTGGACAGTTTTTGCAATAGTAAAACTTGTACTACTCTAAGTGATGATGATGAAGGTGATGATGACTGTGATGATAGCGACGACGATGACAACAACAACAGCTGTAATAAAATACATTAATGATAAGCATAAAGCGTGAGGATGTGTGCAACTGGACTAGGTTCTGCATGATAATCTGGCGTTGATTTTGGTGGCATGTTGGCAGTAATTATGTGAATGCGTTAGTGATATTGTTAAATCATCATTTATGTTGTTTTGTAAGGTTTGTTGTGAATGAAGTCAAACTACTGTATAAGCCTGGCTTATGTTGTTTAGTCAAGTTCTGACCAGTCCCAGATTTGACCAGCTTTGGTTGAGTTTCTCTGAATATGACTAGCCTTTGAATGAGTTTTCCTGGAGTATTAAGCCAAGATTTCGGTGTCATTGGATGTAATGGGCATAGTGTTGCTTGCACTGGATCTGACCAGTCTTTTTGGATCTCGTTTTGAAAGTCTTATCTTGATCAGTTTTTCACAACGAATGTTTATTATTCACCATCTCTACTACTGTTTGCATCATTCCACAATTTCTATATATCCAGTCTGGTATTGCTGTTGCTTCAACAACTCAGCAGTTTACTATAAAAAATCATTAAACCAAGACAACATTTATGGAGCACTTGTGATAAACAGTACTGACCCCGACTGTGGGTCCTGGTAGCTGATTGGTTAGAGTGCTTGGCTTGTAGAGCGGAGAGTATGGGTTTGAGCCTCCCCTTAGACAGTTACTGTGCATCGAGCAACAAGCATGTCTTTCATTCACAATTGTTCGACGCCATACGTTGATGTTAAGTCATTAGATAGTGGCGCTAAATAAATGCAGAAATAATAAAAATGTCCGTATCAAGACATTTAATACAGCACCTTATAAGGACCTAATAATAATAATGTCCGTATCGAGACATTTAATACAGCACCTTATAAGGACCTATCAACAGCATGGTACACGTGATTATCTTCATACCGATAATCTAAACAAAAGCAACTTAAGATAGGCAAAGATATGTGCCAATCACCAACAAAGTGTCTCTGAAGATTCTGTAAACATCATAAAACTAGAGTATCAGTGGATCTTGTATTTCTTTATGACATGTTTGCTGGAGGTGCAGTTGAAGTACTGTGGTTTCAGAATTTATGGAGTTTGCTTGGGTGCTGAGTTGCAGAATGTTTTGTTTATCCAGGGCTTCTTTGGTGGGGCTCTGTCCAGCTCATTTACTCCGGACATCACTCCGATCATTCTTGCAGCCCATCGAAACAACTACAAAATCCTCAAGCTTCTTTTGGACCATGGAGATGAAGTTCCCCGACCACACGACGTCCACTGCGCCTGCTCTGAGTGCCTCTGGAAGCAGTCAGATGACAGTCTTACCCACTCTCTTTCGCGCATCAATGCCTACCGAGCCCTTGCAAGTCCATCGTTGATTGCCTTGTCAAGCAAGGATCCGATCCTGACTGCGTTTGAGTTAAGCTGGGAGCTGAGGCAGTTGAGCCGCCTGGAGAACGAGTTCAAGGCGGAGTATGAACAACTCGCTAACCAGTGCAAGGACTTTTCTGTTGCACTTCTCGATCAAGTCCGGACGTCGAAGGAGCTGGAAGTTGTCCTTAACTTTGACCCAGAGGAATCGTCGGCCGCTGCTAATCTCGGTAGAGGAGTCAAGATGAGTCTGTCACGGCTGTGGCTTGCAGTCAAGTACAAGCAGAAAAGGGTGAATTGATTTGAGAATCCTCAAAACTGTTCTGTTCAGTGCGTAGAAATCTCGGTACTTTGATACAAACACAGCTAGCTTTAATAGCTTGTACATTCAGTCAGTCAGCCAAACATACAGGTAAAAAGACAGAGAGAGACAGACAGACAGACAGACAGAGGGAATAAGACAAAGATGAAAAGAAGGTAGGGAGGATAGGAGACAATGGTCACAAAGAGGGAGGAGACTGAAATGTAAAAGTATAGTGTTAGTTATGAACATAAACAAACACTAAAGTATAGAAACGGAGGGACGGACGGACGGACGGACAGATGAATGAACAAACGGACAGAGGTCTGACGGACAGACGTGTAAATTGAGTTTGCCTGTTCCTGTGACATTATTGGGAGGCAGAGTCGTTTGTGCTTGTGTGTGCCTAAGTGTAATTAGGCGTGTTATAGGACTGAATTAACAGATCGACTGGGATGCTGAGCTCTGCTGATGCTGGTGGTGGTGGTGGTGGTAGTGGTGGTGGAGGTGGCGATCATGCATCAGTCTTTGTTCATCCCGGTGTTCAGTGCTTACCTGTTTCCTCATTATTTGCCCAGCAGAGTGAAAGCACCATGTGGGAAGAAGCGACCAAAACTAAACGCCAGCCAATGAGAGGTGACGGGGTTAATGGATGACCACGTAGCATTTCCTTTTCTGGATTCCCTTCAACCTTTTTCTTCGTCTCACTTACTTCCTTTGCCGGAAGGTGTGCGTGTGATGTAAAGTGGTGCCGACAACTGGGTTTGCAGTTCCATTTCTAGCAGCCTCCTACACTTCTTGACTTTCCATCCTCCTCATATCCTCCTCTCAAAGATGCACATGTGATGTAAGAATTGGTCTGCCTGTGTGTGTGTCTATCTGTATGTGTGTCTATTTGTATGTGTGTCTATCTGTATGTGTGTCTATCTGTGTGTCTCTCTCTACGTGTCTGTCTGTGTTTTTGTCTCATTAACTGCCTCGTCTTCCTTTCTGCCCTGTGTAGCAGACTAGTGTTTTCTAGCTGAGCAAATAATTTTTTCAGCACTCAGGAATACATTTACCAAGTTGATTACCATAAGGCGGTTTCTCCCTGTCTGTCTGTCTGTCTGACCATCTTCATATCTCTCTTCCCATCTGTCTGCGTGTTCAAAAAAACTGCCTGCCTGTCTTTCTATCTCTCTGCCTTTCTGTCAGTCTTGTGTATCATTAGGGCAGTGTGTCAGTCTGATACATGCATGATACATTAGCTGTCATTTAACAGTACGTGACAATTACGGAATTGGCATATGATGTTAAATTGATACATGAGTTTAGGCTGGTAAAGGTACAGGTGACAAATTTGTTTACAGACCTCTGTGGAAAAGCCTGGCAAACATGGTCCTGAGGTCAGAGGGTCTGTCGGCTGAAGTGCAAACATGACAGCAGCAGTCCAACGACAGGGCA
Source organism: Norana najaformis (assembly GCA_964023275.1). Classification (NCBI taxonomy): domain Eukaryota; kingdom Metazoa; phylum Annelida; class Clitellata; order Crassiclitellata; family Hormogastridae; genus Norana; species Norana najaformis. The sequence continues at coordinate 6,781,697 of OZ029917.1, read as the reverse complement.
TCTTCTTCAGCCTCCCTACAAGCCTAAATTTATATGTGATATAAAACCTGCCTGTTGGATTAAGTGCTTTTATGAAATTAGAAAGTATGATGAAATGAAAATGGCATATGATGTAAATTTGGCATAACATGCCACTTTTTCTTAATTAAGTTTAATTGACTTTCTGTTCTTTACTATTGTTTTTCGGTGACTAGAGCTACGTAAACGAATAGTAGTAGCTTGGCAGTAATCGGTAATTTTTGTAGTTTGTAGCACATTCCAATTGTCAGCAGTTGTTGGCGTCCATATGGTATGAGGGTCTGCCTGGATTTCGTAAGAGCAACGTTGCCCGTCGGGTTTTCCTGATCACTTCAGTTAGTCTTCTTTATCCGATTCTGTCGCTGCTCTACATGGTCGCTCCATGCACCAGAATTGGAAACTTCATGCACCGACCTTTCATCAAATTTATCTGCCACACGGCATCTTACGTAACATTCTTGTGTCAGTATTCATTTTTTGTACTGTCTTACCTGTATGGGACCCTAATTATTAATTATGCATTTATTAAGCGGCACTGTCTAATGACTAAGCATCGGTTGATGGCACTGAGCAATTGTAAGGAAAGGACTTGCTCAAGGTCCCTACACAGCAACCATCCGAGGGGAGGCTCGAACCTGTACACTCCGCATTACAAGCCGAGCGCTCTAACCAATAGGCTACCATGCCCCACTTTGCAAAGGTAACCTATAAAAAGAGTGAGCAAATATATTGTTTCTTATTACTTCATGCACACAACATGAAACATTTAGGTTACCCTTTTTACATTACGTTCGGGTACTTTATGCCTAAAATTCTTGTGTAAGTGTTCATTTGTGATATTCTGAATGACCTTTCGCTCTCACATATGTTTTACTTGTCTTATATTCATGTAAAAGTGTTCTTGATCTTATTACTATGTACTGATCTTAATACTGTGTACTGGTACTTTCAGCAGCTGCCATACTGAGGGAAACTGGACTGAAAGTTTTCTTATCAAATAGTTATTCTTCTGTGATTTTGCATATCTGTCATGAAAGTTTATGACAAGGGAATATTGCAGTCTTTAAAAAATTGGTTTCATGCAAATCAGTTTTCATCAGCAATTATTCTGATTAGAGTGTATTGTAAATTGTAAAAGTAAAGTAATGGTCATGACAGCATTTATTTAGCACCATTGGAAAGTCTCTTCAAGTTGGGAGAACTATTGAATTTGTAAGGTTTACACTATGTTTTCAGAATTGATTTCTTTTTAGGTCTTCTGATTCTTGATTCGCTGCACATCAAAACATTTCTGCCAAAGTTGGATAGTAACAAAACGTACTACCATCAGCAGAGGGAAGACATTCGCGGAACCCTGCCAACGGAAATCAAGTGCCTCATCATTCTATATGTCCTAGGTTACAAATCTGTCCCATGCTGTTTATTTAGAATGAAAGAAATGTGTTTAGCCATTTTGAAAATTGGCATATTGGAGCATTTTGAGTTATTTGCTGAGTCTTGAGTCATGTGCTGAGTCTTGTTTGAAGATCATGTGTTGAGAGGTTAGTTGGGTCATGTGTAGGGTTTTAGTGGCAGGGGCATGGTGAACCTCATTTTCATGGGCTGTTGAGCCAGGATTCTTTAATGCAATCATTTAGCACAATCAATATTAGTCAGTCCAAGTGACATTGATTGTAATAAATGCCTCAGTACTACAACACCATTGCATTGTGAACTTGTGAAACTGTCACCAGTTAGTCTTCCTAAAGATAAAGCTGACTTATTTTCCTAACGTCTCATACCATCTCCTGGTGTCTCGGTACCATCTTGGGTAAATGGTATCTATGTTGAAGAGGTGCTATATAAATGCTCTGAATGACTGAATGAATACCAACGATAGTAATGACTATAAATAAGAGCAGCAATAATAATAATATGATGTAATATAATAAAACATTTATATAGCCTCTTTCAAGCATTGCCCAAAAGCCCTGCTTGCATGGCTATCTAATTGACCAACCAAGTGCAACCAAAAAGGTAAAGTAAAAATATATGTCAAGCTGAATCAGTTGAAACATTGCGTATATTTATAAAGGAAAGATTGTCCAAGAGGAAGGTCTGAATAAAAGTACATGTTGGCTGTTGCATCACTGGAGTGTAATCTAAATTGGCTGGCTTAGAAACTGAAGTGTTTGTGTCGTTGGCAGGGTTTATTTGGGCGGAGATGAAACATCTCTGGTACGAAGGGCTGAGGGCTTTCATCAGCGATATGTGGCGCATCTTGGACTTCATCACAAACACCCTCTACGTCACTACCTTCACTCTGAATCTCGTCACTTACTTAATTGTACGTGAAGTTGTCAACCGAAGTAACATAATGTAGCATAACAATTGCTCCAGAAGACATTTCATCTGCTACTTGATCAGTGGCAGCCATGATAATAGTATTATTAAAGACGAGCATTATGTATGTATAAAATTCATTGAATGACTTACTTAATTGTACGTGAAATCTTGAAATGAAGTAATATAACATAGGATACCTTAGGATTCAATTGGTTCAGAAGACATTTCATCTGCTACTTGATTAATGGTAGCAAAGATAAAAGTATTATTAAAGACAAGCATTATATATATGAATAAAATTCGTTGAAATTCATTGAAACTTGTCACTTACTTAATTGTATGTTGAGTCTTAAAGTGAATTTATGTAACACAGCATAACTTGGGTTTCAAATGGATCAGGAGACATTGACCAATGGCACCCATGATAAAAGTATTACTAAAGATGAGCATTATGTATGTACTGTAGGCCCTATATGTGTACTGATCAAGATGATGGTTGTAATTGTTAATAAATGTTATGTAATAATATATGTGGTAATTATATTTGCATTAATTGACGATGATTGATGAAGGTTTTGATTATTATAGTGAACAAAGGGAAATATTTTAATAAAAACTAACAAAAAAAATAATGAACTTATGACTGTACGGTTTATTCATTGCTGAGCACAGATGAATCTGAAAGATGTTGTTTATATGACCTGCCATACAACCATTTTTGGAAATTTTATTCTGCGTTTATTGTCTTGCGGATGGACAGCAGACATTATAGAATCTTTAGCAGCATCTCTATACATCTAGTAGACTGTATATCATTGTTTGATACTTGATGTTCATCAGTGGAGTTTTATGTCAATAAACCATGCAGACTGTTGTAAAGCATGGTCCTACAATGTAGTAGAGGAAACAATGGCCATCTTCTGTTATTATAACAGTTAGTGTAAATATTATGCAAAACAGCTGCACGCATTGTTGCATTCTGTTGTCACTAAATAAGTTAATACAATTAAAACTGATTTAGTAAATGACTAGATGAGTAGGATTCACTGTCACATGATCGTAACATGGGCTGCGTGATGATAGAGTTCGTATTGGATCATAATATATGCTACTGAAAGTCAACATATGTGTTGCTTATTTTGCTGAAAAGGTACAGGAAGAGTTGCGCAAAAATAACACAGTTGCATTTGTCCCGCGTGAGGATTGGGGTACCTACGACCCAACCATTGTTGCCGAGGGTCTGTTTGCGACTGCCAACATATTCAGCATGCTGAAGCTGATCCACATCTTTACAATCAATCCTCACCTTGGTCCGATGCAGATTGCGCTCGGTCGGATGGTCATTGACGTCCTTAAATTCCTCGTCATCGCAATGCTCGTCTGCTTTGCGTTCTCGTGTGGCGTCAATCAACTCCTGTCGTACTACGCACAGGCGGACATCCGTCGCTGCATGACGGAGTGTCAGCAGAAACAGATAGCAGACTGCTCGTGTGACACGTCACTTGCAAAGTAAGGCTGATTATTTATTTTTTGTTTATAAATGTGCAACACAGTGGTTTATCGGTCTGTGATCTGATGGTGGCGGGTTCGAGCCTGCTTAGCAGACTCTGTATAACAACCTTGAACAAGTTGTTTGTGCATTTGATTCTCGGTCACCAGGCAGTAGAATTTGGTACCCGCATAAGCTGGGAAGTAAACAGCAGTTCTGTGATGCACTGACCTGTGTACAGGTCGTTGGGATTCTTCCATTGCTGGCTCTAGGGCAGAAGAGTGGAAATGAGCACCATTCCTACATTCCACTAGGGATTATTGGAACCTTATGTGTGTGATTTATTTAGTATGATTGTCCAACTATAAGATATGAATTGATGACACTAAGCAACTGTGTATAAAGGACTTGTTCAAGCATCATGTGCAAGTTCCACACAAGGGAAGGCTCAAACCTGAGTACTCTGTGTTACATGCTCAACAGATCAGCAACCGTTGCTTATTTAATGTTGCAGAAGCCACTGTATTATATCTTAAATTGTTTTAAGTTTTACTTTGATACGTTAAATGGTGTTAGTTAGTGTTAAGTTTAGGTCTCTTGAAATGAAGTTTCAGCATGCAAATCAAAGCATCAGTGTGTTGATGGTGAATCTTTCTTGATATAATTTTAGTCTTTTTGAGATCACACAGTCGCTGTATTTTGCCGTTTACGGACTTCTCGACGTCAGTCTGTTCAAGCTCGACCCCGGTCATGAGTTCACGCAGTTTGTTGGCAAACTAATGTACGGCACGTATTGTGGCATCATGATCGTGGTTCTGATCAACATGTTCATAGCGATGCTGTCAAACTCTTTCCAGATCATTTCGGTTTGTACGCAGCAAGGTTTCTTGCACATGTTTTGGTTGGAAATGAAATGGCTTGCTTCTTTAATTTCTCTGGGTATTATGAGCAGTTCTTTAAGATTGCTTCTAGGTAATTATCGTGAGAACTTGCCGATCACAAACTTATTTAATATATGTATTCATTTATCCTTTCTTTATAACGTTTTACCATAAACTTATTGATGATTGATTTTTATCCTTTATACCTATTTTTTACCATAGCCTTACCCTATTGAATATTGAATATTAATATTTATTCATTCCTGAGGCTGTGTAGTTTATTGTTTGCATGTAAATTCTTTATATACAGAATTGTAACTAAGCATGAAAGAATGGTTTTATTTAACCAGGTCTTGTCTGAACATATAATATTAAGTAAGTAAGTAAATAATATATTTGAGATGCCATATGTTCATTAGTCCATCGGCTGAGCAGGGAATCATAGGAATTGGTGGTCACAGCAGTCAGACAACGAAGCAATGCATCCTAAGTCATTTTATGAATATGTGTAGCAAGTAATTGTTGTGAGTCTTGTAAAAAGGGAGCCTATTCCAGATGGGTAGTGCAGAATTGCCGTGTCCCTTGGAGAGAATTCAGACTGATAACCTCTGATGTCAGGGAGAGACAAATGATGTTTCTTTTTTGTTAAACATTTTAAAAACATATTTATACGTGTGCAGGATGACGTTGATACCGAGTGGAAGTTTGCTCGTTCTCGTCTCTGGATGAGTTTCTTCAAAGAGGATGGGACAGTGCCACCGCCATTCAACATCATTCCAACACCAAAGGGTGTCTTACGGCTGCTGCAGTTCCTCCAGCAGAAACTGTGCAGATGTTCAAAGTCGGTCAAAGTCAACAGGTGGCTCAAGATCAAGGTTGGTTGCTCTCCAGGAGGAGTGGACCTTAAGACTTTATTATTACTAATTAGCGACTTCTGTGGCGCTGGTGTCTGATGCACATTGCATCTACCAAAATCAAGCTGCAGTCAGGTTGATACCTATAAAATCAGTCTGCTGAAACAGAGAAGCAGCCTATGGTGGATAAGCCAACTGAAGAGGTAAGTCTCAAGTTGCAACCAAAATGTCGCAAGATGCTGAGCAAAACAAACACATGTAAAAAGACTATGGCTTCATTTTTAAATCTGTTAGATAGATGTGCTTATGTACATATATACATACATACATGCTTACATAATTACACATACATGAGTAAATATATACATACATACACATGTACATACATTTCTACATATGTACATACGTACATACTTACATATGTAATTGCGTGTACTTACATGCATACTTGCAGAATACGGGTACATATACAGTAAAATGGCTGCATCGAGTAATAACATCTGTATGGAGAGCAGAGGAAATCCCTATGGACTGGAGAAAAGCAGTCATTATTCCAGTATATAAAAAAGGAGACAGACAAGAATGTGGCAACTCCAGGGGAATCAGCCTATTAAGTGTACCAGGCAAAGTTTTCACCAGAATCATCCTGAATAGAATGGCAGATAGAGTGGATGGCATCCTACGGGAAAATCAAAGTGGATTTCGAAAAGGGAGAGGATGTTCAGATCAGATCTTTGTAATCCGACAAATCATCGAAAAAAGAATTGAATACAATAAAGAAACAGTTATGTGCTTCATTGACTTTGCCCAGGCCTACGACTCAGTCTGGAGATCAGGAGCATGGAAGATCTTGGAGAAATATGGCATTCACGCCAAATTAATCAGACTCATCAGAAAACTATATGACACAATAATGGCATGCATTCGACTAGAAGGAGAAGAAACGGAATGGTTCAAGATAGAAACAGGTTTCCGACAGGGGTGCATCCTGTCACCAATCTTGTTTAATATGGTATTGGACTATATCATGAGACGTCTGGAAAGAACTCATAATTTGGGAGCACAATCTCAACCAAGAAATGCAGAGGATGTCGAATATGCAGATGATGCATGTATGATTGCAGAATTCCTAACAAGAATAATGGAGTTGTTGGAGGCATTAGCAGAGGAAAGTGGAAAACTTGGACTGAAGATTAACTATAACAAAACTAAAATAATGCCAATAACAAAAAAGGAATACAACGGGCCAATAGTTAAGCTTAAGGGACAGGAAATTGAGGTAATAAATAAGTTTGTCTATCTGGGAAGTGAAATGAAAGCAGGGGGAGGATCAGAAACAGAAATCAAAAGGAGAATAGCGCTTGCAGGGTCAACCTTTAGCAGGTTACAAAAGGTCTTCAAACGACATGATATAAAACTGGCGATAAAGCTAAAAATCCTCTACACATGCGTGATCCCAGTACTAATCTATGGATGTGAGTCATGGAGTATTACAAGAGCAATGGAGAAGAAACTGAATGCAGCAGAAAACAAATGGCTCAGAAGAATACTAAGAGTTAGCTATAAGGACCATGTAACGAATGAAAGTATTAGACAACGAACACAGCAACCATTGATAAGCAATATGATCAAGAAAAGAAGAATGAAGTGGGCAGGACATGTCCTGAGGATGGAGGAGAACCGCAATCCAAAGAAAATCTTTAAATACAAACCGGACGGAAAGAGAGCAGTGGGAAGACCGAAAAGAAGATGGATAGATTGCCTTGAAGAGGATCTGAAAGGTGCTGGAGTTACTATCTATGGGAAAACGGAGGGCAGACGGAGAATGACCTTTGAAGAGATGGCCGGGAGACGGGATTTGTGGAGGGATGTCATAGAGAAATCAACGACTGGATCCAGTCCAGAGATGATTACATGACATGACATGACATGCATACTTATATACTTAAGATAAAATAAGGCAGTCATTGATTTATTACATACTTATCAAAGAAAAACTTCCTTATCGTGAGATTGAAACATCACTCAACTGACGCACAACGCAGCAGCAACCAAACAACATGGCAGACAGTCTTTTGAGACTTCCAGTTTACCTGGCCTAAGACCTAATTGTCAGAGTTACATGACGCACCAGAATTCAAACCCTGAACACAGCCGCCTTGCTGTCTAATAATGTTTGTTGCACAGAACGAATACAAGAATGTGTTATGCTTAGAATTTGATTCTGTGTTGCAGAAGTTTCTAAAGACTGTCCGTGAGAAAGACGTGCAGTACCAGGTAAAAGAATCTACGTTTTACAGTTGATATACCTGCAACTTTTTACCAAACAGGCCAAACCAGGTGTAGTCTAGGACTATTGTTAGGACTTGTTAGCTTGGCTAATAACCAAGTTTAGTATTGCCTAATAGCCAAATCAAGTATATAAATTCTAGTCACTGGCTTCTGAGCACGGCTTTTGTTCAAGTATGTGTGTATTGAATGTAAGGTTGATTGCCAGACTGTATAAATTTTGTCATTGGAGTATCCTAAATCCTGTTTTCTTATGTCTCTGATAGTGTATCATGCATGAAATTGTGACGCGTTACATCAGACAAAGTCAGCAGCAGACGCAAGAAGAGAACATTACAACTGATGACATCAACGAAATTAAGCATGACATTTCATCGTTTAGATTCGAAGTCTTGGACATTCTTAAGAACATTGGGGTCAATCAGCCAGATTCTCAGAAAGCTTCTTCCTTCAGGAGTAAGCGTAAACATTTGAAACTAGACTCACAGGAATGTATGAAATTTAAAAAAGAAACTTTTCCTTTAAAGGTTAAGATCCAAACTATTATCGTGTATTGGGTACTGCTTTAGTCATTATGGTGGCTGACCAAAACATTTTGAGCCACAAGATTTGAGATTGTTTCAGAGGTGAGATTCATTGTAGGGTAAGGATCAGTTAGATGGGTAACGACTCAACAGTGGGCAAGAGGACAGTTGTGGGAATGAAGCAAGGTGGTTGGATGATGAAGAGCTTATGAAGATGAGTGGGTTTTGAGTACTGCAGAAAGATTTTGGCTGGCAAGAGAATTTTAAAATGAACTGAAATGTTTCCTATCAATAGATGTTGTGTAGTGACCAGTAATGGTACTTTTCTTCCATTTCCATCTGGAATGGCTGACACTCTCTCAGTTCTCCAGGTTCTCAACTCTATTTAGCCTTGTACATCTTTTCGAATCAGCCCCATTTCCACCCATCTTCTTCATTATACTGTTACAAATGAGGCTTTGAAGTAGTTTTTAAGTTTGAGTGCTCTTTCTGATACTGACTTTACATTACATCTTCTGGCTGAACAAAATATGTGTTGGTGATCTGCTATGTGGCGCCCATTCAGAGAGGCAGTGGTGGTGAAGAATCTCATCAGGTTAATTTGTTGAAAAAAGAGAAGGGTCGAGGCCAAAAAATCACTATAGAAAACCATGAACATTTACATTTTACATTTCTATACGAGGTGAAACCTGATTTAAGCAGATCTGCTAAATAGAGATTATTTTTCAATGATAGGTATGAGAAAGCTGAGACGTTCTTTGGATCGCAAACAGGTCACATGCTTCAGTCAGTCATTTCCAAGGAGAGGTTTCTCACTGGACAGCGGAGGCCAGTCTTCTGTTGACAGAACCTCTGCTTCTGTGAATAGTTTCCACCTTGAGTCAGTCCATGACATCCCAAATGGGATGAGGTCAAAGGGTAACGAACACACAGACTGTGATGTAGAGAATTCCGTTGACTGTAGTGCCAGTGCAGATTCGGGAATCGAAATTCAGGAAGTCATCGAGTTATCAGTCGTGGCACAGATCGGCGAAGACAGTCGATCATCTGGCACAGAAGAAGTCATGCCTCATTTGGAAGACTTGGAAGTGCATATTGATGGTGTGTCATTGGAAAAGACTGCACACAGTGGAACATAGGATTGTAGGAAGTGGAATGCTGAGTTCGTTCGGGAAGTGGAAGAAACGACCAAAATACTACATGGTTGCGGACTGACCTGGAATCAATTGGACTTGCAACAATGAAGAATAATGCATATTCTTTACACTTGATAAAAATAATTATTATTTTAAGTGTTTGTAACTAATAATAATTGTAGTACGCATCTGCATGTTTGTATCTGGAAATTCAGGAAGTCATTGAGTCATATAATTTATCCTTGTAATTCCATTGCCATATTATGTGTTTTGTAGACCTAATGTAATGTAATGTTTACAGCACCTCTTCAAGACATTTACTGAGATATGAGTCTGTTTCCTAACATTCTAGTTCTGCTGGATAATTTTTCCAGGTTTTCTTTTGGTTCCAGTATGCAGTGTTGCTCCAAGATCTGATTGTTTTGAGCAGTTTGTAGGATCCTGTCAAAATTCTTGCTTGGGTGTGTTACTGACATTTTTCATTGATCTTATTATGAGCTGTTGTTTTTTCTGACATTTTCTAGTATTTAAGTTTATGTAGTAGATTTGTATACTATTGATATACAGAGCAATGGTGCATTAAGGAGTTTGCTCAAGGTTCCTATAAAGATCACCTTTGGGAACGATCAATCCTGAACATTCCACATTACAAGCCAGATGTAATCTGGAACAGTTCCAGCGAGCAAAGACCTTGCAAAGAGTAGAATCTTGATTGATGGCTGAATTCCTGGTTCAAAGTTCTGTTCCACTTGCCTAAGACATCTGTTTGCTCAGGATATGACTCTGTACATGAGTTAGCAGTTGACAGTGTGAGGAAGGAAACAGGCAGCTATCCTGTACACCTTGGTCTGAGGTTACACGACTCGGTTCACTGCATTGGTTAATGCATGCGTCAAGGCGACTCTGTGCATGAAGGTGCCAGTTCATGTTCCGGAGATTTTAATCTCAGGCTAGCACAGCACATACACGGGGACCTTCGATGGCAAGGCGCCCATTCAAACAGGCAGCAGTGGTGAAGGATCTCACCTGATTAATTCTGTGAAAAAACGTCTACATTTATCTCTTGGCAGAAAGGATGGGTGCTGCATATGATCTGTTATTTACATTTTTTGTTACCAACACTCAAAATCTGAGATCAGTGTAGATGCTGTGTGAACTTTGTCATGCAATACACTTAGAACATTTCATATTTCTTACATTGAACTATTTATTGACGCACCTTGACCATTTGGTCAAGGTTTTTCTCCACAGCACTTGAACTGCTGGAGGAGAAGCAATTGTTTCATACTGATGTACTGTTTCATGTTAATTAATTTAGCAGCAAAATAATGTGCTCACTCGTTAATTGCATGCCTCTGCCAACATTAAACGAATTGTAGCAATCACATGATACACTGGGAATTGAAATGTGAAGCAGAGGTGCAATGTCAACATAATAGCTACCAGGCCTCCCAGTAAAAGTGACTAGTTTTACATTTTAGGTTACAGAATCTTGTAACTATCCATTGACAGTATGTATGCATCATGCTTACTATTCGTTAATAATTGTTTTCTTTAGGGAAGTTGTACAGCTTTATTAAGAACCGTTTGATGATGCAGTTTTAATGAAATAGTAGATCTTTTGAGGATAAGCAGATGTATTCTGATAGTTTGCATCAATATGTATGTTATCACTTATTTGTGGCCCTGAAGCCTTCATAATTTGTTACTAACTAGTATGCTTTCAGTGGTGTGGCTGGCCCTAACTTTTTAAAATTTACCTCCCAGTTCTGTCAACTCTGCCAATTTATAGTCATTCAGGTCCAAACTTGAAACTCCTCTTTTCCACTCGCTTAATCACAAGTCTGCTACTTGGTCTCTCAGATATCTCAGATTTCAACTTAACCTTAATTGGATTCCAGGCAAGAACTGATTTTGTTTGCAGTGACCATCATTCAATCCCTTCAATGGCCCTGTATAAGTCTTTTGAAAAGAACAGAATCTGCTGAATAGATTCTGCTAAATAAAATCAATGGGCAAGCCCAATTTTGAGAACTCTGACTGATATCCATCTGGACATTTCCTAACTTCGTTTCAAAATTAAACAACAATGACAAACGAAGCTGTAATAAAATGTGCTAATAATATAATGTCCTTCATTCCGACAGTTCAATTCCCAAATAAAAATGATTTTGTAGAAACAAAACACATCACAATAATTTATGAAACACAAAACCAGACAGTAGTTGGCTTAAAACAAACAACACAGTAAGGTATGCAAAATCTGACAACAATATCGTTCACGTAGAAAACTACGGTCTCGTTAGCACAACCTATGTTCGAAAACGCTGCAGGAATGCGCGGGCAAAGAGCTTTCTAATGGCGTAAAATACTTCTATCAACATGTAGCCAACAATTATCGCATGGAAAATTCGCCTTCAGACTGCGTGCATAGAAAAAAGCAATGCACGTCCTGCAGAAAATGGGTATATCAAGTTGTGCACATCGTAAAATAGAATTACAAAAAAAGAGACGACTAGTTAACTCGCAGAGGATTGACTAGAACCAGGACAAAATGCAGCCATTCTGTGATGCATTCAACACACCAGCAGATGCCGATGGACTCAATCCTGGATAAAACAGTCGAGTTTTCTTAAAAGCATCATGAAACAACCAAATCGGTCAAAAAGATCTTACAGAAACTATTTTTAAATTCATACTCTTAATCATTGCTGTTGACTTGAGCAGCAGCTTTGCCAGCGGCAGGTCTGTATATTCCTCATTTTCAAAAGATGATCCACAGCACATGATTTTATAGGCCTAATCTTTTCAGTTGTTCATGTCAGAGGGATTTTTATACAGGGATTTGTTAATCAGAACGTTACTATACATGAACTTGTTACTAAGAACATCCTTATATTCTTAAAATAATAATTTTGAGACTTGGAATTTCGAAAAAAGGCAAGGTCAGAAGTCTAGTAGAGGGACATGGATTTGGGGCAAATAAAAATCCTTCTGACAATTTAAAACGAGGATTACTGGGTTTGGTACAAGATGCAAGGACACTTCGCAGCACCATAAAGAAGATGCATTTGAACCAGACTGGACATGTACTTTATGGTTACTTTCAATTCAGAGACCAGTACTGATGGAAGAACAGAAGGAAGGAAGACCACCAGAAAAGCCAAAACTGCTGCTAGAGTGGAAGATGGACACCAAAGCCTTACACAGATGTGAAGGGCAATGCTCAAAACAGAGCAGACAGGCATACCTGAATTTCTGGATAAACTAGAAGAGCATTGAAAGATGAACTGCAAAATATTATGTAGCATGTTTATCATCAAATTCTAACCAGAATCCATAACGGAAAGACAAATAACATCAAACTTAACATGCTTAGTCAAGATGTAGCTTAAACAACAAGTAAGAAAAGTTAATGATTTTAATGAATTACGTAACAGTATCTAATTCCAGAATGTTAACAAGCGTACAGTAATTAGTTCCCGACAGGTAGCAAGATGATAAAATCAACATCAAATGAGCAGGTAAAGGCGTTTGAGTTAACCCGTTCTAGTGCGAAAATCGTCGTGTCATTTTTTAACTGAAGGTTTATGGAATACCATTGACATCTCATCTTCCTCATGCCTTCTGTCTGCATGACAGCTTACTACCGCACTGCATGAAACCAATAAATGCATATAAAAGATGCTGTATGTCACCCCAATCTTAGTGGACTGACCTCGTTGATACTGACCTAACTGCGGCTTGGCTTTGCTGCACCATAAGTTGATGCCTCGTGTATTGGACACCAGCATGATTATTTACTTACTCCCAACCTAATAAAAAACATTCCCTACCATGCGATACATGGGGTATGTACTCGCATCCCTTTCTTGGTCCTGTCTTAGCTGAAAAAAGAGGAATCCTACATCCTGAACATGAGGTCTCTGCCTGTTTTCTTCCTTGTGTTGGTATCATATTTGAACTTCCTGCTGGTGGCATTTGCATGTTTTGTGTGTTAGCATCTTCTTGCCCCAAAGTTATTTCACAACATCAACTTTCACAGGTTCACACCAGCAATCTTCCAACTGGCACTAACCAAGTACACCAAAGTAATTCCAGCTTTGCCAACGATGGTGACTTAAACCATAACGTACCATCAATACAACACAAACAACACGTTTAGAACTCTTACCAAGACTAGGGCTTTCAACATGACTAGAACTCTTACCATGACTAGAATTCAGTTTAACACTATAACAGTTGACCCAGCATACTAACAATAAATATCAACAATTGCAATCAAAATATTAACAGTAATTCATCATCTAACACATCAGGTATGACAGATCTGCCACCCGATTTCTTAAGCAATCAGCACCATAACAACTCAACATATTATAATAACAGATTGTAAGAGAGCATGGCAATATATAAACATCACAAATAACTGGACACAAGATAACCCAATATAATTAGCATAACAAATAAGACAAGATAACAAAAAGAGCATAAAATCTGAAAATAAAATATCATAATGCCATAAAATAATATCACAAAAGAACGAAATATTATAAATAACACAACATACCATGAAGTGACGTCAAATTAAAAATAACATTCCTAAATAACGCCACACCATAACAAACCATAACACAACAAACGGTCACATCAAGCAATTCTTGATGTTTAAGACACTTAATATTCTGAAAAGAAAGCAAACAAGCCAATGGAACAGGGAAAATTTCTGTGATATTTTCATAGCATAATTAAAAAATAGACTCAGTGACAAACAGCAAATCTGTCATGTTTGACAGAAACAGATTTGTGCGTATGAGGGCAAGGCACAAACCCTTCCTAGCCTCCCATAAGACGTGCCAAGTCAACACCCACCCAAACAAAGACCACCTGCACAGTCAAATCGAAGTGTAACGGAGAAGTCCGCCTTTAAGCCCTGCCATTTACCGTTACTCTTTAAATTACAGCAATAAATTTTGCTCCTTACTGGAAAAATAACATGTTGCAGCACATTCCCCAATGTCCTTAAGACGCACACACACAGCACTGGAAGAAAATTGCAAGCATATCTAAAATAACCACAGTAATTCAGCACAAACTGAGACAATACCTTATCAACTTTAAAACTGTATGCTATCCTTGATTAAAAAAATTAGATCGATCAAAATTGTGGCACTGCCATTTTTATCTTCACTAATTTTGGAAAGAATCTGAGAAAGAATTGCAAGGACTTATAAAGATGGTTGTAACGAAGGGACAGATGCATATGCATAAAAAGAAGTTCAACCAATCAGCTTTACAAGAAAAATGGCGATCCACAAGAACGTTACAACGGTATACATAAATTTAGACCATTTTTCTTACAAAAAACAATCACTCTCTAATACAGAAGCCAGTTCATTCATGAAGATTTTAGCTGAACTGAAGTCGTCCTAAAGAACCCAATTCTGAAGAAGACAATACCACACAACAACTTCCAAACTTACTGGACCACTAAAGAAACGCAGAACACTGACAGCTGTCTAAACCCAATATGACTACAGCATTCACTCTCTACGGACCAAAAACTATCGGTGTCTGCACACCACGAGATTCAAAACGTTGATGCGTTCATCAGACATAATGCATCTTTACAAAAAAGATAGTCAGTTAAACTGATTACAAAATGATGGCTCAGGTACAGTAGATTCACTCAGCGGCTTCAGTGTTACATTTTTAAATTTTCTACATCTAAGTTTCTACTGTGATGCACATCAGAAATCAAAAGAAATGTGATCATTTTATGAATTGGAGACAGGAGCTCTAGACATCGGCAAAACTCTGAAGATCAATAAAACATGTAAAACAACTCATTCCAAAAAGAAAAAGGCAAAAAAAAATCAGCCTCGCTAACATTTGCTAAGATTTGCTAACACTGTCAGATCACAAGAGATTCATCTCAATTCAGACAGTACAAAGGCAAAAACTGAACAGTACATGTAAAGGGTACCATAATTAACAAAAACTTCTGTTAACTTTTTAGATTCCTCTGCATGTTACATTTTACAGCAATGTTAATTTTATAGCAATGTTAATTTGGTCAAACATACGACAACATGCATTTCTTCCAGATAGCCTGGACAGGATTCACTCTATTCAGCAATAACAGAAATATGCAGAGCAGAAATCAGGTCCTTTCCCCAAAATGTCCATCCAGACAAGTACTGAACACAGAAAATAAACTGAGAATAAAAGCCAAACCAACCAGATACCAATGATTTTAACGAAAAATGGCAAATTCTGCAAACATCAGAACATGGCAAGCTCTCTTATTTTATTACATGACCCTTTCAATTTAAATTCTCAGAGACATAGCCCTCGAGTTGAAAGTTATTTCAGCTGAAGCTCAAATATGACAGCAGCCAGCAAACAACAACTGGACAACCTCTCCTTATATGGTTGGACAACAACTTGATTGCAATACAACAGACTGTCTACTCGACTGAATAGGAACAATCTCGTTTTGTAGCTACATCTATTTAAAAATTTATTGGAGAACTTTTATAAAGTGATTCAAGGTAATATCAAAAAGTGCAAGTTGATTGATCTGGGGTGTTCCATCAACCAATAAATGAATCATATTGTAATTTTTGTTTCCACAAAGAAACGTACAAGCAGAATGAAATGTCAACAACTCTCATCCAAAGTGGAGAGAAACTTTCAGCTGATCGACCAATCAAAAAATGATGGGCACCAATGAAAGAAACTTAGAATGGGTCAATCAATCGCTCATCAAGCAATCAACAACCTTCTTCACTACTTGATCTGCATTAAACTGGGAAGCTTCTTCACATGGAACTAGTTCAAACTTGTACAGAAAATGACATCACATGCACGCACCTCATGGGGTATTCACTAGTTGTCACGTCAGTTATAATCTAATCACTGCGAGGCAACTGGCGCTGATTCCCTAAAGATGTACCATCTGGATAGAGATTCTTTTATTTGTCTGGCACCACCAAACTATAAGCAATACTGAAATGGGTCACTGTCACAGTTGAACAAAAAACTAAAATACAACTCCTACAAGCTGCCATTCATTCATCAGATACTCTGCTGTCCATGTACGTGTTGTGTTTTTCATCGTTTTCCCTCCTAAGCCACCATTCTGTCTTTCTGCTATTCTCATACTGGTTTCGTTACTCTAAACTGGTGCTTATGTGCACAGTTTCCCTGACACTTCCCAGCACTGTCTCCATGCTACTCGTAAGCACAGTTTCGTGATATTTACTGGCTCCCTTTAATCTCTAGCACTTTCTCCTTGCAACTCCTAAGCAATGGTTCCATGTTTGAAAATTTTTTGATTGTGTTGCATTTGTCAACGTCTTAGTTTCAATTCTTTTCCACGCTTGTTTCTCTGCCAGCCACAAGCAGTAGCATGCTTTTTACCAGCTTTGCCTGTTCTGAATTGCATTTGCCAGCTCTTCTGTTCTGATATTCATCTCACAGCTTCCTCTGTTCTGCTCAGCATCTCTCTGCATCTTCTTTTCAGCTTTGAATATCTCTGCTTCTTCCATTCTGCTAAACATCTCCCTGTTTCTTCTGTTCTGCTCTGCATCTCCCTCCTGGCATTAAGTACCTTTGTCTTGCCTCATCAACTGCACTGACTTTCTCTGTTTTCTTAACTCCACTTTCTTTCCGCTCCTTCTTCTTCTGTACCCCTGTATTCAGCACTGTACTGTCACCTTTTGTTGTGCATTTACACCATTTCCTTGCATTCCACGTTCCAGTAAATGCTTCATCTGAAGCAGTATGCTCACAGTTACTGCACACAACTCACCTCAGATCTCACGTTGATGCCATCACATGCTGTGGACCACAGCAGCCACACTGCATTCCACACCGATGGCACGCAGTAAGCGGCCAGTAGCACCAGAGGCACGGCACAACCAGTGACAGCAGAGCCAATGCTGTCCACTTCTTGCATGGATTCTCGTCAGAGGGCTCGCACTTGCAAGGATGCCCGTAATTACCATCAGCGTCTGACAGGCAGTGATAGAGCATACCTCGGGCACAACAGGCACAAGCCACCCACTCAATGCACTCTTGGACGTGGTCAGGTGCATCCTTACAGCTGCCCAAGCGGTTGCTGTCGGGATCAAATACCTCGTTGCAGTAGACGCACTGGAGACGAGGCGTCGGCGGCTGACCAAGAAGTTGCCGGTCAATTGGCTCACACTTTAGTCGGATCTTGCGTCTTGATTTTGTCTTAATTGGTAGAGGCAACTGCGATGTCGAAGGTTCGGTTTCAGTAGGAATTTGGGGTGAACTGGCTAAAGATTCGTGGCTAGGCTCCAGCCGCACCTGAGGTCCCAACTTTGGAAGAAGCTCCACAACTGGGTAGCTGTATTCGTGTGTTCCAGGAACGTGGGCTTTTGCAAACTGTACGTATGAATACTCCACCATCTCGACCACCTCGTCATTTGTGCTGCTTGATCCCTGCTCCGACTTGAGTGTGTCGTTGTCTTTCTCGCTTGGCTCCTTCTCAACAAGTTCCAGGTTTTTTGAACTGACAACTGTTCCAGAAACTTCTGCACTTCGAGACTTTCTTGTCCTCCACGTGCGCGGCGAAGATGTTCGAGAGGTCTGTGGAATGTGACTCGAAAGGGGAATGCTTCGTGAGGCAGATGGCTTAATGATGCAGTGGACCTTGTACAGATGTTGACTTGTGACGGCTGGAGACAGCTCTGAACTCTCAGCCCCTGTTTCTGAGCCACTGACAACCTCTCTGAATGTCACAGGGGCCTGAGACGAAACTTCAGACGTTGCAACTTCCAGCGACCTAACCGAGGGTGTCCCAGCAGATGGCGTTGAGGTTTTCTTCTCTACAGGAACGTTTTGCAACTGTAAATTTCATGAAAACAAAGCAGTCAAAACATTAATGCTACACCTTAATATTCAGGTGGCCAACTGGGTTAGCCTTGCATCACCATGCTGGAGAAATGTTTAATTCCTAGTGATTAAGGGATATTCACGATTCATCCCCTTGCCACTTAACCTGTAATTGTAATTGCAAATTTTTACAACTTCATAGGATATTCCTCAGAGGCACTCTAAACATGAGATAAAACAAAGCCACTATCAAACAGAAAAGCTTGTGTTAAAGCGCTTATGAAATACTTTAAGGACATGATGTCCTTTGTTGGACTCTTGCTGTACTTGTGCTTTTGAGCATTAAGCATTCTGGAAGCACACATGGTTATGTTAGATCACATTACCAGTCCATTACACAGCAAGTGTAAACTCATAAAGTAAAGTAAGGAAAGGAGAAGATCAGTCCCTTAAGGCAACTACTAGACTACAAGCAGCAATGGGAACAAAGTGTTACTGTGAGAGGGACCAGTCTTCTCCCTTATCTTCTAATCTTCCAAGTAACTGTGTGCTTTGCTAGCAGCCCCCATTAATCAAATAAGAGCCTTGAAATTAGCTTTCTGTCCTGGTATGAATCCCCAACATTTGAGCAGACAGCCCAGCACGCAGAGTAAACACGCTCAAAATGCTTTCAAACATTATCACTGCAACAGAGGTTAGTTTTGTCTTGTCGTGACTTCAACTGTCCTCAACCCGAGAGGATTGGCATCACCATGGATGATTTCACTCCAATTGATTCTGCCCTCGTCTCCTTCAATAACTAGTCAAATGATAATTCAGTCCATGATTCATGCCAAAGTAGGTCTTTCCTGTGCTTGTCAGCCAGGAGTTGTGCCTAGGATGACCGGCTTCCATCTGCAGGCAATCTCCACTCTTCCAAAGCATGAGGGTTGGAAATAAATTTTGCAAAAAACCACGTTGATGCCTGGAGACAAAATTAAAACAAACTGGATATAAACAACACAGCATACTCACAGTCAATTCCTCTTCGGTTACATCAACCTCGTGCAGTGAGGCAACTACAAAACAAACAGTTTTTCAATGAAAATTAAAACCCCAAGGCAGACCACGATCAACCGTTCTATGACAGATGCTGTGCTGACAAAACCTTGTCAACAAAATGCCAGCAGCATCTAATAAAGCTAGGGAAGAAGCAAAGAAGCAAAAAGGTTCCAGTTATTTGAATTCATCTTCACAACATCTGATGTAAAAAGATTCACTGGCCCCTGGACGCACACTGCCGAGGCTTCAACTGAAGAAGACAACAGTAACTAGAACATCTAAAAAACATGGTAAATTCCAAAAACTGGAGAGTGAGCCCAGTTACATATAAAATTCAAACTATACCATATATTCTACTTACATATAAAATTCAAACTATGCTATATATTTAGTTACATATAAAATTCAAACTATGCTATATATTCTAGTTACATATAAAATTCAAACTTGCCTTCTAAGTGCATTTCCTGCAAATTTGCTTTTCTGACTTTGTGAGGGCATGGTCCCATATACTAGATTTAATGGCATAAATATGTGGTTCGCACAGTTTAATCAATAACCACAAAATTAATGAATCTGATGAACTAATTACGGATATTAAAGGTATAAACAACAGATGACAGACAGTGAGACAGACATACAAAAGAGGAGACAGAAAAGGGAAAGGGAGAAACAGATAGGCAAACAGACACATACAGGCTGAGACAAACAGACATACAGATATGCCACAACAAGCAGGCAAATGATACATGCAACAGCGTAACAGATTTGAAATCTGGCCGACCTCCATGAATCACTTTCAAGGCATCTCTGATGCTTCTCTCAAACAGATGAGCATCTGCTGAACTCTGGAAGGTCAGACCAAATCGTTTGTCCTCCGTCACCCAGTGATGGAAGGTTGGGTTGGCACGTGTGTACTTGAGGTCTTCCTTCAAAGCACAGCTCAGAATCACCTGAGCAAACATCAGACAGCACATAAAACAACTCAACAAACCAGTTACGCAACCAACTATAACATAATGTACTGTAAACAGACAGCACAAAACTATCACTATGATTCATGAATTATATATAGTCTGTAGCCATAGTCATCACTTTGATTCATTAACAACAGTCAAAATCAGCGTGATACAAACAACCTTCATTCATGAATAACAGTCATATAACAGCAGTCTATCGGAATTCAACCTGGCTTCTCCAACACATTATGATTTTGGATTGCCATTTTGACCTGAAGCAATCATTGACTCAGGCATTATGACAATGGTGGTATGGAAGTCTTTAGATTAGACCAGATTAAGTCTGCTGCTTTGATGCCATTCATTACAATGCCTGCCAACAAGGAAAAGAATCCGGTTTAAAATCTGTCTTATAAATAGTTCACAAGGCAGTCAATTTAAATCCGACATCCTACAAGTTTGCTCACCGTTCATACTAGCAAATATTCCACACACTCAACAGCTACTTTAACTTCTGTTGTGCCTTTCACAAAGTCAGCAGTGGGTTCTTGGGTGTTTTCGATGGCTGGTTGAAAGACCTCGAATTCATTCCATAGCTGTGTGCGTTATGTCAGTTCTTTCAAGTCATTCAGGTCTAAACTAGAGTTGCCTCACTGTTTCAACTAGCCTACCCACTATTGTCTGACTTCTGGATTCCTGATCTACTGAATTTCAAATGTGCCTCTGTGTGGATGATTAGTTACTAGTTTCACTTGAAGGGACCATTGACTAATGTCCTATGCGTTGTGATTATGCTGCTGTGAAGTCACTGGATTCGATTAGAATCATGAATAACAGTCAATAGAGTATATGACTGTCTCAGTGGGTTGATTTCGTGGGTGTTGATCTGACTATGGCTTGGTTTTGGCATGCCATTGGTTGAGGCCTTGTGCATTACATGCTGCCACTATTATTATTATTACTATTATTATTGCTGTTGTTGTTATTATTTTAATAGTGTGCCACCACTTTGATTCATGAATGAATGTTTGCTGAAGTTACCGTTTGGTCAGAAATCTTTTGTCCAACAATCGTGTATGCCACCTGAACTTCAGCCCCACAGTGCAAGGCCAGTTTCTGTAATCCCACGATGCTCATTCCACCTCCTCCAAGCGGCACCCATCCACCAGTACTCTCGTCTCTTGTCATGACCTGTGCCTTGACATGCACTGTGTAATCCTCACTGAAACAACACCAAGTGAACCTCTGCTGACATAAAATAACATAATAACATAACATAAAATAATAAAATATGGGTTCAAAGTGGTTCAGAGAGACATTCACGGTGTCAGAACCAAAATTCTCACCAATTAAAGGCTTGATTTGCATTGAAATCAAGGAATTCTGTTGTGTCATTAGTAGAAATCTAAAATATTAAGAAAAAGCTGGCCATGATCTGTACTGGCCAAGGAGGTGCAGAACCAGCTTCAGGCATTTTGTTTTGTAGAAATTTGAGCAGGTGACCATGTTGATGTGATACTTTGCTGCAAGCTCACTCATGATTAACCCACCAACTGAACACTGGGAGTGGTGAGAAGACATTTAAAAATGATTCCACACTCACAAGCCACAAAGGCTAGCTTCGGGTCATTTCAATCTAAGCTTGGTCATTTTAATGTCAGTCTGGTATTAGGCCCGTCCATGGGCACCTGGAGGACCAGGCATCTGCCCGAAGGCAGGTACCTGGGCCACAAATACAATAACTGACTTGTTTCTAGGAATTACTTCATGTGATTGATTAGCCCATAGGCACCGGCCAGGGATACCAGCACTCAGCATTGTAGCCTCTGCCCACACATAAGCTGAGCTGAAGCTGGAGTCACCACAGCACCTGGAAAGGCTAGCTGCAGCAGTGGTAATCACCGAAACTTATCTTAGTTTGTGATACCAGTGAAAGTAGGTCTCGTCCCTTCATCAAATCAGCGGCATTTGCAGCCAGGGTAAGTTCACCTGCTTGGAACAGCCCTGTCTGAAGCCGGACTTCCGGCCAGCTGCAACCAGTCAAAACTGTTGCATACTCAGGCAGCTGAGTGCAGCTGATATTGGTGCTGCACAGAGTTGATAAGTTGTTTTGCAAGTGACAATGACATTAATGAATATTTGAATATTTGTATATGAATATGCACACTATTTATGAGACACTCTATTTCGATTACAACAAACCCATAAATTATAAACTAAGCTTTCTTAACTGAACTCTTTTAATTGTGGCACTACATACGGTATCTTTCTATAGTTAGTATTTTTGGTAACTTTTGGTGGAATTATTAATAGTACTGTAGTATAACGGCTCCATCAAACATATCAAACAAGACACTCAACAAAAAGCATCTACTGGAACGATTCAAGAGTACCACCGATGATGCCGTTTTAGAGATTGAGCATATTTTAGAGAATTATTATTAATATTATTTTGCATTTAATATGCATGCAAGATCAGTAAATCTGAATCTGAGGCACAAAGCAATTGTGAGTGAAGGACATCTGTCTTTACCACCCCCTAAAGACCACAGCTGTCTAAGGGGAGGCTCGAACCCGTACTCTCCGCGTTACAAGCCGAGTGCATGGGTCTATAGTGTCAAACGCCAACGCTCATCAAGTAGCAGTAGTTACAAGTCAGTCCCCTGCACAATGCCAGCATGAACAAAGCATCTGGTAGGCCCAAAGCTAAGAAGCAAAATGCCTCATTGAGCTCACAGATTGTGAGTAACCGAACAGCTGGTCACCTCAACACATGCTCCAAAAGCAGATCGTGCAAGATTCTAAAAACCTGAATGGGTAATTTTAACTGGCTCATATACAACACACACATATCCATGCATACAAAGGCCTACACAAGCACAAGCAAACACACATGGACAAGCACACATACCCACAACCTGGAATACTATTACACACCTTGATTACACATATGCAGCATAACCAAGCCACTTCGTAGCAACCCTCGTATAAATAAGAACCTTAACAGGCAAAACTAACCGCAGCAAGATCTAAGAAAGTATAAAAATTCATTATACACTTGTCAAAATCCTGAAGTCCTGAAATCAGTAAAAAAATGTCTCCCCAAAATATATCATGTGTGGATGAATTGCAGTTTCTCCACATCTGTCTTCATCGATTTCCGTATTTACAAAAAGGCAAACTGACAAAAAACATAGAAACTTTTTTGTGGAATAACAAAGCAAAGAAAAAGAAAACTAAATGAAGTCGTCAACAAAGTCCCTGGCAATGATTTCTTTCCCTTCAAGTTTTACCCAAACCTAACAATATATGAAAATTAGAAAACCGTTATTAACAGCTTCAAAATTGTCTTTTAACACTTAAAAGGAGACCTAAATTTTTCAAACAATAATAATTAAATGCCTTGTGGTAAGGGATCAAATATTTAATTTGCATTTCAAGTTACTAAATTTTCTCACAACATCCAGGAAATTTAGGCACCTGAGCATGTTTGCTACCTATCCAGGTTTGTGTGCATTATACATCTGATGTTCACATGTTTGGTACAGTTCATGCACAAGTGCACAGCAAGTGCTGAAGTGCATAAAAAACTCCCAAATACAACTCAGTAATACATTAATTAATCCTACTTTCAAAAACTCTGTCCCATCTGCTTTCACGTCCACCCGTTAACATCTAATCTATCTTACACATAAACATCCCTGTCCCTCTACATTTCAGTGTCATGCTATCTCTGTGTCACTGTGTCGCTCTGTCCCTGTTTGTGTCCATCCTACTGTCCGTCCTTGCAGCATTATCTGTCTTTCCCACTGAATACTTGAGTCACTGCATCTCAAGCCACATCAAATGAGAGTGGCAGCAATTTGTTGTCCTCCATGTCCACTGCAGGTCCCAAATAGAAAAGGTCAATGGACTGAACTGATTGCTTCTGCCATACCAAGAGTTCCAAATATACACAATTAATAAATACACATACATATATATATATATACATCCACTTAGTTATACATATACAATTATATACACTGTACACATACTGTGTAACGGTGTGGGTAGAAAAAACAGTACCAGCACATTGCAACAGCTGCTGTAATATTTACAATTTGCCGGTAGTATGTTGTAGAAAGGAACCCAGCCAACATCCTAAACAACACACATTCTGATATGATATCACTGCAATCTCTTTATAATGCAAATTCCGATACGACAGGTAAGCACCAAGAGATACTTAATAATAAAGTAATATCACAAGATGTTTGAAATTAGATTGAGATACTTCAGTAACACTATTACTGTAATATACACAAAAACGTTGAATTGAAACTAGAATCCATTGTCACAGTTCTCATCCAATCTGGGCTAGATGATTGTTACATGCTATGATCTTAGTTTTCAGTATTTTTGCATAATATAATGATCAAACTGGCACTTGTAACAGACTAATTAGTTATTCCAGACTTTTCAAATCAAACAAAGTGTCCGAAATTCAAGTTAAATGGAAATCCTCTAGTATGATAAAGAAGAGAAAAAGGTCACAGAATATTCCAGATGAAAAGAGGCATGCCAAAGTTGCATTCTATCATCATGCCTGGTTAACCTAGTATCAGAAGCAGAAATAAACTCAGTCTAAACAACAGAGGCAGAAATCAAGCAAAGAATAGGTCTGGTGAACAATCTTCAATCTTCAAAAATGACATTGGCCTTCCACCTAGAAATGGAACCGACCTAAAGAATTACCAAAGAGAAAGACAAACCAGTAGAAGATTTTATGTACCGGTACCGATGAACACCGGAAAAAAATAAAACAACGTTATCAAAACACCCAAGAGATGCCTATAAACATCAGCATCTAAGGAAAACCTATTGAAAAGGTAGATTAATTCATCTATCTCAGAGGACTATTAGCCACAGCAAAAAAGACTTACAAAGGAGAATTGGACACACCTCAAATGCGTTTGGAAATGTGACCAGGATATGCAGTAGCAGGGAACTAACAAAGAAACGACATAAGAAAGAAAACAAAAGCAGGAAAGACAATGACAACACAACTCATTTTCATGTCGGGATCTTTTGTAAATTAGCTGAAGAAAATTTTGTGATGTGGCTCAAACCCTTCTGAAAATAATGCAGATGACGGTACATAAGTCATGCGTAACTGTTGCAGGAATCTCAAGACTACAGAAAAGGACAGACATAGAAGAGACAACTCTTGCAGAAGAAAACACTCTGTGGGATGAAGTTGTTCAGTGAAACTCCAGAGGTCTGGCCATATAGAAAGAATGCCCTGTAGGTACAGTAAGATTTGAAAGAACATGACTGCAGTGTACAGACAACATAAACAAGACATTATCAGACTCAGGAGCAAAGCATACATGTGCAAAGCTTTTGCCTTAACAATGACTGAAAGAATAAAGGTCTCACTCACTGCAGCCAAATGGCTGGCATCAGAAAGCAAATGCATTACTTACTTACTTATCAGAAATGGTATATTAAGCCTTGTTATCTGATTGCGGCTTGGCTTTGTTGCGCCATTGGTTGATGCCTTGTGCGTTAGATACCAGCACATTAGACGTTACTAATTATTGTTACTGCTGTTGTCGTTATTATTAATCAAGACATCAACTGAGGGCACATCATAACCAAACCAAACGTCAGTTCAATTCTCTAAACAGAAGTCTGCTGCACCAGAAATGCAGCCTATGATCAACAAGCCATGATCAGGTAGTAAATTATGAGATCAACATGACAAAAATTAGGCCTGCAACTAAATAAATTGACAAAGAACAGTTGACACTTCTTGGAGAACAAAAGTAAGAGAATCAGAGGGCTCAGTTCCATAGCTGTTGCTTCTTTCAAGCAAGAGTTGAATTAAATCATCGTGGTTGGTTACAATGCATATTAAGATGGATCCACTGTTCATTTGGGAGCAATATACATTTATACATGGATATGCTTGGGTAATGTACCCTGCTACGCTGTGGAAAGCCTCGTTTGCACACATGGTTATTTTACATCGTGTTACGCTAAAATGCTATGTCATGTCATAGGTGTTGTTAAGCTGTTATTGTGCTGTCGTTAACTGTCTAGCAGTTAACAGCAGTTGTTAAACTGTTATTTTATTTTATGTTGAGCTATGCTGTTATTTTACGTTGAAGTTTTCTAGTTAAGCGATGTGTTAAGCGATGCTATGCTTTGATTTATGTAGTGGTCAAAGTGTGTTGGTTACGAACAAGTGACATACTGAGCACACGAACACAGCAGGCAAGAAAACGACTTCTACTCACTCTTTAGTGGCCGGATCTGCGGTTGTCATCTTCCAACTCGTTCCATTTCTCGAAATGGCTACCTACCAGGCTGCAAAATCTACTACCAGTATCACACACCATTACCACTTTCCACCACAACCATCCTCCATGACACTACTCCGTCCTTTGAAATAATTATCTGTCCACCGACAACAAATACCTAGATCGTTCATCGTCTCAGCAAGATTATCAAGGATACAAATCTTGTTGATTTTACGGTCTATTGAAGCTCTTTTATCAATAAAGATCAACACAGTTTACGATGCTAGGGTTCGACACCAACATTCATCCTCACGCCACAGATAACATATCCGATGTTCATTTGCAGGTGACAGTTAAGCGTCATATAGCAGTAAACCAATGGTAAAATACACTCGTCATACGCAATGTTAAATAAAAAAAATTTAAATTTTAAATCATATATTCTAAAAGTCTTGGAACAAAATAGTTTGTCTCTATAATAATAAACGTTGCACAACATTTGTCAATAACTTGGTTACATTCTCGGTTGATTTTATATACGTCATAAACTATAACATCTAATGTGGATATGTAAGCTGTGTTCGCTGTATTTATGCGACGGGAAAGACTGAGTCGCACGTGGTGCAGTAAGAATAGATACTGAACATTCACGCGAATACGGCTTATAACTATAACGTAACTGTAAACTCGAGATTCCTACAGCGCTCAACG
This sequence comes from Norana najaformis, assembly GCA_964023275.1. Lineage (NCBI taxonomy): Eukaryota > Metazoa > Annelida > Clitellata > Crassiclitellata > Hormogastridae > Norana > Norana najaformis. Next base: position 6,754,315 of record OZ029917.1, on the reverse strand, counting down.
AGTCGCGGGAACCAGCTTAACCACAAGCTCTCAGTCAAAACAAAATCTATAGGCAGGTAAGATCAGATTAGGTTCTAGGTCAAGATCCAAGGGTCATGCAGGCAGACGGCTCCGGTGGATGGTCCTTGGAAATGGAGCGGCAAGATAGATAAGGATAAGAGGAGGAATAAGGATATGATTTGTGAAAAAGGAGTGTTTCATTTTAGAGAGAAAGACTTGCGCAGAAATTGCAAGGGGTGAAGTGTTGTTGAGTTCATAGGATAGATCAGACAGAGACCTAATTTTCATAGTTTATTCCAGAGGAGTGGAGCAGATATGGCTATGAAGCGCTTTCCAAATTTTAAGGATGAGGTGACGAGAGGACGTGGAAGTTTTAAGACAGAAGAGGAGCGGGTTGAACGGAGTGGGTGGATTGCAAGTAACTGACGGAGATATAGAAGGGTTGGAAGGATTGAAGGGTGTTACAGGTAACGAAAAAGGATTGTTTACTCTATTAGTTCGGGTGTTTTAATTAAGCCAGTGAAGAGATTTGAGAGCAGGAGTTTTGTGATGGTGTTTGGGAGTTTTGATAACAGCACGAGCCAGAGCATTCTAGATAGCTTGAATGCAATTTATTTCGGTTGTGTCTACATTCAGAAAAAGTGAATTGCAGTTGTAATGGAGTCATGGCCATGAAATTCATTACTCTCTATTTATAATAAGTAGAAGTAAGAGCTTATACTGGGCATAATCTTAGGTTTATCTGGGCGTTGTAGAAATCTCTCGAGATTACGATCCTAATCTTAAGCACAACTATTATCCAGCTAGGTGCAATTGTCTTTTTCAAACTACATCGCCGACCTTTATGAATTAACCACAGGCTAGCGAGCCAACATAAATGTGAATGAGAATGGCTATTCATAAAGAACATAAATTGGAGTATATAAACTTATAGGAATCAGCACGAATACATACTTATATTAAGTTTTAATATCTCTTTCGAAAACTGATACTTTCTGTGCTGTCAAAACAATCGTAGGTGCAATTGATTTTGAAGTTGACGTTTAACTTATTATAGTTATTGCCGCTCTGAGTGGACTGATCTTCTGGATATTGACCTGAATGCGGCTTAAATTTGATGCGCCACCGTTTGATGCCTTGTGCATTAGACACCGGCATTCTGGAAGTTTCTAATTAATAATAATATCTGGTAGCTCAGCGGCTCTGCCTGTTAACAATTCACGGTTACTTCAGCCAATTCTCTGCATACATTTAAGTTCAAATGCCGACTAATGAAATGTAATGTAACTCGCCACACAAAAGGGTGGGCGACCAGCTTATTCACCAGTGCTTAATCAACTCAAATGCAAGAGGCTGGTTGCTGTATTTTATAGTATTTAATTTTATCGTATTACACATATATTTGCATGGTAGTTTTTGTCAGAATCTGCTATTGTTTTTATTTTTCATGATGATGCAGATTTAAAGAACTCCAGACATACAAACAAATAATTCACAAGTTAAACACATTCAAAATAAAATAATAAATGTTATGTATGTCCAAGCTTTTAAAATTTGTCACACTATTCAAGAGAGGTCAGATGTAGCACAGTACATGTCATACATTCTGAAGTAATGTCTGGTAATGGCAAACATCATTATGCCCAGAATCACATATAAGCATATATTGTGGCCTTCAGTCACACATCAGTATGATTGCCATAAGGCCACATTAACTTCTGACTGTAGGCCACACTTATCTGTGTTACAAGATAGTTTGTAACCATTCTAGCTATATCAGAGTTGCCTGTTAAAACACATTACTTTATTGAGGCACAACTATGTGGTTGCTTTCTAGCTAATGCTTAACAATCAGTCCGCACATTGTTATATGTCTTAAGATAAAGTGGATACTAATTCCAGTCTTGATGAAAATGTTACAAGATGACCGTCATCTTAACGTAACTCATTTCTTTCCCTTCTTCACCCCAGCCTTGCCACCCTTCTTCTTCTTCAACTTGATTGCCTTGCGTACTTTGAACGATCTCCAGAATGCCTGGATTGTCGTAGCAGCCCGGATGCACATTTGGAGTTCACGTTCTGCCAGATCCCTTGTCTCGCGGGCAATGCGTCTCTCCTCTTGAATCTGCTGGTATTCTGCCTCAAGCCGCTTGAACTTCTCCTCCAGTTCGTTCAGTTGTCGCTTTTCTTCCGTGTAAACAAGATCAATTCTTTCATATTCATCCTGCAATGATTAAAAGATGCCATCTTGAACATTCACATTTGAATAAAATATTTTGTGTACAATTTGTTAACGGTTGCTGTGAATTATTAACTTGAATAAAAGCACTCTGTGCCATAAATTAACAGTCCTTGGTAGCAGATCATAGCAATTACTAGAAATCTTGAACCATAAAAGAGTGTTTTTGTTTACCTGTCTCTCGCCCATGTCTACGTCAAACTTCTGAATCCAGTTTTCTACCTCGGTTTCAACTTGAAACTTTCTCTGAAAAACCACAATTTGAAAACAATATTACAGCACAAAGTATGGTATTATTCACTCATTGGAATATAAAATCGTACTTTTCAAGTTTACTATTTACATCTATAATATAATCCATTACTCTGAGATGACTAGCATTATTCATCTTTCAAGAGCCTTTAATTTAAGATCACAGTGCCAGACAATCATTACACCCAACTTATCATTCACAACATTCTAGAAACCAACAAATGTGTTAGCTAGCATTGTGTGTCTGTTTGCCCGAGACAAAACAAGCAAAATACAGTGCTGTATAGCATTGTATTGGATATAAGATCTACACCAGATTGAAGACCTCGGAAGACAATGTACGTCGTATTAAACAGCAATAAGTTTCTACATATTCGCGTTCCTTTCTTTAGTTCCAGTGCACTGCTAGTCTCACCCAAGCTTCCTTATGACAACGTCACAGAACAGGGGGGCACATTGTTGGCCTACAGCATAGTATTTAGGAAGTACCTGAACCCCACATTCTTACGGATCCTATCGTGATTCCTCTTCTTTCCCTTGTCTATCCTGCAGATTCAATTCCAAACACCACCTGCTGTAGCCGTCTGACTGCCTTTCTGCCTATCAACTGTTTTGACTGAGCACCTGCAAAAAAGCTGGTTCCCACAACTTATCTTTCATTGGGTGCTGTAGAAATCTTGAGTTTACGATTACAATTACAGCAATAGTTTAATGCCGAATACAAACTAAACTAAATGGAAAGTCCTGTGATGCGCTGGCCGCATGTCTGGGACCTTGGCATTCGTCCACTACCAGCTCAAAGCCAAAGAACAGGAAACAAGTGCCTCCACTATGTTCTACATGGGACATGGGAGATTCCATTTTTCTTTAAATTCCAAGGATGAACCAAAAGATTTCTTGAAACTGTGTGAAAAGTTATTCAAATATTGGTTACCCTTCTCAAAGCCAATTCCTTTTCTTTGTGCTCTTCTTTCAGGTTGTTGTACTGGGCTTGTACTTGAGTCAGATCTTGCTGTAACTTGGTCAGTCTGCCTTCTGTGTTTTTCTTGTCAGCTGCTTCTTGCTTTTCTGCCTCCAGCTTCATACGACGTATGTTGTCCTCCGAAGTCTTTTCAATCTGGTGTAGATTTGACTGTAGCTTTCGTATGATCTCATTTTGCTTTCTAATCTAGAAAAACAAGAATCAGTATTTGAGCAGATAACTGAGATAACAGATGAAGACCCTTCAGTTTTCTTCGACACACACTTTTGCATCATGGTGTAAAATGAGTCTCGACCTTATTATCATGGCTTTAAAAAATTAATTCAGACTCACCAACTATGTAGATATCCCTGCCTGAACTGTACACAGTTGGGAATTATTCTGTCTTTCAACTACTGATGCCTTATCTGTAAGACACAGCCGGAACACTTTTCCTTACAGACTTGAAAACAAATGCCCCTAGAATTGAACTACTAGCCATGAGTTCAGTCAAAACACTAAGGAAGTTAAGGTATTTCCAACGTTGAAATATACATTCAATAATCTGAATAAATTCAATTTTCTATTGCAGTTAGACTCATTATAGTTTTAGATTTATTAAATTGCAAACACAGACACACCCTAGTAGATGCATGTGTGCAAGGTATATACTGATAAAGCCAGTTATTTGATTGAAGTTCTACCCATGTGTTATCTTTGTTGCTGTAAGCTTTTGTTACACCAGGATCTAATCTGAAAGTGAACATAATTGTCAACAAAGATTCTGTAACATAGCAAAATTGGTAATTGAGTAGCCTATTTTTGATTTTACATATTCATAATTCATTTACTGCTTCTGTGTACACTTTTTGTAAACACTTACTGCCTCGTTTTTTTCCTCTTCTGCTGCATTCAGTTCAGCCGATAACTTCGCAATCACTTCTGCGTTGTATCGTTCTTTTTCAAGAACCTCCCTAAGGTACTTTGCCCTTTCCAGCTCCTCAGCTGGAGTCGTCAGCAGCATAGCCATGAGGAAATCCCGAAGGTCCTTCAGATGCTGAATCATGTTCCTTGAGCTTTCTTTCCAGCAGTCTTCACTCTTCTTTGCGACAGTAGTAGCCGCTTTTGGGTTCAAGGCAAACAGTCTGAGAATGTTTCTACTTGAATCTCGCAGCCTGTCTGCTCCGAGAGACAAATTCCTCAGCGCCAGTTCCATCTGGCTGCTCAGTCTTTCCGGTAAATCTACGCTCAGCTGAGAAGGGCTCATTGAAGTTCTGCTCAAAGGTCGGTCAGTTGTTGCACCTCTCTCGTTCGTCTCATTCTCTTCAGTTTCATCTTCCTCTTCTTCAGTGCCATTGGTAAATCCATGACTGCTCTTACTGCCGACTGTCTGTCTGCCAAATGTGCTCTGTCTGTCCATTTCGCTTGGTTGGATTTCACTCCGTCTATCCATTCCACTCTCCCGGTAATTTTCACTCTGCCAGCCGGCTGTGTTATCGAGTCCAGTCCATCTTCCTGTAGCACTCCTAACATCCACTTCGCTCTGCCTTTCTGTGACACTTCTCGACTGCATGCCCTTCCCAGAGGACCTCTCTCTTTCAGCCTGTTCATCTGCTTCAACTTGTCCCAGGTTTCCACCCTCGCTGCCTTCGCTTTGGCGTGATTCAGATGTTGTGCTCGGTCGGCTATCTGCCTCACAAAACATTTCTTCCAGTGGTTGAAGCTCGCTATAGTTTTCCAGCAAGACCCGGTGTTCCTCTAGCGCCAGAACCAGCTCGCTCCCAAGGAAACTTCGGAATCTGCTCAGGTGTCGGACTATGTACGGAAGGGACACGATTACCTCAGCACGGCGGATGGCCTCCTGCAAGGCGCCCATGACTCGCTGGGCTTCCAAGGTCGACAGTTTCTTCTTCGCTGGTTCGAGTATGCGCACAGGATCGAGACGCGCGTTTGACCTTGACTTCGGCTTGTATGAACTTTGCGACGCTGCCTCGATCACCATAAGTCTCGAAGGTGGAGGTTGAGGCCTTAGTTTGACGTGTAATGACTCCATCGGCGCAACTGTCATAGTTTCCGTAACGGCCGCCATCTTCGCACTGTACGCCTATCGACTGCTTAAAGGCCAAGTTACCTAGAGTACGGCACAGCCGAAAGCAAGTTACAGTGAACTAACGTATCGTCAACGTTACAGCTCATGCACGAACTGCTGTTAATTTAACTGTTTCATAAAGCTCAGTTATTGATTTCAAGTTTCTAGACTTTTGCTTTTAAACCTGCCAACTCGTCAACAACCTGTCCTCCGAGAAACTAAGGACTTCACGCACAGTCCAGAAAAGTGTTTCTAGCAACGGCGGATTGATACATGTCTTGACAACAAATAGTCTTCAATTTAATTCGTCTGTTTTCACAAATTCAGCTGAAAACTGAATTATAACATTTGTTTAAAAACAATTTTTAAAAACATTTATTTCTTTCATTGATAAACAATTAGCTAGTGTGCAGCTATGTTGGTTAGCTCTGAAAATAGGCCTACCAAAAGAGTCGCGGAATGCTACATTTTGATGGGTTCCGTAAAAGCGCGCGTAGAAGTCCTCATTGATTAAAAACGGCCCTTAATACCGAAGCCAGTGGTGGTTATTTGGAACGTACGTGGAGATGGTTGCATAGTGGCGATTACTGACGTATGCTGTGACTATTACTTCTCATGTATTCCACTCAAAACTGATCTCAACTCTTCAAGAAATCCCACCCTGATCCATCGAATCCTCTGCCGTCCCATTTCTCTCATCCTAAACACAACCCACCCGAACAGCGCCTCTGCCCCTTCTCTCTCTGGTCTTCTGGCAACTGGACTTGGTTCTTCACATGACATCTTTGGACAACTTCTGACCTGACGTAGCGCTAGCTTTTAAGTAACGCTTTAGCAATTTCGAGTTTACGATTACGAGTTGAGTTTACGATTGCATCCTGAATTTTAACTAAAGAACAAAGTGACGTTAGCCTGTACAATGTTAGCCTGCATGTCAGCCTATTAAAATTTTGGGGTGTGCTTCCAAAATCCACCACCAGCAGGCGCCTACTAAGGACGTCCCCAAAAGGGAGACCCAAATACGGATAAGGGGAGGGAACTATGCCCAATGCGGACGTCCACATCTAAATTTGGTCCATAGTTATTTCAGTGCAGCCTGTGTCTTGAACACCAACTTCAGTCAGATGGCAGTCTGTACTGGGTTGGATCTACTTTAGAGTCCCTTTGCTGGATGCAGCAGTATTAAAATACTCCACCCTGTAGCAAAGTTAGCCCTGCATCACCAATAGGAGATAGTAGTTCTTTGGATTGCACACCTCCGTAAAGGGGATGGGAAGGGTAATGTCAAATGCGTACACGAGGGTCTTAGAGTCCAAAGAAGGTAATTTTTTGAATAGCCCACCCCTCTAGTTTGCTAATTCAATTCTTTAAGTGTTCTCTAAGCACAAAATGGCAATAACTGTTGAATAATTGAAAATGTTTTTAAAATCCATTTTACCAAAAGCTCTGTTCACTGCATAATATTTGTTGATTTACGCTTCATCACACAACTAAAGATATAATCGTAATTTTATTTTATTGACACAAAGTACATTCACTCATGTCATACAAGTTCAGTGCTCAGTCTAAAAACAATTTCTAAAACTACAGGTGTACATATGCTGTGACTTCTTCAATTTGTTTACACAAACAGCTTTAACATAACTGCAAAATTATGCTCATACATGTATTATGGGACTGGCACATCTCGTGCAAGTTTGACAGATTCCATTTGTTAAAACAATAACAATTAAAGAACCAGAACACACAAACACATTTGCTGATACTAAAGCAGATGTTCGCAAACAATTCAACATACACTTCAGGTCCAGAAAGGCTAAAACTGTTAATAAAGTTTTAGTAAAGAAAATGAATCTGTCCTGGTTTAAAACTTTAAAATATTTCTGCTACAACTTATCAGAAGAGAGCAAGCACAAGCAATTTTTTCAATAACAATATCTACTTATTTTTACAAAGCACAACACTGAATGCCCTGTTGCATGTGTAAACAAACCCCATTCATCATTCATTCATCCACCCTGAAAGCCACAATTCATCTGGTAATAGCGTACAAGTTTTACAACATACACCTACGCAAAACTTCTTAATCTGTTGCAAGGTAATATTTACCAAGCAATTTATCAATACTGTGTCGGCAAAAATTAAAATATGTATAATATTAACGACGACTGATATTCTTGAATACATTAGGTTTTTTACTATTTTGATATAGAAAACAGACAAAATATAACACAGACTGCATAATTTACAATAAACGACATCACTTCAGACGCAGCGAGAAAACCTAACGTATGCAATATATTTGCAAAATTACTTGGGTTCTTCTTACTGCAGAAACGCAGCAATAAATGGCAATTGAACCTTTCTTCATATGAGCCACAGACTGAGAGTAATTCTCAACTTCATGTGCCACCCCGGGACTCAAACCCTGGAAGCTGCAGTGAGAAGCTGGCGTACAGCACTGACAATGTCCACCACCAAATCCTGTGTCAGTACTCCATTTCCCCGGCTCTGATCCGACAAGGAGTGAATCTCAATGTCCGGGACATCAGCCAACACTTTGCAGGAACTGTTGTTTGCTTTAGCTCTGCATTTAACTATCATGCTGGTGAGCAGGAAATAAGAATCGAGCTGCCAGCCTTCTCAAGGGAAGCAGAAAATAAGGCTTGTATCCTATAAAAGCACAACAAACGTGCAAGAGGATTTGCACAGCATAGCTTCAACACAACTACTTTTTAAAGTCCTTACTCGTCACCAGGCAGCTGCTGGCCATCAGTACCACTCAGGTTACCAAAGCTTTACACCAAATACTCGTATTCTGCCAAAAGGCGTCCACCAGTCTAAGAATCTTCCACCTCCTTGTACTCTCTGACTTTGTTACCCTTCACTTAATGGTGAATAAAGAACCTCTAGAAAACAGCATCGTAATAACTCTGGAAGCAAGCAGTACAGTGGCCAAAACTCTGGTACAAAAAGCATCTGGGTTCAACATCTAAGAAGATAAGGCAAAACACTGACCTTCATACTTTTTTTCTTTCACTGCTGCAAATATCCGAGACTCATTGTTTACAATGTAAAATGCAAAACAGCTTAATGACAATAAAAATGATTCAACAAAAACAACTGACTGACGACTGGGCAGCACGACTAGATAAAGAACAAAAAATCAGTTAATAACAAGAAAACAAGGTACAACAATTTCAGTCTGACACAACCGTGGGTTAAAAAATAATGCCCACACCATTTTTTGTCCATTAACCATTTAGTTTCCAGATTGAGCTTTTAACAAGGGCTTAGGATTTACAAGAATGTGCCCAAATTTTATTTTATCAAATAAATATAAGGCTTCCAAACTGAGAAAAAATATAGGAATGCAGAACTGCACATAACAATACTAACTATAGCCAAAAGTGAACTGTCATGAAAATTAAGACACTTGATGATTAGAACTGCTAAGAAACTGTATAAATCACTAACAATAATTGAGACAATGAATTTTCCACATCGAAAAGTTTGTTCCATGATATGATACATAAGACAAGCACCTATAAATTAAATCATGAAATAGTTAGAACTCAAATTACTCTTTCAGACATTTCCAACAAAATTACAAACCGTAAAATACAATTTAACATTAAACTGAATTAAACTAAAGAAAATATTTACCGAACTAAGCATCTAACAGGACAATAACAAGACCTCAACTTAGAACCACATATGCAGCGATATAAAATGTAACAGCAAAGTAAAACAGAAATCCAGACTGAGCAGAACACGTAAATGCAAAGACATGATTAAGCACAGAGATACCAATCACACTTAGAACATACAGGAATGCACAGGTTTCATCAAAAACCCTTTGTGACATGTAAAAACGCAATGGTGAGAAACAGCGGCACTATCACATTAGTAAATTAATGTAAGAAGATCAGTCCTCTGACAGCCATGCTAGCTGGTCCCATATTGGGTTCACAGCTGGCCACCAGGTAACACCAGCTGCATAGTGCAGTTGAGCTGGGAGCCCAATGAACATGGTTGTCTGGGGAAATCCCTTCAGCCATATGTAACAGGCAGCCACGGTCATGAAGTGCTTACATGAAGTGCTTACATCTTCATTTTCTTAGCCTTGGCATTCGGAGGCATGTAGCCAGGCCTCTCCCTTGCTCTCTACAACTTCACATCAACAGGTTGTCAGCGTACCCAGTTTACAGCTGCACTCACTAGAGGGCACTAGTAGGACAGAAATCTAAAAATAGCTTTCTGTCCTAACAGGGATTTGAATCCCTGACCTCTGGGAGGACAGTTCAGTAGGCTAACCACTACACCGTCATGATGCACGATTAACATTCAAAGATAAACAATCTGTACAATTAACACAAAAGGCCACATTAACTGTCTGCATGCAGCCTACAGTGAATTTATTACTTTGTTAACAGACAATTTATCCGCGTATATCACTAAGCAGATTGGTGCTGTTTGATTACAAGAGATTTCGTCCAAGGGGTTGTCCAAGAGAGAATAAACTTAAAATACTTTATGACAATATAAATCTGAGATTTCCTATCTCCACAAAAATACTACAGCAACAGTTTCACACAAGTGACACACAAAGAAAGGCAAAATATGCATGAGCGGCTTACATCATAATTTTTCTTACTGTCACGTAATTGGGTACTCACTGTTTACAGTGCATCTAGTATATACAAAAAAAAACAGAAAGCCTTTGGCAATGTGTGCACATTAAATAAGAACTTTTTTCACGTGCAAGTGCAGCACTAATCTTGCGTGGAATGCATAGCCTAGCAGACAGTTTTTCACAGAATACTTTTACAACACAAGAAACATTTTTTGATCTTAATTCTTCTTTATAACATCATTACTGAATTATAACACCAATTTATGAAATCACGTCCAAGGTAATCTCGTAATCAATTTTAAGCAATCTACCAGAAAGCTACATTCATTGGCTCACAAATGGCCCTTCAAAGAGAACAGCAGCCCCAAAGCCAAGCCCAAGATGCAGCCCCTGAACCAAGCCCAAGATGCAGCCCCTGAGCCAAGCCCAAGATGCAGCCCCTGAGCCAAGCCCAAGATGCAGCCCCTGAGCCAAGCCCAAGATGCAGCCCCTGAGCCAAGCCCAAGATGCAGCCCCTGAGCCAAGCCCAAGATGCAGCCCCTGAGCCAAGCCCGAGACGCAGCCACAGGTATGAATTGTTAGTGACTTCATTTTCTTAGCCACAGCCTAAAAGGGTGGGTGATCAGTCCTCTCCCTCGCCATTTGATCTTCCCACCAACAGTGTACGGTCAGTGTACTCATTTATAGTCAAGTTTGCTAGGGATGCACTAGTGGAGCAACAACTTTCTGCCCTGGCAAGATTCTGAACACCTTATCTAATCTAATCTAAAGACTTCTGCAGCACCATTATCATAATGCCCAAAGCATCAATCAATGGTCGCTTCAAGCAAAACTGCAATTAAAAATCATAATCCATAGCAGAAGCCAGGTCGAGTTCCAATAGGTCAGAGAAACCAGAAGCCAGGCGACGGTGGGTAAGCAGGTTTGAAGAGATGCGTCTTTAGATCTAAACAACATCAAAGAATTGACCCCTTGGTTGACAGTCCAGCATGCTAATCACTAGACTATAGGACACCCCTTGGCTGGCCACAAATTTCTTCAGTGGAACAACAGGGCTAAATGTAGGCCCAATGAGTGTGGATGACTGGGCATGAACTTGCAGTGGCATTGACTAGAATCTATGGTCACAGAAAAGCTTCTCAAAACTGAACTGAAAATTTAACAACACGAAGCAGAACTTGTTCGGCACTTTAGCTTCCACCAGATCACTTTACTCCAGTTCTTCCAGAGCCTGAGAGAAGCCAAGGATTTCAATGAGCTCAAGGTGGAGAAGGTCCTCAAGCGAGTGGTAGAAGAACTGAGGTGCAGATAACATCATCTTTTTGTACTGTATCAACAGGCGACCATCAAAGTCACGCAACCTGTCATCAGAAAGTAAGCAACATAATACAACCGAACATTTATGTAGCACATATATACTGATTGTTAGCTTCTGCATTCTATTTGCACTTACAGTAGTAAAGAAAGGTTGCTGTTGTTCAACTTCATTCAGGCAACCAGAAGACTTTACCCTCTGACATCCAGCCATTTAACAGATTAGGGATTATTAGATCTTACCGAGGAATGTTCCAAATGGGCAGCCAGCAGGTAAGAAGCAGTGATCTGTAAAAGCTATGTAGGAGATTAGGGATTATCTGACCTTACGTTGTAATGTTTCTAATGGCAAGCACGAAGGTACGAAAAGATTCACCGATCTGTAAGACGTAGGATTATCCGACCGTATATGGTGGTTTTCTAAAAACGTTAAGAAAATACGAACCGATCTACAAGTGTTGAAAGATGCACTGCATCGAGCCACTTGTGAACATCTGAATGACTCCAGTTGATTACTGTGCTGTTCAGCCTCATTGGAACATAACTGTGCATCGATGCCACAGAGTTAGGCGATACTAGCAAAGGATCAACAGTGGCACAACAAATGAAAACCAGCTCCCATAGAATAATAACAAGACAGATAAAACATCAGAACACTAAGGCTTTGAAGTAACCAAATGAACACAGGACGCAAAATATATGGAAGTACAAAACCACACAGTAGATTTTCTTTATTCAGGATGCTTGGCTCACATCTGGAATTTCATCTCCATACAGCAATCAAGCACACAGATTGGGCTGCACATGGCAGATTGGTACAGTCTTCACAGCAACAAGGTCACTTTCCGTGGGCACAAGTTTACCTTATGTTTATTGTCGTTTCCTTTGTTACTGTTATATTATTAATTTTTTGTAAATTCTGGTGTGGTATGTCACCCAGAATATTCTGATGAATAAACGAATATATATATAGCATGCTGTATGTTCCACATACTCACTATATATCCCGTAGGTTATATGAGATTTTACAAACCCCACACACCCCTGGCGGGTTATCCTGGCGAGCAGGTTATGCCAGTTTCTTTCTATCAATATTACATACTGGTACCTGCAACTCAATTCCAAATTCTCTGAAGACTTCTACATCTTACCATAATGCTCTAGGCATCAACGAATGACTTACAAGTATGAAGGGAAAGAAACAGAATTTCCCATGGTCATCGGACCACGAACAGCTTGTAAGTTTATAAGCAGATATAAAACAGCTGACCTTCTGTTGAGTTAGATGTTACACGCTCTGCTGAATTTGGCGAGGTCTTCACAGCAACAAGGTCACTTTCCGTGGGCACAAGTTTACCTCGACTACCAATCTCAATCACAATTCGATCTAGTTCCCGATCAAATATTTCTGGTTTGCTGAGGTCAAAATAGAGTTTAGCACCAACCAGAATGCCCAACCAACCGTCTGGTACGTAGCTTGGTTGTAAGACCAACGGTATGATGTCCTTATGCAAACGATATGTGTACTCGGCCTCTGTAGAGTAAACAAACACAAAAAGCATATAAAAAGAGAGCCTGAATTAAGTTGGAGCACACAATGAATTAATAACCAGGGCCTTCCAGCATAACATGTCTAATTTAACGCCTGCAGTGTCTGATCTAAATGGCCAGAACTACAGGCTGTCCACCATCATTCTCCAAAGCAGGCTAAAATACCAAATTTTCATCCATTAGGAATACTAGCACCTAACAGATTAAAATTGTTGTAAAAATGTTACCAATAAAAATTAAAACATACAGCTTCCAGGGTCAAGTGATTTCACAATGTCTTAACAAATTTAAGCAATTTAACCATGCATTGGATACACAAAAAGCTTTTTGAAAAGCTTTCATAAGGTGCTACATAAATGCCTAGTTACATATCATTACATTACATTTGGGTCACCTAATTGTTCTTGAGGAAATCTGCACAGGTACTTGAGCAAATTATGTGGCCAGCTGTCAAATTTATTTGGTTGACCATTCCAGTCCAGAAAACCAATCCAGAAACATTGGGGAGGGAAGAGCAGTTAAGCCGTGAGAATTTTGACCCGATGACTTACCCGTTCTGCAGCTTGGACTGTCTTTATATCCTTGTGACATGCAGACCAAAATGACAGCCGCTCTTTCAACCGCCAAAGCCATCGCTTCCAAGGTAGAGCCACCTGTTGCAAAACATTAGAAACACTCACCAGTTCCATATCAAGTATGTGTATCTGTATCTAGACACTCACTGTGTTAGTGTGGTGCCTTTTAGTACATCACAAAATGCTAGCGTAAGTGAAGTTAAAGTTCACTGTTTACAAATCTTTATTCACAACCATGTAATGCTCAGACAACTAGAAAAGTCACAACTGTTGGGTCGTCAACATGTACTTCCACCAGTTGCTTACTGTTAATTACAAGGACTTATTTGGCATTCAGGTTTACTGAACACAAGTAGACATGGTTGAGGCAGTTAATGCTGACACTTAGATTCCAATAGAAACAGAGTAATTAAACAAATATTACATTACATTATGCTGTCATGACTGATTTTCATCTGATGACAAATTAAATTATCTAATCAAGAGGGAAAAAGCAAGTCTGCTATATGCTGATGCCATCCATAGGTTAGGCCCTTGTTCCCATTACACAGCAAAGACCATCACAGGATTTGCCATTCACAACCCAGCTTATAAGCAATTACCATTCTAAGGAAATTCACTAGCGTCTTACGCATGTTATCGATGTCCATCCAGACTTTAAATCCCTCTGCCTTGAGTCGTTCTTTGACTAGAATCATCGTTTTCTGTGCTGCCCAGTGGTAGCTGATCATCACATGAGGTGCATTTGGATCCTCTGCAGCTGCCAAACATAAGAGCAACGTCCTTCAAACTGCTCCTCTCTTTTAAACACTTTACACAGTTTGGATTTTATTCAGCAGATCTATAAACACTGAGCGCATTTAGAATCCACGTGATTTAATTCAGTGATGGATTCCTCTATGATAGGTCCTTGAGGCCAAATCTTGCTGTGCGTAAATCCTTGGCAAAGAAGTCAAAGTATTCAGCCGTGGTCTGAGTACTAGAGTCCTTAGCCTATTATCACTGATCAGCACCTGTCTCATGGATCAGCACCTGTCTCATGGTCTACCTCAGAAAATAGTAAGGAAACAGAAAACTTGCAACACTTCATACAAATGACTGCAAGGACATATAAAATGATAAGGCAATCATGTCAATCTGTTGAACAAAAAGAGCTCAAAGAATGAAACAATTCTGTAAAATGATTTCAAAGGCATTGTTACTATACATGAGATACATTCCTAAAAAACGAAAGGTGAAAGTCCTCAATTTTAACTTAAAGAAATATAAAACGACATAATATTTGTCGCATGTTTAAGCCAAAAAAGTGGAAAACTCTAAATATTAGTGCCAGTTGCACAAAGTACATCATCAGGTCAGAGTTAACTACCATAATCAAAATCACTGTTTACCTGAAACAGCTGGCCGAGGTCGCTCTGGAACTGACTGTATTACCCATAATGCACCACGAGCTGCTCGGCAGATGCTTTCCTGTGCGCTGTTGGCAGCAGCAAACTGCAGAGCTTCACATCAAATCAGATCAAAAAGACTAAACAAGAATCACAAGATGGTTGGCTGGGTCAATCAGTAAGGACACCAGCATAAAACTATAGCAGTTTAAAAACAGAGACAAGTAATACTGATATAATTAATGAAATTGGCAGGTCATGCAAAAATTGAACATTACCGACTTATTCAGAAATTTAATGGTAATTTAACAGTCAGGTTTGAGTCTCTTAAGACTGGCACAGAAATTTTATGCTAATATCATATGGCTTAACTGTTCGTTAATGTAATGTATAGTGTTAATTAAAGATCACCTGATTACTTTGTGTTAAGCTTTTGTTATTTGTCAATCAATGTATGTTTATCTCATTTAACGTTACAATGCTTTTGCAATTTCATCCTCATTTTATATGGAAAACAACAAAATTACTGTTACTGCCTTTAAAATACCAGAACTAAACCAATTCAGTCTCTAACTGGTCCCTCAGACCCCTTGATGGACCTATTCACTGTCATGTCAATCACTATTTTTATAGATTACTTCTCATTGTTATTGACTGTAATGATGTGGTGTTGATGCTGGGTCAATAAATGACTCTAATGCAAATTCCACTCAAACTCAAATGAAGAACCTCACAAAAGAGACTCACCTTCAACACAGCCCGACTCCCGCTTCATTAACAGCTTGTTTTCACTACGAAAAGATAAAATCCAGAGCCCGGCAGCAGCAAGACTCTGTTCCTCAACGTTGTTACTGCGCAGTAATGTCACATACAGTGGCAAAGCCCCAAGTCGGCCTAACCTCAGCTTGTTCGAATCATTCACTGCCAGGTGGTTGAGTCCACAAGCAATCTCCATTGCCCAAAACGCATACACCTGTGAGAAATGGTTTTCACTCTCCAGAGCGTCACGAAGAATCCCAACGATGTAGGCGATGTTTTCATCAGTTGCATTAATCAGGTCATTTTCATCTTCTGTGATGATGTAGGACAGGATGAGAAATGCCTTCGTCCTTATGAGGCCCTGCGGCCGGTCCATGTAAAGGCGCAGGATCCTGACAGCATTAGCGGATCGGAAGATCTTCCGGCTGTCAGGGCAAAGGCGGACAACGTTGTGCAGGATGCCAAGGTAGGCCTTGACGAGATACACCCGGTTCTCGTCACTCAGGTCTGATTCGACCAGTTTCGCTTCGGCAAGTTCGGACAGCATAGAGTGGACAACTGCGCCGCGTGCCAAGGATTCGCACAGCTGTGCAGACTTGTCTGTGCAGTTCCAGACGACTGAAAGCACAATCTGAAGGTTCCTGAAGGACTGGCGGTTTTCTGGAAGGAGGTACTCGACTGAGGACAGTGACTGCCAGATTCGCAGGAAGACGTGCGCTATGCCACTCCTGATTATGTGTTCTACTATTCGTCTGTTAAGGACGAGATCAGAACTGTACCTTGTCTGGCGTTGAATGAAATGGAGATCAAGGAATGCCTCGGCCATCGTATAGTCCTGCCTTTTTAGAAGATTCTAAAACAAATTGAATGCATACATTCTACCATTGAAAAGATCAGCATCTGAGTCTCTCTCAACACTTTCAGGAATTTGTTCTTTCATTAACAGCTTCTACAAGGGTAATATTATTTGTGTGGCCCATCGGCAGCCATATTGGTGATTGTTTTATCAACATAGTCATTTTGGCAGACTGTTCACAGCCTGTAATGTAAGACTGTTACAAATACCAGTAGCCATTAGAATCTTAAATACAATTCATATGTGCATGGGCAACCAGTGTAGTTCCTCCTGCAAGAAATATATTGCTAATCAGCAGAGCCAGGTTCAGGCTTATATTTTCACTCCAGTTTAATTTTGATTGTAAATGTGTTTTGTCTTAATTTTGCAGAGACTCAGAGTCTTATCGTCAAACTAGAAACTGCTCTGACCTGAATCTTTTCTTCCAGTAGTTCTATGATTTGCTGGAAAGTCAAAGCATCGCTGCAAATGTTAACGTAGTCATTAAGTTCTGATGATGAGTGGCTTTTGTCCTCTTTATCGCCATTGCAGATCTTGGAAGGTGCATCCCAGTCTCGCAAATCCAGTTCTGGCAAATCTCCTGGCTCATTCTGCTTGGGTACCTTGTGACTGTTCATGTCTGTAAAACAGGAAAGTGAAAATCATCGTTCATTCCTAGCTCGTAAATGTGCATAGTTGGGTTAATAATCATGGCGCCAAATGGCTCAATCATGACCTATGCTATATACTGATATGTATTTGTAAGAAACCATGCTGTATATACATGTGTGTGTGTGTGTGTGCATTTTGTGTGTGTGTGCATGTGTGTGTGATGCTATAATGAACCAGTTTTTGTCGTTCCTCTTCAAGTTATTTATTCAGAAGCATTCCTAGCCTTTGCAAAAGAGAAAGGCTTTCAATGTTGATAAAATGTGCACCTAGCATCCTTAACCAAGATCACTGAGCTTTTAAGGAAGACACAATGCTGCACTGTTGAAATCCGAGCAAAGGACACGACCAGTACGCCTTGGATTGTCCTTGGTCAGAAGACAACATTGCAGATCCAGAAGTTAAGTCAACTACCTGGAATGGCTGAAATGCCAACCACAGAAAAGGCCTGCACTGTAGCGGCGCATGTTTGTGCTTGTGAGAGCACGTGCGTGTGGGGTACTTATGCGTGCTTGAAAGTAACAAGTTTGCCCAGGGTTGTGGAGTGTAAGTGATCTGCAGCCAGCCAAACCAGAAACAGGGCAATAACGCTCCAGCACATAGGTAAATGCATTGCCAACTGGCTCTATAAGAGTAACATTGAAACTCTGAGTTCACTGAGTCAGGCAGACATTTAAGTACATCAGTTGTGTAATGCAAGATAATAGAAAAAGCATTAACAAAGAGTCTAACTTCTCAACTGCAAGATTGGAAAGCACTGTAAGTCACTGCGGGTAACAACTGGGCCACTTCTTGTTAAGGTCCTTCATATTTTGAAATGCCTACGAGTCAATGAATGCATATATAAGTTTTCCTTAACCTAATTTAAACCTTACATTGTGCTCACACTGAAATTTGCCATGCAAAACATCACACATCATAAAATTATGAATATGTGTATGCTGATTATGAGCTCAGCACACTAATTAAATATTAGTTTGCTAACCCAAGGTGCAGTTATGCGACTATGCTCATGCGACAGGCGCATCTGTTTAAAAACCGCTCGTGTTCATTCCAGTTATCCTAACTGAGAGACAGGATAAAGGTCGCAATACTTAGTAGTGGAAGTAGTGGTAGTGGTAGTAGTAGTAGTAGTTCCGCCGTTTAACGACATCTTATGGCATCAAAGGCCGTTGACGTCGCCCTCCTTCTTTATCCAGGCTTGGGACTGGCACTACCCCCAAACAAGGCTGCGGCAGAGTTTCGCAATACTGTGTCTGTGCCCAGTTTGCTTAAATAAGGGGACGTCCCATCTCCCCAAACCCACCCGGGCGTAACGACGGCGTCTCTACGTCCCATACATATCATCAGAAGCTGGTGCTAGCAATAGTCTGCTATTTATATGCTGACTACTAAAATCTGCCCACTGGCTTTTTACACACGGTCATTCTAAATGTTACCTTTAACAAATAAAACGCAGATTATTTTGGAAACAACTTTCCAAAACAAGCAACTCACCTACGGTGTTCAAGCGTTGCTAATGCGCACAAACAACAGCTCTCTAAACAAGCCAGGCCTTAATCAACCATCTCCGCGAAATTCCGAAACTGAAACTGGTTTGTAGTGTATTTCAATGGAAACTCCACAAGGTCAATTCCAGTCTATTTAATTTAACTTTAACATATTTAATATTCATAGTTACAGCAAAACTTGACTATCAAAAAATTGCTTGACAGTAGGTTATTTTTGTACTGATATCATTCTCGTTAAGGAAAATTCAGTACAACAATTCAAACCTGTTAAAAGTAAATGTAGGCCTACATGTAAATGTCCACGTTTTCTCATACCGACCGTATGACCTCGACCCTGCCCATTTTTCAATTAATTGATCGGGTGGGATTCTTTACCATCGCTGTCCCTTTGAATAGGTGCCGCGCCATTTAAAGTCCCCGTGCACGGACCAGATATCTTAAATAAGCCACAATCGATATTCGAACCAGCAACGTCACGCACAGAAGGCCTGTTTATATGCAAATTGCATTCATTTAATTAGTCGATTTTCTATTTGAATGGGTTTATCATCCAACTTTTCAATATTTATACCAGCTATACAGAAATCCCGTAAACTTGACCGACATCGTATAAAACGCTGTCAGTTTGGTGTACATGTGTAGCATGAATTAGTAGTGCTTCACACTTTAGTAATAGAAATTGATCCAGTGTCTTCAGTTGGCTATTCGTTGTGCATCTCTAACCTTTCATTGATAGCTTTTCTCGATACGTATCACAAAATAAATAGATGTCCTTGAACTATCTATAACAATTTAATAGGCTCAGCTGCAACTTCCAATCCAATCAGAAGCGTTTCTGGTTGTTTGCATGTTGCCAAAGATACTAGTCACGTGCCTTCTTTTGGAGAAAATAATGCGGCTCTGATCTACATGAAAAGGTCCTGCTCTCAGCTAATCGCTCACTGGTCCCTGCTCAGTTAAGTGCCTTGGTAATGCGGAAGGCCGAGGGTATTTTGAACTAATCGGGTCTCGATTCTGAGGAGGGACCAGTGGTGAACAAAGAACGCCTCTGTGGGACGAATGGTCATTCTAAAAACAGCGCGAGCGTTTGGTACTAATAGGGGGCCTTCCTACTTTATTTTTGGAACCGCGGGTGAAGACTTCTCGGGGCTCAGGTCTGCTAGGGTGCCAGTTAATGGTTAACGCATAACGATGCATGGATCATTAGCTTCTGGCAAAGTTTTAATTGGGGTCTACATAATCCTTACAATCTGCGCAATTGGAAATGCCAAGTACGTTAAAGGAAAGCTGTACGATCCGGTGGTATGTATATATTTCGTTTCTGAAAGATGGTGTAGTGCATGTGACACCGTGTGTAATGAAACGACGGGGCAATGATAAGAGAAAATGTTAAACACAATGAAACATATCTTACTAATTATCTGTTAAATTGTTCACAAGAATGCCCTTTTTGTCTTGCTGGCTTTAGATGAACAGTTCATATCCCTGATCATTTATTACTTGTTCGGGTAATTAAATACATGTATAACTATGTTCAAAATCTTCTCGTTGGTTACATATGCAGATGTTTGGGATGTATTTAAAACATTAATACAAATACAGAGATGGAACTTAAACTTTTTAAAGATTCCGTTGTAATTGTAATTGTAATTGTAATGGTAAATTTGTATGGCATTAGGACTTGAAAATCCATCTACTCATACCTGATAGAGATCATTATTCTTACTTTCCTGTGGTATTGCCATGACCAGTGAGCAAGCTACACAGCTTCACCTGTTGTTCTATATCCTGTCTGAAATCCTAGATGGTCACATCATTCCCAAGTTGTGCAGTCAGCTAGAAATCCCTGGCTTGACGGATTTGGTGTCCAATCAGCTGGAAAGGAGCTGGCTGTCATTCTGATCGCCTAATATTCAGGCAACAGTTCCCAGGCTGATTCTATTAGCAAAAACCAATTACGAATATAATTACCTGTTAAATCTAAGTTCAACACCAGGGGGTGTTACATTTAAGTCAGCTGACCTATCTGTCATTCATTTCTCACTTCTGAGATCAACAAACATTATTGTACTTGATCATGCAATGCTTTGACTGTTGCTGTACTATGAATTGGAACAGTGTTGGGCCTTCTTGCCATCACGGTAGCTGGTCTGAATTTTTGCCCTGCACTTCCATTTGCTTAGCCAATGCATTTATGTTTTCAGGGCTAAACTTAAAACTCATCTGTTTCAAACTGCTTATCCATTATAGCCTGTGTTCCACTCTTTCTGACCTATTGATTCTTTGACTGCAAGGCGACTATATTTGTATGTAGGCATCTAAACATTTAGCAAAGTGCCTTTCAAGGCCTTTCAAAGGCCTTTCAATTGGCACCATTTGAATTGTGTTATTGATGACGCAGAAGTGTTTAGATTAGATTAGATTGTTTATATAACAGTCTTTTCACATGTTGTGGAGCAAAGATGACACTAGGCAAAGGTGGTTAACACAGACCATCAAAATAACATGGGTCTGCCTGGAAGACGGTGGGTGGCATACAGGACCATAAATTGCCCTGCATCTGAGTTATCTGATCAGTTGAAAGGGAATACCTGTGATAAAACAGGATGAAGGTAACACACAGGCTAAAAATGGTGTCCTATTGTTAGCTTGCTGTCACTGTGTCTGTGTTTTAGTCAAAAGATCATTCAAACCTCAAGATCATATTTCTGCACTGACATGTAAACACGTGTGTTACATTTACCTTTCAGGGCAGTGGTGTAGCTAAGCATTTTGGAGCCTGGGATGAGTGATGGCAGTTACCCTCTATCCCAACAGAAAATTTGAAATTTAACAAAAAAATAGCAGTTTAGAAATGTTATGTGTAGAACATTAATGAATGACACCGTATTATGCCACCAAAAACTCAAAACAAAACATTTCTTGATGGCTGCAGAGTCTTTGAGAACTTCACAGAAACTGATGGAAGCGGTTACTTCATTCGTAATTCCCTCAGCTTAGCTCTGCTTAACTTCTGTCGCTTCATTTCGTATAAAGGCAACCAATCAGTGCTGCATGCAAGATTCAAACATTCAAGACCAAGACAAGAACAAAGCAGTGGGTTACTAAGACTTAGACCAAGAAAAGAGACTGTGGGTTACCAAAACAAACACTTGTACCAAGACATGAGTTCCAGGACAGTTAAAGGCTGAGGATTTTCAGAATGAAGTCCATCCAAGCAGTAGTAAAGAATGTACCATAAATTTGCAACACAGCTCATGTTGAGCAGCTTGGAGTGGTCTGCCCTTCAGTTGTGATGGTTTTACACCACCAGCAAGCGCATGCTACTGTCTTCTTGTTTCCATAATTTGATATTGTAATTGCAAAGTACACTACTTCAGGTTTGTACTTATATTGATTAGAAACAAGTTACAAAATGCACGAAAAACTAGCCGTTGCATGCCACTTTAAACCAGCTTCCGTTAAACGAAGCGTAACCAGTGAATTATTATCAGGGTAGAACTGCACTTGTAGCATATTTTGCTGACAGGAAAAACCAATTTTATGCACTTTGGTGCAATTGCATTACCGGCTTCTGAATGACCAGTTCTTACCAGTGCAGACCAATCTTACAGGGCAAGAAGACAATACATTTTGGGCAATACTTACCAAGACCACTTGTTCTAGACAGAACAAGATTTTGCTTCAAGGCAGTTTCCAAAACAGCCCACACGACCTCGAAACTGAGACTGAGACCAAGACAATTGGTTTCCAAGACCGAGAATGAGAGTAAGAAACAAAACAAGCTGTCTTGAGACCGAGACCAAATCTTAAGACCTTACAGCCCTGCAACTGATACTAACGAAGTGAGACAACACATACTAAAAATGGTTGTTACACCTCATAAATTTTCTACGTGTTTATGACTCAGTGCCACTGTCTATGCAGTCACCTTGCTGAACTTCCTCTAGGACCAGCCTTGGTCTTAGCGAAAGGTCCGCAACCGATAAATTTAAATATATAATTCTGGGTCCGGGGGGGGGGGGGGCTTTCACAGAGAGAAAAAGAGAGACTGGGACAGTTCAGCTCCAGAGATGAAACTTGATTGGTTTATGGTAAATGGCGTTTACATTAGGCCTTTGGTACATATGCTGGCATTGTCTTTTATGTGATCATCATTGAAATTTTGCGTGCAGATGATAAAAATATGTCTTCATTTTGCCATGCTCTTTGCCCCCCCTCCCCCCTCAGTGCCGCCCGGGGTGACCACACTGTGTTTGCCTTTTGCACACACATACATTGGTTTTTGCTGTTTTAGAGTGATTGGGCTTTCATTACTCGCTTCTGCTTTTTATCGGAACTGGGAGAGCTGCGATTCAAGTTTAGTTTTCCAGTGGTAAGAACTGACTTAATCTTTTCAGAACCCCTCCTAGTGGCACGAAGCATCATGCAGAAAAAGTTAGTCTGTGCAAGTGCATTTATCATATGCAAATAAGATATTCATTAAAGTGATTTCTTATATAGTTCAAGATATATGAAAACAAGTCTTAACTGTTCAGCTGTTAAATTGGTCTTTCGTTCATTCATGATAAAAAAAAGATCGAACTGATGCCCCGTTGTACATTGCACTGGTAAGTGTAAATTAAAAGACTTTTAAACTTTAAATTTGCAGTTACACTAGGGTAAGGAGCATTCATTGAAGTCTTGTTAGTTTTGAATCTTAATTTTCTGTGCACGTACTAACTTTCCCAAAATGATCAGAAATGATTGTTTCTGCAATAATATATTTGGAGAAAAGAATGAGAAACACACTTTTAAGAAATCTTTGCAAACAAATACAAAATGAATTTTAGACTCTATGTTGTTTAAAAGAAATCGAGGAACATCTTTCCTTGAATCAGTTTTTAATCTTTATGTATTGTTTTTATCCAGAAAGAAGGAAATTTATATGGAATGGGTTTGCTTTTTATTGTTTTTCAGAGACATTGGTGTTTAAAATTTTATTCAGCTAGGAGTTAATAATTCATTGGTTAAGTACTTGCTGTATGATATTGGGTGTGCAGGTTTTATACTCCACAAGAAAGTCATTGAGTTGTGATCTTCAATTAACATGCTTTCAGTTTTAGTGGTGCTTTATAAATGTAAGAAACATATGTATATTTTGTTGTGTTTTTTAATTTTTTGTGACATTATTTTATGTTGTATTTTGTTGTTATTGGTTTGGTTTCAATATGTTATTTCAAGGAGTATCAACCTGTGACCCTACTTCTGTACTATGATACTTACTGGTCAGCTGTTTACAAGTCGAACAAGGTAGACCTATTCTGAAATTTGCTTTGCAGTGGCAAAATTGTTTTCCCTAGAAATGGCCCACTCTAGTTTTATCATAGTGAAGATAAGTGCAAATCTCAGTGCATTTTATTATCACAGTTCCAATCATTTCTTGTGTTCTTCACTGAAGTTTATAAAAGAAATTGTAATAAAGATTCTGTTTTTTTATATTCTGAGTTCTTAAAAACGATGAAGAAATTAATTTCTTTATCCTAGTTCTTCACCTCTTGTCTTAGACTAGCAAATTATTAATTAATGATAATAATAATTGAAGAGTCACAAATGAGCTGTTAATTTTTTTTGGAAAAATTATAGACATGGTTTTCACAGTTATCTTGAAATAATGAACGGATTCTGTGTTAAGTTCCTGCCATTAGTTGAGCCACTCCGCTGCTTCCAACCACGAGTTACTGCCTGCATGTGGTCCTTGCAACTAAAATTTGGTACATTGTTCAAAGTAGAGTTATCAAATTCTCTCACAATGAGAACAATTTTGCCACTAAACATTCTCGTAATTTATTAATTGTTGATAATGTAATTATAAATGCAAGCCTTATGTTATTGCTTTTTGTTCTCTCAACGTGGATACTGTCACTATGTGGGTCTGAGTATAATTATTGGTATCTGTAAATTAGTTTTATGGATTTGCCTTTCCTGTTATCGATCCCTGCTCTGCCAAGTGTGCAGGGAAACTGCTGCCGTATCGTCCTGTCCACTTAATATTATTTATTTCTTCTACTTAATGCATTCACGAAAAGGATGGAAATGGACAGTTGAGGATTCTGTTATATTTTGATGACCAGTGGCCCTCAGTCTATAAAAACAAAAGCAAGGTAGGATCAAGTTACCTAGAAAATATTCAGACCTTTGTTTTGGCACCTGCATGTAATACACCTATGTATTATACTGTGATATTATAATGTAATATAATTATTGTAACATCACGTAACACGGGTATGATTTGTCTTTGGGGAGAGAGGCTAGTGACAGGATTGAACTGAATGGGGATATTACATCCCAGTATGTAGGGATAGTCTAAAACAGTTGGGGAGTTTTTCCTTCACGCATGTAAATCTCGCTTTGCATGTTTCAGTGTAAATGCTACGTAATGTAATGTGTGTTTAATTGATATGTATCTTTTCTTAAGCACAGTGTAGTGTTACTGGCTGTTGATACAGTGCCTGAACAGTGTCTTGATGTTCCTCAGAATTCTTCACCTTCTGTCACTCTGCCAGCATATTATGCTGTCACTTCTGTTGCTGAAGACTTACCGTTTTCAATTGCTTATTCACCATAGGCTGCCTCTCTGTCATAGTGGACTGACCTTCTGGATGTTGACCTGATTGCAGTTTTGGCTTTGGTGCACCATCGGTTGATGCCTTGTACATTAGACGCTGGCGCATTAGAAGTTACTAATTATAATTACAGTTACGCTTCAGGTATCAGTCTCATTTAAACCTGTACATTGGGGTTTTGTTCCTTCCTGTGGTGTTCCATGTGGATTTGGCTTGCATAGCACCCAGATTCATCTTTTTTTCCAGCTAAGCATGCTTCTAAGACGAATTCATTAATAACGTTGGAACTTTATTGTAAAAGTTGTCTTTGGAACAATTATCAAGAAGTTTTCAAAATGAGGTCATTTTCTCAAGCTTAGATTTGGGATCCGTTTCCCTGAGTGTATCCTATCAGAATTCTTGTGTAAGGAGGTTGATAGGAATGAGAGACATGCAGCTGGAGAAAGTCTCCATTGGCAGTCCCTCACAGACACGTATGAGACAGGCCAACCAACGTGCACTGACCTCTGACAGTCAACATAGAGTGCACTGGCTGATGCAGTATCATTTTGTGTGTTAAAAGCATGTGCTTGTTTGTGTGAGTGGGTGCATGTGTGTGTGTGTGTGTGTGCGTCTGCTTCTTTGCGTATATTACTGTTATTAACAATTGATTGCATTAAATGACGACTCCTCATGTTAAATCAATACATGGATAGCATTGCAATGCACTGCACTGCTGTAAATTGTAATGTATCTATAGTGCATTGTGATGTGCCTGTAATGTTTTATCCAACTCAATAAAACTGACGTCAAAACTACAGCTTTTTTTCCAGGTTGTGAAGCTTAAGACTCAGGCCAGATGCTGGCGAGGCTGCTCTTGGTCGATGAGCCGTTTTACCTGACCCTTTGGTAAGATGAGGTAATGGCTCAATTGTTGCATGTCTGCACTACATTGGTCCTCAGTAGTTTGCTTCTCGAGTTGAGGACGTTTTGGCTCAAGCGCAAACATGACAACAGCAATTAGCAACCAGACATTCATTTTCTACGGGTTACGCAGTAGGATGTCTTTGTCTTGTGGACTGGCTTTATGGATATTGGCCTGGTTGCGGCTTGGCTTTGGTGTGCCATCGGCTGATGCCTTATGCATTAGACACCGGCACATTAGAAGTTGCTAATTACTATTATTACTATTACTGTTACCATTATTACTAATATTATTATTATTATTATTATTTATTATTATTATTATTATTATTATTATTATTATTATTTCATAATTCAAACGACTTAACAACAGATTATTATGAACATTTTCAATTATGAAACAAATCTATTGTTGCTAATCTATTATTATTATTATTATTATTATTATGTATTGTCGATTTCACATGATAGGCTGAGATTCAAACACCGGATGCAGAGGTTAAGGCAAGTGCATGCCAAAATCTGCCACTGTGACCTTTGACACAAACTGTGATATTCTAGACCTGTCGGCAGAAGGAGGCCATACTGAATCCACAGAATAATCAGTTGATCTACTTGACTGAGAGAGAAGGTTGGAGTGGCTGTGTACCATACAGTGAGGCCAGTGTTTTGTGGGTGCAGTGCCAGGCCAGGAAAGGTTTTCTGTCAGCAAGGGAAAGGTGGTGGTATGTTGTGGCAAGTCAGTGCGACAGCTTGAAGGTATGAATGTCGTGGCATAGCTTATTTGTGGTGTCGCGTTGCTTTGCTCTGTAAAGTGAGCTTCTCTGTTATTATCTTATGTGAGAGCCTTCAAAGCAAGATGTTTAATTAATATTGATGTGGCAGGATTTTATTTTATTTCAAAATGCACAAAACTGATCTGACCACTCTTTTTTCTTGCAGGAATCTTTTGCAGTTTTATTTTTGTGTGTTTTGATTGTTTTTCTCTTGGTTACTGTTTTTGTTTTCTTGTAACTTGAGTTTTCTGTTATCACTGTGTTTTGTTTCAGACCTGTTATCAAAAGCAAGCACCTCCATATATCATACCAGAGAATGGCCAGACATTTGTCCTGATGCAAGGGTCATACTGTTTTATCCCACCTGGAAATGGTAGCACGCTTAGTTGTTCTGCCACAAGATCTTTTAAGTCGGCGCGAGAGCGGTGGTGGTTCCTGGCAATCAGTCGCTGTTACCAAGAAACACTTTTGGTAAATACCTAACTCTGTTACCAGCAAAAAGTTTGACAAATATGTGCACAGGTGAAATGAATGAATGTGTACCAGTCAGCAAGGTATCTTAATGCTATGCAGTTAACCTGTGCATACGAGAAAGGCTGCTGTGAACCAGTTATGTTCTGGAAATGTATTTTAAATTAGTGAAACTGCTTCTGAATATCAGTGAGAATTAAAGCTGGCAATACCTGGAATAATCTGTGTAAAATCCTATAAGTCATAACTTCACTCATTATGGAGTTTATTTTTCTGTTTTCTAGTGCAGCTTTATTTTGCAAGCAGCTTTATTTTGCAAGCAGCTTGCTTGATCTCTCTAGCTATCATGATCATTTGCTATCGTGATCATTTGCTATCATGATCATTTGCTATCGTGATCTGTGGTGTGCTCCTCCTCGGAGCATTGCTGCAACTGCCTTAATTTTCTGAACTTAGTTATTTTACCAGTTTTTAAAATATCAACTTTCTCTGCACAAATCAGGAGTAGTTTTTGACACACAGTTTGGCCTGTTGGTCTTTAGTCATTTTTCAGAAATTGTGTTCAGTTTCAGTTTGTTACAATTTACTTGATGCTAAAGGGATCAGATATTATCGCATTTAAGCATGTTTTCAAAATATGGTTTCTTCCAGCTTACAAAATACTTATAAAAGAAGGTAACTATGACTGGTTAGCGTATTTTGCTTTCACCTAAACGTTGACTGACCTCAGCATGTTTGACACTTGGTGTTATGGTGCACTATTGGGTGCACTTAGGTACACTGTCATTGCATTCCTTCTACATTCCTTGTTTATGTTATCCACCCTGAAACTTTGGTTAAACTCCTTGGAAGTATTCCACCTTGAGATGTTAAGTATTTCTTTTCAAGATCTTGTTGCAGTCTTAGATGTTGTTTTGCTGAAAAACATTTCTAATTGTCCCGTTGTTGGATTATCCTGTATTTCTGCTTCAATTTAAACGTTTTTCAACCCGTGGAGTAAGTTTCTGCTGGTTAAAGATAGTTCAAGAGGCCTGCAATTCACAGGTTTCAGCTGGTAAAGGATATTTTAACAGACCTGGTTTTTACAGTTTTTTCAACTATCCTTAAAATTAAATATTGTCCTCAAAATTACACTGACTTTGATTCCAGCCCAGTTTTTAGAGTCATGGTTGTTGGACTGGTTGAGGAGTTATACCTTGAGCATTTACCAAGCTGCTTACTGATCTTCCAAGATTTTTGTGACTCTGTGACTTGATTTGTGTACTTTGTAAATTTGCACAATAATCCTACACTCTGAGATATTACACTCACTGTAAAATGTTATTGAGCACTCAGAAAAGATTTCATGAGAATTTAAAAGTTTGAGAATTTAAATTCTGGGTCAGAAATGGAAACTTGAGGGTAATGGCAAAAGAAGACATTCTTTTGTAGCATGTTAATTTGCTGTTAAATATTTATTCCATTATATTCTGATTCACTTTGAAACCAAACCAACAAATCCTTCAAAACCAAACCAACAAATCCTTCAAAACCAAACCAACAAATCCTTCAAAACCAAACCAACAAATCCTTCAAAACCAAACCAACAAATCCTTCAAAACCAAACCAACAAATCCTTCAAAACCAAACCAACAAATCCTTCAAAACCAAACCAACAAATCCTTTAAGTCCCTTTAAAGTCCAGTGGTTTCTTGCTAAATGATAAATTAACCATTCTGGAAAAATCTTAATCTGATGTGCATATCAACAGTTGGTGTTGTTTTGTTTATGCCTAAAATAATGTTAATTAACCTTTTTCTATTATTATTTATTATA
Organism: Norana najaformis; assembly: GCA_964023275.1. Lineage (NCBI taxonomy): Eukaryota > Metazoa > Annelida > Clitellata > Crassiclitellata > Hormogastridae > Norana > Norana najaformis. The sequence goes on along the minus strand of OZ029917.1, from coordinate 6,724,966 downwards.
ATTTTTTACAATTTATGATTTTTAAACATATTCAACAATCACTAATAATCTAATTTCTTTTTTGATAAATCAGTCCCATTATATCACTCGAGTTTGCTAGAACTTTCTGTTCTTAACACCTAACATCACTGAGGCTTCTGAAGTGCACCTTAGATGATGCTATATAAGTTAAACATTTGTATTCACCTCAGATTATTTGTGCAGCACGGTGGTCTATTTGATAGCATGCTTGGTCTGTAATCCAACAATTGCAGGTTTGAGTCTGCTGCATGGACTTAATGTTACCAACCCTGGACAAGCGCATACTTGTCTCTGTCACCAAGCAGCATAATTTGTTAGTGTTCTATAATGTTCGGAAATGGGTCGTTGTCGTCTAATAGCTGTTCTCTCTTGCCACTGCTGCATAAATTCCGTGTTTTGCTTAATGATCGAAACTGATGCTTTGTGTTTATGCTGAAAGGGTCTTTCTCTCGACTATGAGATATGGATGACGAATGGTCCGGAAGGGGATATATTCCACCGGCAGTTCTCAGCAGATGAGTTTTGTGAGTAGTCTTGTCATGATTTGCTTGGTGATGGTGGTAGATATTGGTGATATGGTCAACAAATGCCAACAGTGGAAGTAGCATTTATGATCACACATTTTTGGTGATATTCTTTGTTCAAGCTGGTTGTTTGTGGTAGCCTTAGGTGCAATAGTCTACTGATTAGCTTGCTGAACCGTCAACCCAGCAGTTGGGGGTTCAAATTCCTGCTAGGGCAGAAAGATATTTTGAGATTTCTACTTCACTTACACCCCCTAGCAAACTTGGCTACAGAAATGAGTACACTGACGGCATAATGTTGGTGGGAAGGTCGGGCAGCGATGGAGAGGACTGTCCATTTGCTTTTATATGCTGGGGCTAAGAAAATGAAGTAGCTGCGTGTGTGCCCATGGGTACCTCCTGAGGCTAGTTCAGGATATTGTCATCTAGACACATCTGGACAGTTCATAACCCTGCTAAGAGAGAACAGTAGTTGTAACGTGATTCATACATTTCAAACATCAGCCTGTTTTCGATAAATGGAAATTCTCTATTTATTTCCTAAATTATATATTGTACTGGTAGTACAGATTTACATAGTCCCTATTTTGATTCTTGTCATACAAGAAAATAAAAGTCAATGTTACAAAAGACAATGCTATAATTTGCATAATTATATAGTTTGTATGATAATACTATAGTTTGCATAAATTCTAAACAAGTAATTGTATGTTTCAATTTCTTTTTTTCTTGGTTATAGATATACTTGAAGTTGACATTGCTTTCCTTGTGGCCATTTCGATTCTTGTTGTTTTGTCCCTCGTCGTAGCAGGTACAGTTTTTAATTACTTGTCTATTGTGGGAACAACATGTGTTTGCAAGAACCGTTATAAGTCTTTTGGTTATTCACAAAGCAGAAAATAAATTGCAGCTAAAGCTTACAAATGTTTTATTATTAATATTATTTTTAACAATTAAACTTCTTTTGACCCATTGTTAATAGATTTATGACAAGAGTGTATAATAATGCTTTAAGTAAATACCCAAGACAGTCACTTTCAATGGACCTGATTTATGCCATTGGTTCCAGCCATGAGCCCAGTGTGAGCCCAGTCAAAACAGGTTTCAGAGACTCTTCAAGGCTGGAATGTGTTTGCTGCAGAATATAACCCAAAACCTTTTACAGAACTTGCAGGAAGTATGTCCAGTGACTTGGCCTTTGAATGGGAAGTGCAAATTCAGTCAGCCAATTGTAAATGCAGATTTCTTTTGGCAAAGTTATGGGGACATTTTGATGGAGTGTTTAGGTTCTGGCATTTTCTGTGAATTTCTTTATTGTAATTAATTCATTCCTTGTGGTTTAAAAGGCATGATCACTAGTTGACTTCTCCAATGATTATGGTTTCACTTGACCATCAGTTGCTGCCTTATGCATTGAAATAATGGAGAGCTTTATAAAAAGACATTAAATGAGATATTTGATTGGATTAGATTATAGACTTGGTGTGTTAAAAGGCTGATGGATCAAATGCAGTGGCATTGCTGACTTTGTACCTTTTATATTTCTGTCAGTTATTCTGCGAAAGCGGCGGCTGTTCCATACAACTTTTAAGCTGTACCTATTGTCCCTCTTCTTTGAGTTTTTCCATCTCTTTGTCATGTGCTTATCGTATGGAAAGTACGCAAACGACGGCGAAGATAATTACGGCAGCAAAACATTCGGTAAGAAGGAAAACAACAGATTGATAAATGTTTTGTTATGCAAAATCGAATTATCATTAATTGCTTTATAATTTATCATGTAGACCAAATTGAATAGTCTGGAAGGTTTATAGAAGGCACTGTATTAGTATTGTATGTATGTAATGTAGGTCTGACTCGTTTTGTCTCAGAATGGTTGTTTTGGCAGGCAGTAAACAGGATACTTCACCGTGACTAATGCAATACATTACCTAGCTCTTCATCGCACTCTTCCTTTGCTGAGAGTTTCTTGCACTTCTCTGCGGACAAGAGCTCGTCCTTAAGTCTCAGCTCTTCCAATGTTCCTTGCTCCAAAAGCCTTTCATACCCTAAATCTCCTCCACAGGTTCTCCGTCTACTCCGACCAACAACCTCGACTGAGATTTGTAACCTCATTTTCTCATCCACTGGTAAGCAGTGTGCCTTCATTCCTCATTCCTACTGCTCTTTTGAAAGAATGCGTTGATGACTTGGGCCCAAGTGTCACATCCATCGTCAACCTTTATCTCACTGAAGGCATTATTATAAGTTCAGGAGTAGAAAATGAGGAATTCAAGCAGTGATTTTAATTCAGGGAAAAATCAGGAAGTTTAAGAGAGGGAGGATGATAAACAAATGTGAGGCTTTGATTTTCTGAGTCCTGGGTAGCAGTGAGGCTTTCAAATTACTTTGGGGTTGGAATAGGTGAAGTTAAGTGAGCAAGTCATACTGTCTTAATCCCACTAGCTAATGCATTGGTTTCCAGGAGGATTTGGTCTATGCCTGCCACTTGAAAGATGGCAGTTGGTACGTACATACATGTATGTGCTTGCAGTGGCATGATCAGTGTGAACGGTTTACCATTGGATGTAGGTCCAGATCCTTAGGCTTCATGTCGATCTACCAGGTGCAGCTATTGTGTGGGTGTCATGGTGGTTGTGTGGTAACATGTGGGCCTTTCACCTCGGTGCTGAGGAGTTGATATAGCGTGTACGATAGATTATTTTATTGATCCACGGAGCCCGTTCTTCTGGTGTAATATTGCTATTGTATTGTCTGCGCTTGGTCTCTGCGCTATATATATACATATATATATACATATACATAGTAACCCCACAAGGAGTGTGCCTATCACTATGGCAGCCAATAATAATTGGACTGTTATCATTATATTTTGCTTAATAAATTTTGTCTTATCTGTAGTTAACCAGATCTTTTTATATAACTTCATAACTGCATGTTTAAGGTGGCATGTGATTGAAATGCATAATAAATGAACAAAAACCTTACCTTACCCAGCCATACTTTACCTTACTTTACCTTATCTTACTGGGCCATACCTTATCTTACCTTACCTTACAGTGCAGATGACATGATCCATTCTGTGTAATTTTTGTGATAAATGTATGTATGTGTTTTAAAAGGGCGTGTTCTGGAAGCGATCAGCGTCCTTATCTTCATACTCATGCTGATACTAATGGCCAAAGGATTCACAATCACCAGAGGCCGTATAAGTACTTCCGGTTCAGTGAAGATTGCTGTCTTCATGACGCTCTACGTCATCACCTATGCCATCCTTTTTCTTTACGAAGCAGTTGTAAGTTCATTTCATAGTATTTTATATGGTTCTATATGTTGTTATTTATGTAGCTCCTTTAAGAGCTTCTCAGAAACACTGATGATAAACATACTGTATGATCTTAGTTTCCAGTTAAATTGCCTACTATTCCTTGATCAGGTGTTTTTCTAACAAGTGTAAAGGGCTATGCCACTGAATGTATACATGCCACACCGTGGCATATATGACATTTTTAGCTACCTAAAAGTGTCAAAGTTCAAGTGCAAATTCGAGCGATGCCTTGAGCATTATCTGGATGAAAATTGAGGGGTTTGGAATGGTGAGCCCTGGAGGTGAGAAGCTCCAAATGGCTAGAGAGGGCTGGGGTTTAGGACAGAGCCATGGACGCTAAAGCATTCTGAAGCATTTTATTATGAAATTGAGCACATTTGGGCTACATGTTTGTGTGAATTTTTAGCCAGAGGTCAGGTACCTGGATGAAAAATGAGGGTCTGAGACAGCGAGTGCTGAAGTTGTGAAACCCCAGTGAATAGGGGCCTAGAGAGCATTGTAAGCTTGCCAGCAGGGCCCCAGGGCAAAGCCCCAGAAGAAAATGCACTTTGCCAAAAGCAAAAAAACAGGCCAGCAATCAAATAACTGACATCGACCAGAAAATACTCTATTGTATGATGCTCCTCTTATCCATGAACAGAGCGAAGCTGAGTCACCAGTTGGTAGGTGGTTAACCTAAAAATTCTCAGCAGATCTACTTGAATCCGAAGTTTGATGGTCTTGGCCTCAGAGAGTCTGAACCCAGGGCCCTCTGGCCAGGTATGCCACCAATGCCGTATCTCCATTAACTTCTGTTACATGGAAAGAAATTATGATTAGTGATTTTTACTTTTACCCTGACAGGGGCATTGGATTAGCTAATGTGGATTTTATATTTATTACAAAATGCTGCTTTACATCATCTCTATATTTCCTCTATAGGTTGCGTCTTCTATGATTTCCCTCTTGGCTTTTCACCAGACTCACCCTAGAATTTGACATGCCCACTGATTTTGCTTGGTAGCAACCATGGAGTGATGCCTTGAGCATTATCACAGGGTGCTATAGAAGTTCTCAGATTATTTGTTTTTTTTATTATTCATATGTCTAGTCTGAGAGTTGATCATATTTGGCCTATTGATTGTATTAGTTAATTAATTAATACTGTCCTGGTTCCCTGCTGTTGTAGGCATTTGATCCTGGACTCGTTCTCTACCTGTACGAGTCACCAGCTGGTTACGGGCTGTTAGCCTTGCGACTGATTGCTTGGCTGTGGTTCTGCTATGCAATTTTCTTCACACTGAAGCATTTTCCCGGAAAGTCAAAGTTCTACTATCCTTTCTTTATCTTCTATACATTCTGGTGAGTCATCTAAGAAATTCCCAATTGCTTTATCATTTCATTCCTTTTCTGATTGGCTAAATCCTTCTTGAACTTTGAATAATAAAACTAAATACGAAATACTGAATTAAATTGCATGTTGCATAATGTGGTAAAGTAAAGTAACAGTAAAGTCATAGTACAAATCTCTTCTAACAAGGTTTACTGTTTGAGACAGGTTTGTTATATATTTTCGCACAAAGCTTTCACTCTAACAATGCTACTACTAATGCTTCTTCTAGAGAATTTGGAGCCATTTTCTGATCCTCACTTTAACCAATTTCATGCTCTTGTCTTTGAACTTAATGAGGCTCTTCTATATTAGAACATTCATTATCTGTAACCTGTTAATGGAAATTACAATTTCATCTGTGATTTTAGTATTGAATGTAGAAATAACCATGTACTAGGATGTCTATCCACCCAAAGGCCGTTGACTCAGTTTCCACTTTGTTTTGCTGCCACAGTCCCCATTTAGGGAGTAGTTCCATAAGTTTTGGTGCAAATATGAGAGCGACATTGACTGTCGACCATAAAAAATGCATTATCTGATTTGCAGCATCAACCTGTTTAAATTGTTGTCAACATTTTATACCCATGGCTGCCTTGCAGGGTTGGGTTTAGGGGCTGCACATTTCTTTTACTCCTTCTCTAAGTGAAAGTATTTCAACATCATTCAGATTCTGAAGAGGTGCTACATAAATCCTCATTACATTACATAACATCACAATGCATGCAGGTTTTGGGCAACTGTTGTTGTTATCCTGATTGCCAACTTTGCGATTGCCAAGTGGGTCAGGGAAAAGGTTGTGAATGGCATTGAATGTTCCATTTCCTTCGCTGGCTTAGCCGTTTTCCTGGTGAGTTTCTTCAGCTGAATTGCTCCTTCAGTTCCAAGGCTTTCAGTCTTCCCCCTTGACGAATCAATTCTTTCTGATTGCTAATGTAGTCATAGAGGTTGGATTGCAGAGTTGAGTTCAGAGGAGGAGTGAGACCGGGGTAAATAACAGCTTTGCACTTGAACTTTGCCACTTTTAGGTAGGATTTAACTAATAATAACATAATAAACTAATTGATAAGAATACAGAACATAGTAAACAATGATATAGTAATAACAAATAATATTCTAATACTGAAAAGTATTTTCAACAAATCACACCTCAGTTCAGATTTGCTGACTTTGCCTATTGAGTTTTAATTTAAGGAAATTTTAAACAAACAAATAGAAATAAATCAATCCAACCTCTTCTGGCTGTTCTTCAGCAGCAGCCTGAACTCTGCTTTACATTAGAATTTTAAATCTATTCTCTGATTTGATTTTGAATCAGTGCTTGTGATGAGGAAATTATTTGACATTTAATCAGCTAATGAATGATTGTAATTAACTGATGGATGTAATTTTGCCAACTTACAGTATGTGTTTAAGTAGAAATCTTGTGTTGTTAGTGTGAATGCTTTAATCTGCTGATTAAATTTCCCGGATTGTAGCATTCTTTGCCTTCTAATGAAACAATCGCAGGTGACAGGCAGTGGTGCATCTTCGCATTTTCTCATTTGACTGTTACTTCATGTATGCTGCTGTGTTGGCTGCATACAGTGCTATATGAATTGTCTACTCTTATTCTCCTTCATCACCTTCTTCTTCCTCTTCTTCTCCTACTCTTTCTTCTTCTCCTACTCCTTCTCTACCACTCTACTACTGCTCTCCTACTTCTCTGATTCCTCACTCAGCTAATGGACATACACTGTATTAACAAATGTATTACATATTTACTTCTCCATCTGCTCCTCCTCCTGCTCCTCCTTCTCTTCCATTGTCCTTTTGCTAGGTGTAATGGGAAACTTTACTTGATTGGGCTTTAGTAACTAAAGGTCAACTAATTTTTACTAAGTTTAACTTCAAACAATAAGTTTTTTAGTTTTGAGGTTATGTTGCCTGGATAGGAGTACTTAAATTTGGAATCCATCGCTTGTGCATGAAGGCTTTGTGCATGATCTTAATTACTGCACTTAATTAAAATTAATTTATTTATTTAACTAATTAACTAATTAATTAAAATTGAGTCTTTAGATTTCACTGAACAATATCGTTTAAAGGTTGTTGAGAATGAGTATTTGGAGAAACAAAACCATCATGGTAGTTTTTCATTTGTGCAGTTTCTTGTAACTGACTACTAATTTGAAGCAAATTAGCACTACCAATAATGATGATGTAATACTGCAAGTTTGACAGTTAAGTGGTATTTTAATGCAGTGTTGAAGGCCTGTGTTGATTTGAAATCCATGCTTTTCTGGTAGGTACAGTGGTTGTTCACTAATGGATTTACCTCTTGTCTGTGTGTCCAGGGTTTTAATCCCGGTGCATCAAATGCAGATGGTTTAACCATATAACCCACAAGGAGAGGATGAGTGGTTTTTCATGAGCGGTTGTGTTTGCGCTTCATTCAGAATGTCTTTCAAACCCAAATACAGGCCTTTCTAAGGTCTGTTGTCAAAAGAGGCATTTTGTAAAATTATGTTATCTATTAACACACTATTGTATGTATGTAGTCAAATTATGTATTAAATAATTGTATATCTTATTGCATTGTTTTTATTGTTCCTTTTTACTCCTATTATTCTTCTTTTGTTGTGTGCATTGTTGTTTGTAAATTGTCAGTGTTTGTCTTGCACTAATAAATAACTTATTTAATTGAGTGAGTGATTGAATTAGCTTCCTGCTTAAACAACTTAAAACACTGAATCATTATGAAAACATTGCTTCACTGGCTAAATAACTTAAAACATCTGTGAAACGATTACTGTACCTTTGCTTCAGCGAAATACAGGTCGACGTGCTGAAGAAAGACCTCAGCCCGCTTAACATCAGTGTGATTCAGTAACGTCATTTTATACTAGATGTAACATCAGTGTAATTCAGTTACGTCAATTTATACTACATGTTTTAAGTGGGTTATTTTAACTGACTTCCTGGTCACTCATGAATTCTGCAACTGAGTAAGGGAGGAAGAAAGGAAGGTTGAAAGGAAGGAAGAGAGAGAGGGAGGAAGGGAGAGAGGGAGGAAGGAAGGAAGGAAGAAAGAAAAGAATATTAAGATCCAGACGGACAGCAATAAGGTGAGGCATTTAAGTCTCTTGTTTGTTAAGGTCATGTGCGTTTGTGGACCTACGTGTCATGCCTCCTGTGAGCTGTTTATCTTGTGTGATCTGCTGCTGGTGACTTTAGGTTCTGGGCTGGCCCGATTGCAGTCATAGTTAGTGGCAGACTCTTGGCACCTTGGACACGAGAAAAGATTGCCAACGGAATATTCTGTGCAATTAACTTTTGCTGTCAAGCTGTTTTGTTGGTGAGTTGCCGACGAAAAACAATTGCTGCACGGTGTTTCAATTTCTCCTGGCGCTGCAGAATGACCGTGATTGTGCTCCGCTTATCAGTGTCAGTGTTGTTTGATATTTGACTTTCTGGCACAGTTTTTTTGAAAAACAATATTCCTGGTATTAGATACCTGAACATTTTCTGATTATCTTGAAATAATAGTTGCTTTCAGGCAAAGTTTTTGTTCCTTTCCCTAGACTTGATATTTAGTTTTCATGCTAATTTGATATTAATTTTCTAGCAGCAATAACTAGTTCATGACCTATTTCACATATAAAATGCTCTCAGTTCGACATAAATTGTTTTTGTAAAGGCCAACCTTGAGCAAGTCTCATCGAGGCGGTGTTATGTTTTATTCTCATTTTTGGTTTCGTTTGTTTTGTTCATTAAACAAATATCACAGTGCTAGTTTAGATTAACAGGATAGATTCTTTCTTACCCGGCACTTAAGCAGATCCCTCTAATAAAATCTAATCTAAGGCCTTAGGGTTTTCATAGCATCGTTAGCATTTTGCATCTGGTGAGTGGTTACTTAAGATCTGTACATTTATATCCAACAACACCATTTTGTCTCTGCCTTATGCCTTTGTCCGTTACTTTTCTGTAGCCCAGTCTGGTTTCTGTATGTTTGTATGTAGTGTACAGTTTGCTCTTGGAAGCCATGGAGATAAGCCCTATCAGCAGGACTGAAGTAAACTGTAAAAGTGCATCTTATTCCTGAATATTTTTTAATTTGACACCCGATGCATGGGTAGTATTGAGTAATGTAATTGCCAAGCCATTTGCAACCATCTTTGTTGAATTTGGAAAAATTAAGTTTCTATGATGGCTGATGTGGACATTTTTCAATTGAATATGCTGATAGTTACCACTGTAATGTGGGTTTATGTTATTATTTTTGAGTGTATTATCTGCACGATTTCAAGCAGTGATAATTTATCTCATACTTCAGCATGATACATTTATTTTAATTTTAAATTTACTTTCAGTATTATGTTAATTCATGTCACTGTGACTTTGGTTATAGTACTGTACATGAAAGTTTCAAGGGTTTTTATTGTGGTCCATGATATGTTACTTATTTGATTGTGTTTGCTGCTGCTGCTTTACTTGTGTCGAGGCAACTGAGTTTGCTTGTTTTTCAAGTTCCATTAGAGTTCTTTTGGGTAAGGGTTAGAAAAATGCAGTCCTGAGCATTTTGATGTAGGCCTACAATACAGTACTCTGCATCAAGAATCTAGGCATTCAACTTGTGCTTGCTTTGTGCTATTTTCAGCTTTCAATCTAGTTTTACAGACAACTTAATGAATGAATGGCAAGAAGAATTGACTTTTCACTGTAATATGAAATGCTTTGTCAATTTCACAGGAAATTACTTTGTTTCAGTATTAATCAGCTGCCATTCAAATTAAACTAGGTCATGCAAATGTACTACATAATTTCTTATTATTAAATTTTATTTTTCCCTCTGCTTTATTACCAAGGAAACTGTTAATGACAATTTGTGTTATTTCATCATTTTTGATTTTGCTTTAACTTATGCTAAGATTTTATATATATATATATATATATATATATATATATATATATATATATATATATATATATATATATATATATATATAGATTACACATATTTATTATTTGCATTAATTCTTTGCCAACATTGAATCACCATAAATATGTTTCATTAGATAGGGATAACTAAATTGGAATTTCCTACTGACTTGAAATACTACATAACTACTGTCTTCATAAAAAACATATAATTAAGTGAAATTAGGTTAACTATTGAAATTTCTTACATTTTGCACAATTAATTTTGGTATTTCTTTATTCCAGTTCTTGACAAGACCATCTAACACCAACAAAAATTTCCCATATCATGTGAGAACTACACAGGTAATTTAGTTTATAATCATACTGATAGTGATGATAATTATTTATGAGAAAATGGTACTAATAATCATAATATTAGTCACAGTAACCATAATACCTCGGGTTAAAAAAATTTATTAGTAATAATGAAAATAACCTTGGGCAAATAATAATAAATAATAAATAAAATAATAATAGTAGTAATAATAATCAAGGCCGAGGAATGGTAATTAAATATATTTCACTGTCATTAACTATACTGAATTCTTTTTATTAAAGCATAATGTAGTGATGAATTAATGGCTGAGAGATGATAGGACTGAGGATGCAAAAGTGGACCAAAGTACAATATCTGGTTATGTGCATGGTTAACAATCAGTAAATGTCTCGATTGTTTTCAGGTGTAGGTGGTCAATCCTTGGATAGTGGTTTACACAGAATATTTGTTAATTGTAGGTGTCTGATATGGGAACCATAGATGGGGGTAATGGTGCCACGTCCCCCAACCAATTTGGCTATGTACCGACGGCTGAAGCCACTGGAATTACACCCAGCTTCACTGCACTTTTCATTGTCTCTTCTGGTCGACAGTCACAATATGTAAGTGAAGGCACTCCCAAATTGAGTCTATCCTGCTTGTTGGTAATGTAATGTAACCATCTGTCACTTAATACTAGATGACAGTTCTTTAGCAACCTATTAAAATTGTGTTGTATGTATGCTTACGTGTATGTATGTATGTATGTATGTCTTTTGCCTATCAATTTGTTTTTGATTGAGCATCTGTGAATAATCTGGTCCCCGTGACATGGCTGTTGTTGAGCGCTGTGGAAGTCTTCAGATTATGATATGTATGTATGTATGTATGTATGTATTATTATTATTATTATGATTAGCTGTAATGTGTTAACAGCCTTGAATCAAACCACAACTCCAGTTTGTGACATCTTATGTGTGCACTACATGTTATTGTTACTATTATGTTATTATTATGTGGGCATTTTGTCTTCATAAACCTTACAACCTAGTCTGTCACGGGCTTGCGAAACGCAACCATATGACGGAATGTTGATGGTGCTGAGCAGCTGTAAGCAAAGGACTTGCTCCAGGTTCCTACACAGTTACTGTCTCGGGGAAGCTTGAACCCGTACTATCTGTGTAAAAGCCGAGCGCTGTAACCAGTCAGTTACTGTGCCCCACATGTATTTATCTGGTATTTATGTAGCGCCTTTATGTACCTTTTATAAATATGTGCTTTTTGTGTTTCAGTTTCTGTTTTTTCTGTGTTATATAAGTTTATGCTTTTGTGAAGAAATGTGTATATATATATATATATATATATATATATATATATATATATTATATATATATATATATATGCATATAGCCTGTGTTAGTGTATAAAGATAAAATTTGACTAGATAAAATTTAACGGATTTGATCTGTTTCAATATCATTATGAAATGGTGTTTATTGCAGCAAGTAAAAACTGCAGATGACTTTAGACCTGGAAATCACATTGGAGCAGATGCTGCAGAGTCGGTAACAACGTGGAAGAGCGGAAACTTCTTCGTCACAGACAAAAGCAGCAGCAACAGCAGTTAGGAGTCAGCACAGGTCACTGATGCTGGAACTGCAAACCGAAGTTCACCTTCTGCACCAATACGACATAATTCTCTGGACAAGTCGTCATTGCAGTAAAGATGAGTAAAGGTAAAGTAAGGTAAAGATAAGTTAAGATAAACTATGCATGAGGTAAAGTAAAATAATAGGCATTCATTAGAAAAGGTTAGGAAACAAAAGAGAACATGGAACAGATAAGTAAGTAAGTAGTTAACTAAGTCAGATTACTGATTACAGTGTCAAATTTTGAAATTCTGCTATGATGGGCTTGACAGAGATGATTCCACAGGTTGACTTTAGCTTAAGTCGAATATGCAAGTTTGTTCACTTGAATAGTCCACAGGGAACCGCACTGCACGCTTTGCATAGAAGTCCTGAAGAGTTGAAGAAGGTAGATTTTATGCAAAAAAGCTTCTTCCTCCTTGATATTGTTTATTATTCGAAAAAGTTTATGTAGTCTGACTGACCTGACTTTAGTTTAAGTCAGATATACAAATTTGTTCATTTTGAGTAGTCTATAGAGAACTGCATAGCACGGATTTGCACAGAAGTCCAGAGGAGTTGAAGAAGGTAGATTTTATGCAAGAAAACGTTTCTCAACTATAATGTTTATCATTCAGAAAGTTTATGTCTGTCTGACTGTGACCATTTCTGTCTAACTGCAGTAACTATGAGAAGGTTAAAAGGAATTGAAAGATTCATTGTTTTGCAGATGAAAAACAACATTATGTAAAATATTCAGAAAAATTTACATGAGGTAAAAATGATCCCTGGTGATTTATAAAAAGTTCTACAGAGAATACAAAATATTATTTACTTCAGTAATTGCTACAGTGGCAAATAGACACCCCTGTGGTAAACCAGAATGGCTTATTGACAAAGAATGTTGGCAATCTACTTAAGTAAAATAACTATACAAAACAAGCTAAGAAAATGCAAAACTACATATGGTATTTTTAACAATCTGGAAATGAAACAGCTTCATTACAAAACATTGCATGCCACATTGCCACTCAAATTTCGACTTCTAGCAAGTGCACACTACCTGAAAGTTTTACAGAGCTCAAGTTCAGAAATAATTGCTTACAAGCTATCAAATTTTTATGTTATATTTGATGGAAATTGACCCATTGTTGTGTAACTGGCATCCGCAGTCATGCGGTGGTAAAATACTTAAGCTCAACTTACATGGAATTGATGAGATTTGCATTATCTTTCAGTTTGTTTAATCAACAGATATAAGCCCAATGGGCATTCTTTAACAACAAACTTGTTGCTGTCCAAAACATAGGTGAGAATTAATGTGCATTAGGGGTATGAGAAGAACCACGAATAGAAAGCATACTGACTAGCAGAGACATATTTCCTGTTCTGTGTTTTGAAAAGAATTTCCAAAACAACTTTTGAACTGCATGTTTTAATAAATGCTTTTGTGAATTTGCTGACTAAGCTGTTTTGTGTACATATATACAAATGCATGCATACATATATATATGCATACATATATTCTAGATTTTTAACTATAATTAAATTATAGTAATTAAATTATAGTGTAATTAAATTCTGTTCTTGTAATTAAATATTTATTTACTGTTATTATGCAGTTGTAATTATATACACTTTTTAAAATGATTTCGTAAATACAAAATAACAAAATACAGTCGCTAATGTCAAAGATGTCAAGAGAAATTTCAGAACTGCAAACTAACCTCCCAGCTTGTAAGGGACAAAAGGCTGGCCTGGTTGCGTCACCTCCAGAAGTAGGTCAAAGCGATAAGAGATTTTGACCCCACAGAGAATTTTTTGTTTTGGCATGGTTTTTTCATCCCCATCTTAAACCTTCACTGTTAAATTAAATAATAATTAGTAACTTCCAATGCGCCGGTGTCTAATGCACGAGGCATCAGCCGGCGCATCAAAGCCAAGCCATATTCAGGTCAATGTCCAGGTCAGTCCACAAGACAGGGGCAGCTAGGGCTGCCAACTTTTGATTCTGCCAATCAGGGACGCCCGCGTTGAGTCACTCGACATGCTAGTACCAATTTACCCTGTCCACGCCACTATTTAACAAATATTGCGTCAGCCTAATGTAGGACCTACTGCAAATAGTCGTTAAAAATTATAGTCAAATGATTTGACTCAAGTCATCCAGAGACAAGTGACCTATATATAAAATTTGAATCAACTTCAAGAGCAAAACGTTTATTAAATTCTAGTAACCTACCAGGCTTCAGGGCCTAGCACGAGTGAAGTTCATATATACATGCATGATGCATACAATTTGCAGATGTCATTTATTAGGCCTACTGTACTAACCTAACTACCCTCTGTGCTATTCTATGGTGACTCTGTAAAACTGTTCGAGTTTAGTGCGCGAAAAGAACAACATTTGGTGAAGTGAATATTTACACCAAGTTCCGGGACAATTTGGGATCAATCCGGGACACGGGACGAACAAGGCCAATTCCGGGACTGTCCAGTCGAATCCGGGACGGTTGGCCGCCTTAGAGGGAGCCTGCGGTGGATAAGTAATTTGAAACACAAGTTTTAACACAGCACCAATGGCAACGTCACTGTTGTCACAATACAAATTTACAACATCACCTACAGGTATTATAGCAAAAATCTGTGTTGGAACTGTGGCGTCCGTCTTGTTCACCACAAGCTGTTGTTAATACTGTTTTACGAAGAACAGTAGGAGTCCTCTGTTAATGCTAAGTAGCCTCGAGCAGCGTGACTCGATTTTGGATCCTTCTATACGCTCGGAGTGGATCATGTGACCTGAGCGTAATGGCTGTGAGCGGTTTAGGATGGCGTCAGAAGAACGCGCGTGTGGGCGCGGGAGTTCCTGGGCTCTCTCTTTGTCTTTTGTCGACCGTTAGAAGGAAGAAGTACAGGTACAGCAATTTTCACTATCTGCTTGTGTGTAGTGTACGATCGTGGTAGGACAACTTATGGTCAGACCGGCAGTTGGCCGATGTCCATATTTTCGGTAGTTAAAAGACGGATGGTTTTTGAGGACGCGTGTTGCGATCGGAAGCTGTGGCCGCCATTTGTAGTCCACGGAAAAATCTGTGTTGCGTTCGAACCTCAGAACTTAGTGATGGGGACAGCTAACGCGCTGTGTTGAGACAGTTGACTCGGGGCATAAGGCGATTATTCTTTGGCCTGGTTAGTTGAAACTGAGTAAAAGTTTCCGGAGCTAGTTCACGGTCGACGGATTGTTTCCGTACCGTTGACGTCGTCGCTGGGTCATTCCACGTCAAATCAACCAATATTAAGGTGACTGTACACCACCACCTCATCTTGAATTTTATTGCAAATTGACACGTTTTCTATAACCGTATGTAAAGAATTTCGGGAAGTTTTATTTTATTATTTCAAAAATGTTGGAATTGCAGAATTTTAAACTTTTCTGCCGACTGCAAAAAATAGAATGATTCACGATCTTTGACTTGCTGTAGGCCTAAATCGGTACGGGTGTAGATTTTGCCCCTAACCCCGATTGGCATGAAATTTTACCCAAAGATAGCTCTCCAAATAAGTAGTCCAACGCGCCTATTCCCGACTTCCGCAAATGATCCGGCGATTTTCTATGAATTTTTAAAGTTCCAAGAAAACTAATGGAGAATGGCTGGTCTTTACACAAATTACTGAAGTGGCCATCTTTCCAAGGATGTTTGAACTCAAGGTACCCCTAAATCCGGAAGTAACAGGGATAGAAACCTGAAATTTTCAGATTCTTATCAATTTCTCATGGAACTACCCTATAAAAATAGTGAACTGAAGGACAAGGGTGCCCAGTCTCAGTTATTTCATGGTCCTTTTTGCTGACACTCGACTGGAGGCAACAGTGCACAATGAATGGAGAGATCATTACTTACTGCTGCTGCTATTCAGCAATGAAAAAGTCAAGTAAATAGTGACAATGGAGAACACAAATTGTTTTATAATTTATACTTCAGATTACATATCCAAATACATGAGGACCAGAGTGCATGTTCACACACCTGGGCCTGTAGTGGTACACATACATACATTCTTGTACATATTACATGATACATATGTGCATACATATATCGCCAAGCTGGAAAGTGCGCTACATAAAGGAATAGTGCATTGAATGATTCAGAGCTGCAAAACAGCTAGCCATTAGCCTCTAGCTACAGCGGTCAGATTCTTGGAAACGGGTGGGCTGCAAGTTATACATCGTGGAAGGGCTATGGTTGATAGCAATGCAGGTGAGCTATGGAATGCAGGAGGGGTGTAGCTTAGTCAAAAGGATTCTGCTGGAGTAAGCTGAGCAATCCACAGGTAGCACTCTCCAAGTACACCCGGGGCTTTACAACTAAGCACGAGAGGTTCACGTGATAGCCAGATGGGTGTCCACGCAGCACAGGTCCTAGACAACAAAAGGAGTAACACAAATGAATTTGGAGAAAGAACCAAAAGACGCACGAGAGCTGATGTCAGCGGGCAGACAGACTAGGGTCTTGGGTACTGACCCGCCCTAAAGGAATGCGCCCAGAGTCTAGAGGATTCAGGTAGAAAATGGCTCGCAGATTGCACAGAAGGGTCAGTCGGTAGAGAAGACCAGAAGAGGAGAGTCGCACACGGGTCCCGTTAGAGGAAGCATCCATCGAGGAAGATGGGGTAGGCATAAGATTAGGAGAGACTGTCCTCGAGCGACCGTAGGAATTTATGTAGAATTGTTAACGCCTCTGCAAGAGTATTAACGCTTCAAACTACTAACTTCTAGCCTTCGGGTCCTTAATACCCAATGCATCACTTAAGACATACACACAATCCTTGTAGCTAGTTCACCCACATTAAATAGAGTACTTAGCCGAGCCATTGGGCCACACAGGCTCCTAGGCTATACATGCTTGCTTACATTATGCACATATATAAATGCAAGCATATTATACCTATTCCAAAACACATATGCAGACCTACATAATGGATTTATAGGGCCTATGTCCATCTGTTTGGCCTACATCCATCCCTTTGCACATATATACACAACACATTCATACCAATGAACAGAAGAACATCACAGACACTTATCAGTGGGAGAAAGAAAGACAGAGGATTGGGGTATGTCTTTATTGGCAGGGGCTTCTAGGTTCAATTTGTGGGAAACAGTTTAAGTTGTAATTGTCAGTGTATTGAGAAAGAGATTATTATATTATATATTAATTAAGGGTATGGTTCACCAGAAACAGGAATCAGTTATGTAACAGTGGAAATTATTCATTCAATAGAAGCACTTTATAGGCTATTTAAGAGTTATTCCTATGTAAATTATATTAAATTAAAAGAGGGAGATAATATTTTACATTTCTGACCAAATTATTAAAAATGAAAAGTGGTAAAACCAAAAAATGATATTTTAAAACAGTATTGTAAAAAGGAGCGATTGGCCACCATTAGCTTTTGTATAGGAAGGAAGTCTCAGCATAATGACATCATTCGTTTGTATCTTCGATGAGCGGGTACGTTTTATTAATAATTATTGGAGATCCTTAGGTAATTGGAGGATCATGGTATGAGATCCCTTAGGAAATGGCTGATAATGGAAGGATAAATATGATCCAGTTAAGTGGTTCTATGGTTTATTAATTACTGTATTCAAGGATCCCTGAGTAAATGGAAGATCCTGGATGTAATTTTCTAAGTAATTGAAAGAATTAACTGTTCTACTTATCGTTAATAAAGTTTAATTAAAGTCTTAGTTCATTGTAAATCCATATATATAAGCACACATACACAAATATATCCATGTATGCCCATACCTACATAAATATACATACATATATACATATATATCTGATCCTTCCAGGGTATTAGTTGATGTTGACTTCTTTTAAATATGCAAACTATATAGTATAATTAGAGAAGCAGCTAGTTACACAGAGGCTTACTAACTGTGCCACTGAATGCTTCTGTGGGTCATCTCTGCATGGTATCAGCAAAAGACTAATACTGATATTCACACTTTCTTGATGTCATTATTTTCTATATATAATATTTATTTAATATTTAGAAATTTGATAATCTTAGCATAGGCCTAGGGTTTATATAGGCCTAAGGTTTATAAATCAGTTCATATCAGCTTCTGAGATTATATATTTATGGCCTTAGCTACAGAATCATATTTTTCATTTAAGATATATTTGAACACTCGACTTCACTTTTCCCATCTGATTTAGCCACAAAACCCAATAGCATTTCTTCTTCGGACAAAAATTTGGTCACTTCTGGCTACTTATCAAAATTCAAAACTTTATGAGACCTTAGTAACATATTTAATTTCCTTGCTTGTTTGTTAAATGTCTTGTTCCGAAAAACCGTGAAAGTCGGGCTGTGAAACTGAAGCACTTGAGCATTCCATGCCTGCACATTCATGTTCTTCATGGTAATTTTCATTTTGCAAAATAGTTCTTAAATCAGCAGGAAATGCATTCACAGCTGTTTCGTCAGCAGATCAGCTTTCAACGTGAGGCTAATTATGGCAGATAGTAAGTAGGAAAATGCTTAGCCCAAAAAGGCTTGCTCAGAAAGCTATTCATCAAACTATGACCAGTCATGGTTATTTAATTAAGAAACTTACTTGGTTTTTCAGACTGGGCTTGCATAACTGCGTGCAGCACAGTGGTATATTCAGTTTGTGTGCTGGGTCTGTACTCAGAATGTTGTAGGATTGTTCTCTGCACTGGGCAGGTTCAAATGTCCAATTCCTGACGTTGTTTCCTCCCCCTTCAGTTTACCTTATCCGCCCACCATCATTCAGTATAGTAGCATTCGTCTAGGTCTTCCTCTCTTTTTTCCCTCCATTCTTTTCTCTGTGATATCTCTGTGAAGGGAATAACCTCTCAGTATGTGTCCAATCAATTTCCTTTGTCTTGTTGAAGCACCTCTTCGTTTGTTTCACGCTCTGTCCTGCACCGTAACCATAACTCAAAAACCTCCAGTCTTCATTTCTGATGGTCCATGTTTCCGATTCGTATAAGACTGTGCTCCATATCGATGCTTTGTGCCATTCATATGACCATATAATGTGTTTTGTCTGATTTGGCTAGTGGTTTTTGTGTTTGTCAGAGGTTTTTAAAGTAGAACAGTCTGTATGTTTGCTGATCTTTAAGGGTAATCTGTTCACCACTGCTGCTATGGACAACATTGACCGTAATCCTTCATCCACAAGCACACCTGGATGCTTTCATGGGACTGGCTTTTCACTTCAGCAACATCCAGACTAGGTACCCCTGGCACTGACAGTGTCATAACTTGCTTCAGTGATGTCACTCGGAAAGTTATTTCAGTTTGCCTTCCACATATACTTCTGTACCACCAATTAGACTGCTCACTGATGAACCTGCAATAACCTCTTTTACTGGAAGTTTTCAGGAAACTGGTATTGACACATCAAATGCTGTGATAGCTGATCGTTCTTGGTTGGACAGTATATGGAAAAATTGGCATACCTGTTCTGTTCTGTTTATTTCAACTCCATTTCTTCTTGGTCTGCTAATCATGCACAGAAACAAACTGCATTGCAACCACTCTTTCTATACTTCTTTATGTGGAATGTTGCTTTTGTTTCATGAAAATGCTCATAATGTTGCCATATACATCATTTGTTGTTCAAGCTGCTGTATCTAAACTGAACCCAGGTCAGGTTCCGGTAGTCACATTTGATCAACACACTAACAGTATGCTGTAATTATGTTGTAAATATGCTAAAATACATCTATTGTAAATCTGATGAAACCTAACTATGTCGCAACATTTGCAGATACAGTGATAGTGAAATTGGCCAACAGTGGAATTGGCCAGAATCATACAGTGCCAGTAAATTTATAATTATGTTTGGTAGTCTTCATATCCAGATAAGGCCTTTGGAACACTTTTGGGTGGCAGTGGTTGGATAGAAGCTGTCATCGAAGCAGGGCTAGTAACTGCAGGTTCAGCTGGAGCACTTTTGTATGCCATTCATGCCATACGTCGTAGACATATGCATCAAGTAACTCTAGCACCACTCTATATTCTACATTGCATGACATTTGAAACCTATAAAAGAAACTTGCAGCCTTCTTATCACATGTTTGTCATTTGAGTCCTTGTGTGAAAAGCAGTGTTCTGAACATAAACAGTTTGTATTTTGGCCACTTATAAAGAAATTTGCAACTACAGTTTCATTCGTTGGGTATTTTAGGGAATCAAACTTTGGTCTGTATGTGGATACAATGACAAGTTTGATTCCATGGTTTTTGGACTTGATCAGACCAACTATGCATGCTGGCTATCAGTTTAAACTAGAGACATGGCTGACTTGCCAAGTACTAATTCAGGTATTTTCAGTCTGTTTAACTTGGGCAAATTTGCAGTTCACAAGACTACTAAAAAATTCTCAGGCATGTCCATTGACCAGGCAAATGAACAGTTAAATGCAGCTGTTAAAGGTGATGGTGGTATGGTGGGTTTGACTGAGAATAACAGTGCATTATGCAGGTGGATTCTTGCTGGTCCAGAAGTTGCCTGCTTACTTGCTGAGTTTCAGTCAAGTGATTTGTCAGCTGTAGTTATTGGTGGTGAAAGTCACCATGAACAGCAGGCAAGCATTTAAGAATCCTTTGGCAGAGATGTCACTCACCTTGTCAGAACCATGGAATGTTTGGGAAGTACTTTTGAGGATGAGCATGACATTGCAGTGTTGTATTGCACAACAGGAATATTTTAACAGCTGACGCATCTGGTGTATTTGGAAAGTACTTGAGATTGGTCTGTGTCAGTACAATGACATTTTGTTTCAAAACGGTTAATGAGTAACTCTGTTTCCCTGTTTTCACGCTTCTTTGCTGTTCCAAAGCCCATCAGAGCGTCATAGATGAAATGTAAGGTCACTGCTTCAACAAATGATTCTGCCTTGTTCTCCAGGCTGTACAAAGCTTGCCAATTTTGTAACAGTGACTTGAATGAATTTTTCTGCCATGCAAACCAAGTTTTCTCCCATCGTTATCAGATGCAGGGAGTCTTCATCTGGGGTCAAAATCTGATCTGGAGTCATGTCTTCATAACCTGTGCCAATCATTGCTGACTGCATCATGTGTTGATGGTTTGATTGTTGATGGTGCAGCTATTGTAACTATGCTGAAAAGTAATTATGTCACTACATTTGCAGATTATGCTGATAGTCTTTATTCTTCGTGTTGGGTCGCAGCTTGCCCATATCAAGGGCACTGACATTGTGTGGGACCTTTAAGAAAATGTCAGTCTCAACGGCTTAACTTGAGCTAAACGCATTTCTGGTATATGGCGCCAGGTTATTGAATCAGCTCCAATTCCACAGTACTGGCCAGACTCCTTATACAATGATCACAGTAGGACAACATTGTTTACTTTTCTAACTAACAGATGGTCTAATGTGTCAACAGTAAGCATAGTGTGGTTACAGTAGATACAGCTATTGTAAGTACAATATCAGACTATGATACTGCTCAGCTGAGTCCATGCACACATGAAGAGGCAGACACTCGAATGTTTTTGCATGTTACTGTAGATACAGCTGTTGTAAGTACAATATCAGAGTATGATACTGCTCAGCTGAGTCTATGCACACATGAAGAGGCAGACACTCGAATGTTTTTACATGCTGCTGGCTTAGTTCGTGCTGGGCTTCGCAAAATCCTGATTAAGACTGTTGATACTGATGTCATTGTTCTGGCTGTTATCTTTCACCAGAAAATAGCCTGCCAAGAATTGTGGTTGCATTTGGGACTGAGCATCATTTTCGATATATTCCTGCTAGCTATCATGTAGTTTGGGTCCAGAGCGTGCCTGCACAATGCATATGTTTCATGCATTCCCTGGCTGCAACACTGTATCAGCATTTGCTGGCTGGGGCAGAAAGACTTGTTGGGAAACTTGGAACAAATTTCCTGAAGTTACAGCAGTCATCAGTGAACTGACTCGGTTGCCTTGTGCCATTACCAACGCCTGCTTAACTATACTGGAACACTTTACGTTTATATGACCGACACATCACACCATCATTGCAGCTCAGTGAACGGCTTGTAGAAAACTATTTGAACAAAATGGCAGAACCACTGAAAACATTCCAACAACAGAAGATGCAATTGTGGAACACATTAAATGTGCTATGTATCAGGCTGGACACTTTTGGGTTCAGGCATTAGTAACACAGTCTGTGTTACCAAATCCGGCTGACTGGGATGGTTGTTAGCTGATAATATATGGCAACAACTATGGATGACTCTGCCAAATGCAGTAAAGTGCTGCCAGAACTGAAACATTGTGGTTGTAAATTAGGGTGCTCCATGAAAAGTTGCAGGTGCTTCAAGGATGAATTAATATGCACAGCCCTCCGTGCATGCGATGCTGAGTGCAGAGAATGAATCCTCATATTTTATATCTTTTATCTTTGTGTTTTTAAGATGATATGCCTCATAGTAATTGATTACATTACAAGTCATTATTAATAACTGAAAATGTGAAGGAGAAAACTTTCTGTACCATACAGAGTGAGCATAATTGATTAATTGTCATTACGTCTGCAAATGTAAATATTTTAGTGTAAGTTCTTTTACATCTATTGAGTCAGAGCTAGTCAAATCCTTAAGCGCTAGTAACATCTTTTGTTGTAATTCTGCTGTGCTTCTCAAATAAAAAATATATGTTTCCTGGTATGCTTTTTCAACTGAGTCATATGTCCTGCTGCTGTCTAATACCAGTAACATTAATTTTTGCTATGGGTTGAATGTAATTTAACATAGAACATCTTCTGCAGCTTGTCATGGATTGTCCATGTATTTGTTTCTGTTGCTTCTTTTGACTGGTAATGTTGAAATAAATCCTTGACCAGTTAGATTTTGGAGTTTGGATATTGGTGACTTAAATATTTGCTCCCTTTGTAATAAAGCTGCTGACCAACATAATTTTCTTTGCAAGCATTCCTTGCATACACTTGCTGTTACTGAGATCTGGCTTCAACCTAGTGACACACCTGGATTCGTTCCAACTTTCTCTGTGCTGAATGAACCTCAGTTCAGTGGTAAAGGTGGTGGGCTTGCCATTCTTTTCGAGTCATATCTGCCACTGCACAAATTCACTTGTTACATTCTAAGCACATCATATACTGTATTATCTTGGGTATACGTGCACTTTTTGCATTGCAAAATTCTGGAAAGATGTACACAGTCTTAAGCATGCTGTTTAAATAGCATGACACTGCCTGATTGACGAGTACAACAAATCCTGCAAATGAATAAACGCAACGCACAGAAACAATAATCTTCAAATGACAACAATACATTCAGTGAGGTGCTTGAGTTTATGTGAACCGCAGCACATGATCACTATATATCATGCACCCAGCTCAAGTAATTATGATAGCATAGAGTGAGTTAGGTCCTCTAGCAGAATAAACTTAAAACAGAAGTGAAGAGAACTTTAAAAGGGTGCTAAAATCCTTACAGGTACCAGCAAACCTTTCTGCTTCTTACACTGAATGGATATGCTTCAAGCTGGCATTCTTCATGTAAAAGGCATGTGCAAATCATCTGCCATATTACATATAATCTCTGGTCATATAAATATAGCCTGTGGCTCTGTTAAGAAGCAGTCCTCTCTTTGATCAGCATCACTTGAAAGAATGTTGTTCCTATGACATGTCTTGTCTTTAGCTGGCACTGATTCACAACAGCTGGTCCCACCATTTGGAACTCTCTACCTCCTTTACTTTTGTGACTCTCTACCGATACTATCTTTCACTGTAAACCAGAGAAATATTTTTGCTGGGATGGTAGAAAAAACTGGAAATAAACAGCAAAAACCCCAGAAAAAACTCGTAGACCACAGTTGTTGGAATCATGGCAAATTCTTTAAAAAACAATGAAACTCATATGACTATGGTGCATTGATTCTGTCAGCATTGTAAAATGTCTTAAATTTACTTCTGGCCTAATAATGAATGTGATAGATGGTTTAACTTGAGTTATTGTTTGCTTTCTTGACTGAATTGCATATGTCAGAGAATGTTGTTGTTGAATGAAAGTGCCCATTTCATTACTAATTAACTCCAATTGTCCCTCTTCAGTGTCCAATGCACAAGGACAATGAGATATCCTAAAAGAACATGAGCTTCATTGCAGTTTCACTGTCCAGGCAATTTGTTGTGAATAAACCCAGTTTTAAAAAAGTGCTCGATAGATGCAGAACTTTCATGGGCTAAGCATACAGGAGTAGCCGAAAAATTAGCGCAGATGTCCAATTTTGTGTCTTTCAGCACTCGTTTCCATTGCGGTGGAAACGAGTGCTGAAAGACACAAAATTGGACATCTGTGCATCTGTGAAATCTTTATCGTGACATCAGAGAAGGCTCCTGGAAAAGGTGATGGGTGGGTGTCATAATCCAAAAACAATGTAGAAATTCTGGTTTCTGCTGCATGCACCATTCTTGAACTGCCTCTCACTGGATGAAGCATGTTTGCCAAGTATTGAAATGGGTGAAGAGCCTTTTTCAACCTGGCTTCAACTGCCCTCGCATGATGTTTTAGATTCTCTTACCCAGTCAGCATGAGCCACTCGTGACAAATATCGGCCACACTTTATCACCAGAGTTTGTCAAGAGCCGCAGATATTGGCTTCAGCTATAGTGAAAAAGCCCTTTGCCTCTTTGTACAGGTTGAAATCGGTGACAAACTGCACTATGTTTTCATCAGTATCAGTCATGCTCGCGAATAATGTTCAAATAAGCAAGCCTGCTGCAAACATTTGTCAGTGCATGTAAGTTAAATGTTTCATATTGTGGCACCAGGAAGCTGAGGTTTCACAGAATTATTTTCTGCTTTTAACTTTGGTGATGGTGCATGATGATTCTAAAAATACTTTTGGATTTCAACAGTTTGTTTCATTAAGGCAGGACTTGTAGGGGACTGACTAAGTTGGTTTAACAAATGGGAAGAGCACCCATAGATATGAGGTCTTTGTCATCTTCTTTCAACAGGCATCATAT
This sequence comes from Norana najaformis, assembly GCA_964023275.1. Taxonomy (NCBI): domain Eukaryota; kingdom Metazoa; phylum Annelida; class Clitellata; order Crassiclitellata; family Hormogastridae; genus Norana; species Norana najaformis. The sequence goes on along the minus strand of OZ029917.1, from coordinate 6,699,824 downwards.
TTTTCCATGACTGCATTGTCCGTGACAACTTTTTGCATGTGGCATCAGTACCTTTCTTTTGCAAAACCGTGGCTTCTCGAGCCACAGACTTGCAGTAATCAGCTGTTTTTCTGTTTGATGGTGTGTCAACTATGTCCAAAAAATCTTCAATTTGTGAACATGTGGATACATGGCAACGATAGGTCATCGTAATGTAACTTAACCCCATAATGTAATTATTCTGTATTTATTAAGCGTCACCATCTAATGGCACAGAGCAATTGTGCATGATGGACCTGCTCAAGATCCCTCAACATACACACGTAGTTATCTGTAGACCTGTGCCCTCTTGTGGATTGAAAACAGTTTTGCCACTGCTGGATCCACAAGCATTTTCTACACGGATGTCTGAGGGTGCACTATACAAATCCTCGTTTACACTCTACTTTGACCAAACCATGAAATGCTTTCTAGGCTTAAGCTTCAAAGACCATCTGCAGTAAGAATACGAACGGAAACAAAAGCTGGAATTTAAGAAAGTTTCATCCCTACAAGAAAAGGTAAAGTGGCAGCAGTGGAAACACCAGTCAAAAACCTACGTGTCTAAGGTTCACTCTCGTAATGTTAGGTAAACCTGTGTTTTATATACGCACAGTTATACCGTATTATCTGTGGAATATAGTGCACATCTTTTTTCTGAATAAATTCTGCTCGTAGTCTCAGTTCGCGTTGTTCACAGGAAAAAAGTTCTAAGATGTTTTAGTAGTATAGTTGTAGACATCACGAGAGTCAAATGTGATGTAGTTCATTCTCAAGAGATTCATTACAGCTCATTTGAATGGTTGATTTGTTTTGATTCCAGTAAGCAGATGTGGACATCTCTTTCATTTGAGAAACGCCTCATGTCTCTGATTTGCTCTTCTTCACTCGGTCCTGTCAGAAACTAATTTTTTTAAATATCTGTAGAGCATACTTGGCAGGTTTCAATGCAGCTAAATGTACAGCCTGATCTACGGACATCTGGCTAGAAGGAATATATGAACCCCCTACAAAGTCAGATCGTTGTCGCCTAGTCCATCGGTTCTCAACCAGTGGTACGCGTACCCCTAGGGGTACGCCAGCTGTTGCCAAGGGGTACGCAAGAAGAAATATTACAAAAAATAACATTGTAGTTATGACATAGTAATGTCGTAGTAGTTAGTACACCGTAGACGTTGTAACGTCGTAGTTGACTAGTTGCACGATTACCATATTTAGTAGTCACTCTTGCTTTCAACAGATTAGCGTTAGTTATCATACCACACACGATTGGGGAGAGTCTTATATTACCTGCAGCTAAAGATTTGTCATCCATTCTATGCCAAATACTGCCAAAAAAATTGATGTTGTTCCTTTGTCAGATAGCACGGTTTCTCGAAGAATTCTCGATTTAGTCAGAGGGCCTATAATATATACTTGTGTCTGTTATTTGCAATGTCCAAAGTAAAGAAAAGTAATTACAATTTTTAATCGCAGTTATTCGCATTTTAATCGCATGTTAGAAAAATGAGCATTCCCAGGTTGGATTGCAATTTTACAGTATTTATTATTTCTAATTTATATGCAATGTCCAAAGTAAAATGTTTAAGGTAGCTTTAAAATGTTTATTCTTTTAAATGCAACCAGTTGTTGAAGCAAACAAGTTTATCCACATTACATGTAGTTGGGTCCAGCGATGCCAGCTTCTTACGAACAATGTGTCCTGGCAAAAAATGCTCGTTCACAAGGGACAGTCACTGCTGGGATGACAAATACTTTTTAGCCATGGTGGATGTTGACGGATCGGCCATTCAGCGCAAACTATTTTGTGATGGCATTGGTTATGCTCTCGCATTTGCCCTGGTCCATTGGCTGGGACATCTCCAGCTGCTGAACTAGGGTTGCCTGGCATAGTGCAGGTTCCGTTTTATCATTTGCTGAAGATAACGTTGATGTCTTGTCACGTTCAGTAGCGGTAAACGCATGACTGGTACGCAGGCCATAGTTCAACGACGAGTTGATATGGTAGTACTTAATTTAAACACTCTTGCAGTGCTTACAAACGACTTGTCATCCGTATTAAAAATAAAATGTCCATCCAATATTGTCTTTCCTAGTTTCCTTGACTCCATTCTTTACGTAAAACCTAATTTGTAACCCCTGAATTTATTATCACAATCGAATTTACAGAACGCGAAAACCGCGAAAGAATAGGAAACAAACAACCATAGATATAGTAAATGTTGACTCTGGCTAGCATTGAATATTTTCTAGATGAATTTTCATTGCGCTAATTTTGGTCGACGAGCGCTCGCGGCAAGAAAAAAAGACTAAGTTCTTAACGCGTTAATCGTTGCGTTAAAAATTTTAATCGCAAACATTTTTACCACGTTAATCACACGGGTTAATGGCGATTAATGAAAAGCCCTAGTTTAAATTAGGCTATAATATGGGCAAATATAACAGGCAGACAAAACTACTTTTATACAGTTTAGATTTCACAACAGGTACCATAGAAGGGTGCTTTCTGTTGCGAAGTGAGTACTTGTCCTCACGAAGAGGTGGCAATAACTAGTGAAGGCAGTGCTCGGGAAACTGCAATTTTTGGAAGAGCTTCCAGTCTGCTCCAGCAATCCGCCTTTTGCAATCAATGTGCTGCATCATCTTCACTAGCACATATTCAATATTTTGTAATCATGCAGTCATTGCATTTCATTAAGCCAGTAATACGGAATGTACTGTTATGTGCTCAGATAGTTATATAACACCTAGACAAAACCTCTCAAAAGCAGTGCTACATTATTAATTAGAAATCCAATGTAAAAGAAGATAAAAGTTTTATCTGTATTAAAGTCTTCTCATATAGAGTTGTTCAGTATCAGGCAAGTAGTTAACATCCTTTTTGTTGCATTACCAACACCTGATATTACTACAATACATCTAAATAGAAAAACACAAAATTAAAATACAGCTAACCATTACCTTACTAGATTATACTGTCAGCTAGATAGTGACTTTGATGCAACCATTAACTGATACCTTGAGCATTATGATACAAAAAAATCAAAGCAACAGATCGGATAAGGTGAAATGCAAGAAACTATAATCATGACCTGGTATCATGGATCATAAACTGATGGTTGACTGTGTAAATTGCTTCAATTGAAGCAGACTGAGATGCACAAGTGAAGAATAACAGATGACGGTCGAGGTTAAGAAGCTGGCCCATCAAGTTCTCTATCTGAATGTGGATTGCTTCTTCTCTAGCAGTCGGAGATAAAGATGAATGCTTTCATAATTGATACCAACCAACTATCTCCTGCCAGAAATAAAGCGGCTACATGCTGAGAAAGCTTCACAATCAAATGAGCTATCCAATCACATGCTGAGTAAGGACCTAAATCGTCTTGCATTCATAAAGCATTCTAAAGCTTTCATAGACAAGACATCATTAAAAAAAATTCAGCCAATCAATCACATCTTTATGAAGGATATCAGTCAAATGACTAAAATGCGTGATGAATCATACTTTAGAAGTGCTAAAATAAAAAACAAATTGTCTTTATTTTACCAAGTAAAAAAAGCATATTTACACAATATGGTAGAGATGATGCTTACCTGTGGATTGCAATAGTTTAAAGTCTGTTGAACTGCTTCAGTCTGAACACCTTCGTTGACATCCGAAGAGACGGGCAGAAAACCATGCACACCTGTCAGAAAAAGAAATCCTATCAAAATCTGATTCAAAACCCCACCAAAATGCAGATATACAGAAAACAAAGATGATAAAAATCTCTTAAGTATAATCTGAAAGTGAATTCTTTAAAATATGTTTTAAATTGACCACTTCTACTAAAAAAAATCATTTCTACAGAAAATTTGTTTAACAATTAGCACACAAATGTTGCTGGTAAGTATATTATTTTACTGAGCGTTGATCAACAAATGAATTCATCTGATACGCAGATTTGTTCTTCCGATATGGAGACCAATATGCGAATTCTTTAAAATTTGTTTTAAATTGACCATTTCTACAATAAAATGATCACGCAGTTGTGGGTTCAACTCCATCCAATGAACCTGGGCAAGTTGTTTGCGAACATGTGCCTCTGTCACCAAGCAGTATAATTTGGTACCGGCATAAGCTGGGAAGCTAACAGCAAGTTCTGCAATGAACTGGTCCTGTGTCCAGGATCATTCACTGCCAGTTGAAAAGGCCAAGAAAAGGAGGTGGGCGCTCCCTTACGTCTCACTTGTGGGATATAGACTACTTAACATTTTTACTACATATAAGACATTTCTGCAGACAATTTGATACCAAATCCGCTGCTAAATATATTATTTTACTGACTGATTAGCAAATGAATTCATCTGATAAGCGGATCTGTTCAGTTGACATGGAAATCAATCTCACCAACAGGCAGATCATTAATACAAGAAAACATTGCAACCGAGAAGTAGATAATTTCTAAAGATAACGCACAGACTTACAGTAACCTGAGTGATGTTCTGTGTCGCTAAGGTTGCTGTCATTATCACACTGGTTGTGACGTTTGACACTTTACCAAGCAGAAGGCCTTCCTATCATGATGAAAACATCAAAAAATTCAAAATTGCAGGAAGTCTGGATGTAAGTAATGAGTGTGCAACGAGTCATTACTATAATGCCTTTAAGAACCTCTTCTTGTCAGCTAAATTATGCTACAATTTAACAGTGACAAGTTCATTTGCAGGAAATGATACTCAAGCAGCTAGAAATGAATGACCAAACAATTTTACCCCTTTGTTCCAGATATTACATAATAAAAATGATATGATACTCAGTATCGGATTGTACTCCATTAAGCAAGAATGAATTCTTTTATCAGCAAGACCCTAAAGCTATTCAAATATATGGCAACTGCTTCTGAAAGTGATGCACTGCTAATAAATTAGTGTAACAATAATAATAAAAATAATGATAATTATTATTTTTAAACTTCCAGAGATCATAAGGAAACTTATCTCTTCTGGCATCTCTTGGTATAGCAATTCGGTGCTTCAACACCGTTGCCTTCCGAGGCATATTTGTCATGCTTGAACTTGACTAGATGTAGCCGTTCCAGACAATTTATCATTTTTTAAATCCTAAGGGATCATAACTACCTCGGGTTAAAAAAATTAAAGAAAAATAATAACAATAGCAGTAATCCTTGGACCCATAAATAGCACTGGCTTATCCATCATCTCTGATTTGGGACGTTATCTAACTCGCATTTCTGGAGATGCGAGAGTATCTAGCCATCTTTTTCAATGGCTTTCAATCATAATTCAGTGCTTCAACGCCATCACCTTCTCTCTGCCAGAGCCAAATGAGACATAGCCCTCTCAGATGATCATAAAAGTCTCTGGACAAATTTTTTCACCTGGATGAACAACTGTTGGTTCTTGGTGTTTTCAGAAAAAAAATTGTGTAGAAATTTGACAATATGAAATTATTAAAATAATTGTTTGACCTTTGGTTTTCCATACCGAATATCCAATATCCAAATGTGGAAACAAAAACCAACTTCGTGGAGGTGTATGACCTGTGTAATCAAAATATTTTCAGTAATTGAATAAAAATTAGTAAACTCACCTTGTTACAAACTGCATTGCTGTGCTAAAATAGTAAACTTCCTAGCATGGTCCCGGTCACATTCTCTGCCATTTTAGCAGACTGCTGCGTGGTAATGCTAAATGTGCTAGACATCCTAAAACACTACACATAACAACCACAGTGTTATTCAATTTTTTGTTTGCTCTATTTGCAATCAATATGGCCGCTGCAGACTCCGACAGAATAGAGCAGTGATCTCTATTTATAGACTGCTGCCATATATCTGACTCACTCTCAGTTAATAAGGAGGTTTAGGTTTTAAGCAGGGCAATTGCAAGTGGTCGATTCTACATTTTTACATCAATTTTAAAGATAAAATCAAAGAGAGCAGCAGCATTACTGCCAGTTTCCTATAAAAAAAATAACAAAACTCGTATGCTGTGGACCGTTTATGCGTTTGCAAAACTATGCTTGCGACATCGGAAACACACTACTAAGTAGGCCTACATTAGAACATTCAGCAGTCGTAATTTAGCAATAGAAATCTCAAATGTAATGGTGAAGTCGAAAGTTGTACAGCGTTTAGACGTGGGGCACCAACTTATTCATAAGTCAGCATTTAAATGTGGGCACCAACTTATTCATGGGTTGTCCAGATGCATCGTATGAAGAACAAGATCTGGTACTGTGAGACCATACAGAATTGAGCAATTTAGCATAGCCTCTGTTGAACTGGTTGAGTAAGAGATCTTTAGCATGAATGGGCTGACCGAGGATATTTGCCCACTATGGGACTATTCCAATGGAGTAAAAACACATTACAAATCAGGAGCTCAGGAATTAAACGGGGATAGAACTGAAAAGGCAAAAAAGACAGTCATGCTTTATTGCATTTTGGAATTGGGACTAAAGAAGAGTAAAATTCTTCAAAAAAACCTTCTTGGAAAAAATAAAAATTTCAGAGACTGCCAATAAATTACTTTTTGAAAATTCGTAATTTCGTAATACCTTTGTCAAACATCGTCATGACTTTTCTGACACCCTATACGTCAGCCAACCATACAAAAATACCATCAGCATCCATCCCTAATGAAACAAAGCCATTTCAATAGATTTCTTCAGAGAAATTCAAGAATATTTCGTTAAAGTGTTGCAAACAATGTTGGCTGCTTGCTGCCTTAATAAAATGTACTCATTTACATGGAACTCTCACATTAGAGCTGCCTTCTACAAAAGGCACTTGCCTCTTTGTAACACTATATTACAACACCAAGCCAACATACATCACTAGTGTATCTAAGTATGTACAGTGTGTCATCAAATACATTACTTACTTATTATTAATCAAGACACTCGTATGTATGTATGTATCAAGTCACTTAATACAAGAACCTCTCAAGTACATCTAATAAAGGCTGCAAATATAAACCAACACTTCAGAAAGGTAATTAAAAGGTGCTATATAAATTCCCAGGTATATACTGGCACATACATATACATATGGAATGGAAGCAGTTACAAAACCAGTTCTATATAACTGCGGTAACAGAACAAGAAATGAATAGAATTTGGCCACCCACCATGCTTTCGCAGGTGGTCAACGCATTCCCGGACCACATGAGGAATTGGACTTCCATTGTTGTTCTCCTTTATGCTTCAAAAGCAACAGTCGGTTGTTACTCTGGGTAACAATGAATCTAATCAAATCAATTTCTCAAGTTAGGAAGAATTAGTGCCTAATAATTCAGTGAAACATACTGGTGAGTTGTAGGGGTCAGCATTCGGTAAAGATAGGTCGGCTTTTCCCATCAGACTTAAACTAGGCTTCTCCACAAGATATGATTTTTTACTATGCTTTCACCTGCAACAAAAACATCAATTGCCGTCTTATGCATTATAGAAACGGCGCTGTAGAAGTTGGTGGACGAGTCTAGATGCTTTTAGTAAGAAATGATTGGTAGGGGCACCTCAAAAGCCTATCTATTACAATACCTGGATATAATGCATGGTGAAGCAGTCAAGAAATATAGCTTGGAGGTCTATTTGCTAGAACTCTTGGCTTGTAGTCTGACGACTGTAGGTCTGAGCCTGTCGAATGGTGGAGTCTGTGTAATGACTATACAATACAATACAACTTATATTTATAATGCGCCTTAATAAAACAATGTCTTACTCAAAGGACGCGTTACAACATAATAATTAGTTATAGTACTGAGAGAATAAATGAGTCTTAAGTTTTAATTTAAATTTATCTATTGAAGAGCATTTTCTAACAGATTCAGGTAAAGATATGCCACATACGTATTCATGTGAAATAGCAGACACTGAAATTTTAACATTGCATGCAGAGAGAGGTCATCAAGTATAGCACTCACCATATAGGCAAAAAAGTAAAACTTTTGTGTGCTATAGTGGAATGATGGGGATGCATTAATTTTCTGCCCTGCAGCCCCTGTGTTGGCAATGGATGATGAATCTCACATTCCTGGACATAGTCCTAGTGCAATGCAGGATTTGCTGTTTACATCCCCTTAAGCTGGTACCAAATTATACAGCTTCATGACACAGACAAATGTGTACAAACAACTTGCCCAGAGGCCTTACATGGAATCTGCTCAGCAAGCTCAACACTCAATTTTTCATTACAAACCAAGCATGCTGTTGCTTAACGACCATGTTGCAGATTATCACCCAGGTAGCAGGATGACAAAAACACAAAAGAATTTTGCAAGGATAGAATAAAATACATTTGCTTTAAAATTTTATGCATGAATCAAATAAGATTAAAAACAGAAAACATAAATGAAACTCACCCTCTCGTCTTCGGGTCGACAAAGCAAAAATCACAACACCATTTTGCCAGAGGTGGTAGAAGAGGTGCTCAAGGATCCTTGCATCAGCTGCCTCTGTTACCTGAACATCACCAACCCATGTACTAGATCAGTCCAGCAGTCATTATCAAACAGAAAGAACAAAGGAAGCAAAATCAAATCCAAGATTCAAAATACAGTATAATGCTCAAACTGCTCGACCTTGGTCTGAAAATAAAAACTAGTGTGTTGCGTTAGGTGAAACCTTTGAAAAAATTAAGATTCTAAATAAAAAATTCTTTGGTTATCATTTAGATATAAAATGCTTCAGAACGGTATCAAGTAATTAAGTTTCAGCCTGTGTTTATTCAGTCCAGATGTTGACTATTTTTCAACAGAATAAAATTTTCATGGAAATACATTACAATTAAATTTAGAAAGAAAACAAAGCACTACCAGGCTGTTAACAGAGAAGTAACACAGAAAGTAAATCTTGTATAGAGATAAGTATCCCTTTTGGTCAAAGGACTCCAATGTAAATTGGAATGACAAATTACCCTAAAGCTTTCAAAGCATAGCAAGGTAGCCTCTGAGCTGACACTCTCTGCTACGACAGCAAAAGGATCATCTGACGGTGGTCCCTTAGAACTGATCCCTTGCTTGCTTGGCTGCAAGAATCTCTGAAAATGTAAAAACCAACACGAAGTTGTACAATGCAAGGGTCATAATATAGGGAACGCATAATACATACAGAAACAGAAATAAAAGTAGAGAAAACAACAATAAATGCAGCAAGACAGAAAGTCAGCACAGAAGAACACACTAAAAACACAAAACATACACTGACAAAACATTCATATTTGGGTCAGCACTGCTGAACATTTCCAAACACACTATATTTTTGTAGGCTCGGCAGTTACAAAAGAGGACCAGAACGCATCTTCCTGGACCTCTGGTTACCCACTGGTTTTACTGATTGACGATGTAGTGAGCCACAGGTTTCTAGATATGGCCTATAAGGAATGCAGTACTGCATGGCACTGCATAATCAAAACCACTCTTTCAATGATAGTATAAAATCCACTATCCCACAGGTGAGACCTAGGGGAAGCACTCATCTACTTTTCTTAGGCCCTTGAGCCGGTTATGGACCAATTTCAAGGTTCTGGACGTGGGGCCAATGCATGGCAGGACTTGCCGTTTACTTCCCAGTGTATGCTGCTACCAAATTATACTGTTGGTGACAGAGGCATTGTATGTGTGCAAACAACTTGCCCAGGGTCATTACACAGTCAAACCCACAATCGCATGATCGTTGACAAAACGTGTTACCGACAGACCACCATGCTGCACTTTTCACTGATAGTTAGAATATAAGCATGGTGTATCATCAGTTGATGCCTTGTGCATCAGAAACCGGCATTACATAAGTTACTATTTACTACTGTTCACCAATTTGAGAAATTATTCCAGTAAAAATTTTTAAATAACTAATATTTGCTTACTTTTATGTACATCTTTCATAAACTGCGAAAAAATTATCCTCCTTTTCTTTTGATAAGCGCAGGTTTCACAGAACATATCCATAAGCATTGACTTTCCGCTTCCAATTCCTCCATGAAGATAGAGGCCCCACAGGGAGTTTGTGTACTTGCAGATGCGCAGTTTACTTGACATATCACTAGAAGACTTCAAATTTTAAAAATTTTTAAATAACTAATATTTGCTTACTTTTATGTACATCTATCATAAACTGCGAAAAAATTATCCTCCTTTTCTTTTGATAAGCGCAGGTTTCACAGAACATATCCATAAGCATTGACTTTCCGCTTCCAATTCCTCCATGAAGATAGAGGCCCCACAGGGAGTTTGTGTACTTGCAGATGCGCAGTTTACTTGACATATCACTAGAAGACTTCAAATTTTAAAAATTTTTAAATAACTAATATTTGCTTACTTTTATGTACATCTTTCATAAACTGCGAAAAAATTATCCTCCTTTTCTTTTGATAAGCGCAGGTTTCACAGAACATATCCATAAGCATTGACTTTCCGCTTCCAATTCCTCCATGAAGATAAAGGCCCCACAGGGAGTTTGTGTACTTGCAGATGCGCAGTTTACTTGACATATCACTAGAAGACTTCAAATTTTAAAAATTTTTAAATAACTAATATTTGCTTACTTTTATGTACATCTTTCATAAACTGCGAAAAAATTATCCTCCTTTTCTTTTGATAAGCGCAGGTTTCACAGAACATATCCATAAGCATTGACTTTCCGCTTCCAATTCCTCCATGAAGATAGAGGCCCCACAGGGAGTTTGTGTACTTGCAGATGCACAGTTTACTTGACATATCACTAGAAGACTTCAAATTTAAAAAAAAATTTAAATAACTAATATTTGCTTACTTTTATGTACATCTTTCATAAACTGCGAAAAAATTATCCTCCTTTTCTTTTGATAAGCGCAGGTTTCACAGAACATATCCATAAGCATTGACTTTCCGCTTCCAATTCCTCCATGAAGATAGAGGCCCCACAGGGAGTTTGTGTACTTGCAGATGCGCAGTTTACTTGACATATCACTAGAAGACTTCAAATTTTAAAAATTTTTAAATAACTAATATTTGCTTACTTTTATGTACATCTTTCATAAACTGCGAAAAAATTATCCTCCTTTTCTTTTGATAAGCGCAGGTTTCACAGAACATATCCATAAGCATTGACTTTCTGCTTCCAATTCCTCCATGAAGATAGAGGCCCCACAGGGAGTTTGTGTACTTGCAGATGCGCAGTTTACTTGACATATCACTAGAAGACTTCAAATTTTAAAAATTTTTAAATAACTAATATTTGCTTACTTTTATGTACATCTTTCATAAACTGCGAAAAAATTATCCTCCTTTTCTTTTGATAAGCGCAGGTTTCACAGAACATATCCATAAGCATTGACTTTCCGCTTCCAATTCCTCCATGAAGATAGAGGCCCCACAGGGAGTTTGTGTACTTGCAGATGTGCAGTTTACTTGACATATCACTAGAAGACTTCAAATTTTAAAAAATTTTTAAATAACTAATATTTGCTTACTTTTATGTACATCTTTCATAAACTGCGAAAAAATTATCCTCCTTTTCTTTTGATAAGCGCAGGTTTCACAGAACATATCCATAAGCATTGACTTTCCGCTTCCAATTCCTCCATGAAGATAGAGGCCCCACAGGGAGTTTGTGTACTTGCAGATGCGCAGTTTACTTAACATATCACTAGAAGACTTCAAATTTTAAAAAATTTTTAAATAACTAATATTTGCTTACTTTTATGTACATCTTTCATAAACTGCGAAAAAATTATCCTCCTTTTCTTTTGATAAGCGCAGGTTTCACAGAACATATCCATAAGCATTGACTTTCCGCTTCCAATTCCTCCATGAAGATAGAGGCCCCACAGGGAGTTTGTGTACTTGCAGATGCGCAGTTTACTTGACATATCACTAGAAGACTTCAAATTTTAAAAATTTTTAAATAACTAATATTTGCTTACTTTTATGTACATCTTTCATAAACTGCGAAAAAATTATCCTCCTTTTCTTTTGATAAGCGCAGGTTTCACAGAACATATCCATAAGCATTGACTTTCTGCTTCCAATTCCTCCATGAAGATAGAGGCCCCACAGGGAGTTTGTGTACTTGCAGATGCGCAGTTTACTTGACATATCACTAGAAGACTTCAAATTTTAAAAATTTTTAAATAACTAATATTTGCTTACTTTTATGTACATCTTTCATAAACTGCGAAAAAATTATCCTCCTTTTCTTTTGATAAGCGCAGGTTTCACAGAACATATCCATAAGCATTGACTTTCCGCTTCCAATTCCTCCATGAAGATAGAGGCCCCACAGGGAGTTTGTGTACTTGCAGATGCGCAGTTTACTTGACATATCACTAAAAGACTTCAAATTTTAAAAAATTTTTAAATAACTAATATTTGCTTACTTTTATGTACATCTTTCATAAACTGCGAAAAAATTATCCTCCTTTTCTTTTGATAAGCGCAGGTTTCACAGAACATATCCATAAGCATTGACTTTCCGCTTCCAATTCCTCCATGAAGATAGAGGCCCCACAGGGAGTTTGTGTACTTGCAGATGCGCAGTTTACTTGACATATCACTAGAAGACTTCACCCACAAAGATATCATAAACACTGTGCATAAAGAAAACTTTCTCAAGCTGAAAAATTTTAATTAGGTTTAAATATGTGTCTTATACCTGAATACAACATGGCTACCTGTCACAAAATGTTTTCACATGACCTGGCCTTGAGTACGATTCCAGTGAGCATGGGTTTTGCATAGTATGAACCAGACTTGAACTTGTGTGTGGGCAGCAAACTGGGATCAAATTTAAGAGGTGGATTGAGAAGAAGGAAAGGGGAGTTGGGAATTAAACATACGAGGGGTGAGAACAAACTTATAACTATGAAGATAAACTCTTCTGATTACGACTGTGAAGTATAACATGAAAAACTGTTGTTAATAAAAGAGAAATATATTACTGAGCCCTTGTGTTTACATTACCATTAAAATGTGGTTCCTGACAATCTTATGCAAGTAAGAATAAAATTATCAGCTACATGTTTCATATGCAGATCAGTAGCAAATTGCACTAAAACAAAACCTCTTTCAGTTATTAAAAAAATTATCAATTACATTAGGCGAGTCACATCACAATTTGTTTTCAAGTAGTAATTACAGTTTAAAAACTGATTATCTGTGTTTTATGTCTTTATCAAAATTATCGGAGATAACATGCTTCTGTTGTGTTTTGGTACAGCTAAACAGATACCTCTCTGCTGACGCCCTCTGATGTTGCACTGTACAATTCGAATGAATCATGCAGCCTCTGAATATGCACAACTGCAGTAGCTTGGTTTTCGTCTGAATGTAATTCCCTAGTTGCCAGTTTGTAATGATACAGATCAGATGGCTTATTTATATACGTATGCAAGATCGAGGTTCCTGTAAGAAACAAATAACACCTTCTTGTAGGTACTCCATTAGACTGCCATTAATAGAATAAAATAATGCACATCAATAATGTGAGTTTAATAGAAGACACACTAAACTTTCTGGAAGATCCACATTCAAGCTTCTCATTTCACTGAATTTATTAAACATAGACCAGTACAAATGCAGTACTTTGAAAGTTAAAACAATCGACAATAATTAATTCTCAACATTTCATAATTCCTTCTTTGTACCTCTTGACTAGTGTTACCAATAACTGTTCATGTATAAAATCATGACAAGGCATACCCTTCCAGTTGCATAGTGTTTCTCATCACTGTTTTGCAGTTGATCGACAATGTACTTGCAAATCCCTGAATTTTTACTTAGATCTACCTGGTTATCACAATTACCAGTTTGCGGGCATTTGAAGTAGACCACATCTCCTACCAGCTGCATGAGTGTATGTACAGTTAGCCACTTACTGGCTGTGTCAACATCCAGAAACGAGTAATTGTTTCAATTTAATGACACAACATGGTTTCTTACTGACACATAACGTGCCGTGTATTTAAAACCAATGTAGAAACTGCATATACAAACCCATACACCGCACTATACAAAAGTTTGGAATGGTATCACGCACGTTTAACCGGTACATTTTATAAAGTCAATTATATGTGTTAGTTTTATTGATAACAGAAAATTATTTGTATAACACATACTAAAAGAAATTGTTTTCAAAACAATCGACACCCATATAGTCCATCTGGCATTTTTCCCATGCAGCCTGTCTCCTTTTATCACCGTCCGTTAATTCTAGTTCTGAATTTTCTATGGTTTTATCATGGACCTGGACAAAACAAATAGGTAACAAATATCAAGAACAGTTTCACTGTTAAATTGTTTCATGGTATTCCTAAAAGTGCACATGTTGCTTGCACAATAATGTCTGCTCAACACAGACACTATGTACAGAATGTGAGATATACAGTGAATTTCTGAACATCTGCTTATCCCAAATACTTGAACTACTACTACCACTGCTACAAGAGTTTAAGCATCACTGATACATGGGAGGCATTGCTAATACACCCTGGTTACTATATTCTGATAGCAGAAAACAATGTCTGATTGGGTGAACAGTACCAAATACATGTACTTGAACTGCTACTAAAATGCAGGCCTCCATAATTCACTGGAGGTGTCATTAATACACTCTGTTCATCACACTCTTGATAGCTGAAAACAAATGGCCAACATCTTGGACTGACTTGCAGTCTGCCTGAATTCCCGTGTATTTCCCCTTAGCCACGGGGCATTTGTACAAGTTCAGATTCTGAGCACATGCCATCTGCAACTAACAAAGCATGGTTTTCATTCTATGGCCAAGGCCTATGTGACCTGATGGTCCAGTTAGGTACTCTACTAGTGAGGGTGAACTAAGCTCATTAATTGTGTGTGGTTAGTGATGCAATGGATATTAAGGTTGGCGTATTAGAAGTTGATGGTTCGAGATGATTGTACCCTACAAAGGCGCTACACAAATATCTTAACAGAGAACGAATAGTGAGACAATGGATTATTATAAAATGATTGTTTAATACACTTACGTTCAGATAACACGATCATACAGAGGATTTACGAGAATTGACAGCAGACGTCTTAAGCTAGTCTAATCCCTAGTACATTTACATTGACCAAGTTCTACGTATAGTCTAAGTTGGACTGGCTCAGCGTCTTTCACGAAGGGCAGACCGTGATGGTCATTAAGGGCTCTGACTACTCGGTTTGGGTGCCGGCTCAGTTTGACGTCCACATGGCTCAGACCTTGGAACTCTTCTTTATGTACTCTATACAGCAGCTCGTATCCAGCTCATCACTGCCTTGGAGCGCTGTGTCACCAGTACGCTGATGATGTTCAGATGATACCAACCATGTGACGCACATGCATGCCTGTGTCAAATACTCGAAATATCATTTTCCGCTGCCCATGCAGATATGCAGGTTCCTCACTTCCACACATCACTGGGTTTTCTTGTGCATTGGACTTTCCTCTAGAAACAATCTTATTTCACTTATACATATTGCTTAACTGATTCAGCTCAGCACACATTTTCTGTTTATCTTAAGTCGCACTTGTTAAGATCACTCAGATAGCCATGTTAGCAGTATTTTTGGGAGGTGCTTGAAAGGTACAGTATAAACATTTTACATTACATTATGCTGCGCTTGTATTGATTGGCTTATAGACTGGCTTGCTTATCTTTTGCTTATCCATTGATTGGCTTATAGACTGGCTTGCTTGTCTTTTGCTTATCCATCTCAAGCCCCTCTATCGATAGATCACTCCTCAAGCTTGCCATTAAAAATAGTCTCATCTTTTCAAGAAACATTATTCTGATCTATCCAATCCACTACCTCCCCATCTGGCCCAAATACAACCCAACGTTTACAGTTGTCCATCTCCTTTCCTCTCTGGTCTCCCAGCAACCATGTCTTGTTCACATGGTATATCAGGATGGATGACCCCTCTTGTCTTGAGACAGCACTCGTGAGTAAGCTGGTGCCTGGTGCTTAGCTTTTACATAGCACTTAGGAACTTTTCGAATTTACAACACCACAGGTATACTGGATATTTGGCATAGAAAGCCGCAAAACAAACAATTATTTTAAAAGTTTCATATTTTCAAATTTTCACACTGTATTTCTTCAGAGAAACATCAAGAACCAACAGTTATCCAGCCTGGTTACCACCAGAACATCTCAGACTGCTTCCAGTTATTAGAAAATAGCATTTTCTCGTGTCTGGGCCCTTTATATATATATATAATATACACACGCGCGCATGTATATATATGCGCGTGAGTGCGTGTGGTATGAGAGCGTTTGGGTAAGTGGAGGTGTTTAGTGTGCAGCAGGCGACGTCTTGCCAACTTAATCGATCACTGTTCGTCGTTAAGACTATGGTTGTCATCCTCCCTCCCTACCTCTTTTCTTCTTTGTCGTCTTCATCTTCCTCCTTAGCGTCGAGGTGACAACTCGTGACTTGTTTACCCGTCGAAGGATGTCGCAGACGCCGGCGGCTGTCGACGCTAATTACGCCCCAGACCCTGGATCGCAGCCTTATGAGGAAGGATGGAGCACAGCGGACGAAGAGAAGAAGCTCGATAACGGCTGACACGCTGCTGCAGCAGCTGATGAGGATGGAGACGATGATGACGACGACGACGATTACTATATAACAGTGATGACGCTGATGATTGCTACGACGATTATTATGATGATTCTAAGGCGATGAGGCTGACGATTACTATGACAACCACTCTGATGACGTTTACGATTATGCAGATGTTTCGATACAAATTATGACGATTATTTCGTCTATGATAATGATGACACTGACCATTGCTATGATGATGATGATGATGATGGCGGTGGTGGTGGTGGTGGTGGTGGTGGTGATGATGGTGATGATGACGATGACGATTACGGCGACGATGATAACGATGGTAGGCCTAGCTGCTACAGAAGCCCTGAAGCCCAAGCAACCATTTTCTGTTCTTTACCCACAAATGTCCTGTGATTCATCGCCCGTTGTGTTAGATGCTTCCGTTCTTCAGATTCCGATCCCTTAAGCTTGCACTCAAACGCTAGCAGGGTGTCGGCCATTTCTCCTCATTCTCTCGTGAAGATGTTGAGCGTTAAGTAGGCTGCGGTCCAAACCATCCTTCGCTGGATGCGTTTTGTCTGTGGCTGCTGAAAGGAAGCCTGTCAAACAGCCTAAGATGGCCGGCACAACCCACGTGGGCTATAACATTAGTAATATTAGGCAAGTCTATATATCAAACGGAAAATAGAAATTCAAGTAAATCTCATTGAAGATGATCAGCATGTTAGATTTTTATTTGACTGATTTGGATATATCTCACTGCTCATTCGCGCAATATTCTACTTACTTGCCCAGTGCCGTAGCTATGGGAGGGGGTTGCGGCTGTCCCCGACAGCACTACACAAGGGGTGACAAAGAGCGGTATATGAAATTTTATAGACATATTTTTATCATATATAACCAAAGTTTCAATGACGATCACATGAAAGGCAATGAGAGCCCGTGTCCCAAAGATTGTGGTGGTGAAAAACCTCTGAATCGATAGGCCTATTGTGCACATTGTTATACGGTAGGCCTAACACGTTTCAACTCTAGAGTTGAATTGACCCAGTCTCTCTCTCTCCCTGCCTCTGTATGTCTCGCTGTGTGTCCGTCTGTCTGTCTCACTCCGTTTGTTTGTCTGTCTGTCTGACTCCGTATCTCTGTCTCTTTCGCAGAATGAATTATTGCGTGTGTCAGACCAAAGCTTCGCCCTTTCTGGATTACTAAAGAAGAAAATCTATCTTTCAACGACAGCATTTACGCCTGTCATAGTTTCAGGCCCAAAAGCGTCATCTTCTGGTATAACACCTGAGGCCCTGGGCAGTCGCTTCGCTGACCTTTCCCTAAGGCCAGTGTCGGTTTTTAGTGGCAATGAGTCATAAAGTCGTGAAATGTTTGGAAAGTGTAACACGGATATAATCGCTTCCTTCAGAACAGCAAAATGTATTGCGGAAAGTCTGGAAATTCTCCAGCTAGACTGCTCAAGTACGTTCCATTAATGGGATTAGGGCATGCAAGCCTTTGGCCACAGCTCTTCAGATTCTGTTGACACTAATAGTCTCAGTAGCGTCTTGCGAGCGTTCTTTCAGCAAAATGAAACTTATCAAATCCTATTTTCGGTCTACAGCAAGAGCGACTAATAAACCATGTTGTTATTTAAAACACTGAGAATGAAGTATTCGCTTCCATTAATTTCGTTGAATTTCTCAGACATTGTAGCTATCAAAGCTAGAAAAGTTTTGTTTTGAGTTTTTTTTTGTGCCATATTATTATCATTGCTTAATGTTCAACACATGGCGTTTCTCTATTTGCTCTTTGTTAGATTCAATTTTTCAATTGGGAGAGGGCTATTTGCAATTCACTTGTCCCGCGGGCCTCAAAATACGTAGGCCTAGCTACGCCATGGCGCTGACTTGCACTTTAAAAGCTATAAATTTTATTGATAGAAGTTAAAATATTGGCAGCTGTTGACGGAAGGTCACTGAATTCTTTCTCATGACAGCAGAAAATCAAAAGCGTCCGATTATTAATTTATAACTTTTATAATAAGCCTGTAATTGAGTTTTTTCTTTCTTTTTCATATTGACGGGGACAACGACCTCTCGGGCCCCCATCATCCTTTCGACACTAGAGGTCTACTTGTCCTAATTTCGTCCGCTACGTGCTCAAATACGATCAGTTTGATTGTTTCTGAGGCATCCAGTCATCGCCTTTGTCTCTGACACTCAAGGACTTCCGTTCTGATCGATCGAGAGATGGAAACTGAGAGAAATTTCGCCTATTTCTGGAGCACCCATCGCTTCCGAATGCAGAGCTTGCGATCAACTCGAAATCTCAAGAGCAAGAGACTGTCAACCAAAAGATCGCATCATTAAAACAACGCATACGCCCTATTGAAATAGGCTATCATGCAATGTAAATCGCTGAAATGCAAAAAAAAACAGCTGCACCAGGACGAATAAACTTGTGAATAAACTTGTTCCCGCGACTTAACCTTCGCTGGGCGCTGTAGAAATCTCGTGATTACTATTACGATTACGGCAGGAAAGCATTTGCCAGCGTTGGCTACTCGATCGACCAAACCGACGCTGGCTTGCCGCCGGAACCGACCAAGTCCATAACCGCGAGTGGAGATGAAGCATCCGGTCTGCAACTATGGTCTCCTTCCGAACCACATAAAAAATACGTCGATCGAAGAAACTAATGTCCGCCATTACAGTCCGCTCGTTTCGATCTCGCCACTAACTCCCCAAAACCGCGTCTGGAAACAGCTAAACACCACTGGGTATAGTAAGAAGCACGCATACAGGCTGCAAAGAAATCCATACACGGCACCGATGCCATAAGATGTCGTTAAACATTGAGACTACTACTACACAAAGCCACAGCTGGAAACGTTTTAAAAACTCGATCCCGTGTAACTTTCTCTATTCACACAGCCGCATAGCAGGCGGTGTACCGAATGACGTGGCTTCTACGTCATTTGCGAATGACGCATCGTTTTAATGACGACGGCATTGTGACGATTATTGTGCGCCAACTGTCATTTCAAATTAATTTTAGGTTTTTATTATGGTCATGTACTTTGCGTGTGCAGGCAGCGGTGTGTGTGTGCCTTGGAAATGCCGACATTCGAAGGAACAAAGGCAAGCCTGGCAAAGACTCGTCCGTTATATTGAAGTCATAAACAACGCGGTCGGCGAAGACGCAAACAGATAAACACGTCGGCATGAACCATACGCACACAAATAAGCAGAAAAACTGCCATTTGTCGCTGAAGCCCTGAACGTTGGTCCCGACTGCTCGCTCTAATAAATAATAAACCATTTGGAATTAATGCAAATCTGCTTTGTATCTGTAGGCCTACATGTCTCTATGTGTCTCTGCCTTTCTGTCTCTATGTCTCTGTCTGTCTGTCTGTCTGTCTGGCTGTCTATCTATCTATCTATCTTGGTTTTTGTACACACCAGTATGGCTATATATATATATATATATATATATATATATATATATATATATATATATATATATATATATATATATATATATATATATATATATATATATATATATATAAGGATAACATACTGGATCCCGCACGTAGTCGTGTGTGTGTGTGTGTGTGTGTGTGTGTGTGTGTGTGTGTGTGTGTGTGTGTGTGTGTGTGTGTGTGTGTGTGTGTGTGTGTGTGTGTGTGCTATGCACTTCGCTCTTATACAATGAGTGAATATGATTAATATCGAGGGAGAAGAAACTGTGTCTGCATATATTTCTGTCTGCCTCTGTCTAAATCTCGAAACCTTTTTGTATAAAATCATATGCCGGTATAGGGTCTCCGTTTTGTGCATATATGCACATATAATCGCAAAAGCTGTTCCATTAAATGCTGTTTTCTCGCTCTTTCGTCGGTCATCTTCACGTCTCTGTCTGTGGCAGAACCTCTTCGATTATCGCCGATTTCCATGACTTTACCAGTTTGGAAATATACTGAATTTCTACAAGACTGCCTCTCGATCACTCGGTTTTATTAAATAAACGTCTTGCGTTTTAGTTTTAAGCAAGGTTGGCAAGTCTTTGCCGGCGGATGAAAAAACTGTTTTTACCACGGAAAAAACCGTCCAGGCAAAAATATATAGGCCTACTTTTATACTTTTTGCCACATTAAAATGTAACGTTATTGCTCCAGTGTTAAGATTGAAAATATGAACAATCCAGAGATTGAACGTTTTTGATATTGTCAGGATTGAGTTTCTTTTACATACTTGCACCTAGGCTCAGTTTTGGTTCTTGGTGTACATTTGATTTTAGACCCAGCGAGCTCTACACCTATCGCACGCGCATACTTTCTAACTTTGGGTTTATTCACAACAAGATTCGAAATTGCCCAGAGGCAATGAAACGATAGCAAAACTCGTGTTTGTTGTCAGGTATACTTCATCTGCACGTATCCAACATTTTTGTAAATAAATTTGTTGCGTTGTTTCTGTTGATAGGGGAGAGTGCTCTAAGGTGCCCAGCTTGAAACTATATATTTTTTATTTTTTTTAAATTATTTTATTGAATAAACTATTGTCCTTGCTCTGTTAGCATAAGAAATGTCCAGTCTTTGCATTGGGACAGAAGTCCTTCTCATGCCATACACACAGAAGAAATATGCAATCTTCCTTAGCGTGGGCATCTTGGACCACTCTCCCCTAAGTGTTTAACCAGAATGCGTTGCAATACCTTTGGCGAACCCCTCCTGGCTTGGAACAGACGCAAACTTCCTGCTGAGATAATCTAAGGTGGAGTTATGCGCAGCCTGTGTATTTATAAAGCCTATGTATGCTTGGTGTGCGAATAATTGTGACGATTCGACTGCAGTTTTCGAGTGAGATCGTTAAAACAGCTCTCACTTTCAAAATCAATGTACTTTACGAGTGTAAAGTATTATGGCCTGTGTAACGGTAAAAATGTCTACTGAAGTCGGATGCAAAGACAAAAAGTCTGAAACGTATAAGGGCCTAACTGGAGTTAAACTTTCGCCCTATTATATCAGGCCGTTTTCAGGTTTTTGGCGGTTCGACTGCATGCTTCAATCATTCAATCAATACAAGGCCTGCCCTCAATTTCCTCAATCAATAATCCAATCGTTCAATCATTTGTTCGTGCTGGATACGACACGACGCAAGTCAAATACACGCTGTCCTTGCTGCATTTGTTGACACTTCCGTCGTAAGTGCAAAGATATCTGTACGGATGACGATGACGACGAGAAACAATTTCTGTGATAAGCACGACTTGATGACAGGAACCTTATTAAACGACCGGGTCTCTCCAGATGTTTGCAATCATAATAATCAGCGAGGTGGTGTGCACGACACTTGATCGTCCTCTTGAAATTCATTGCGATCAATTCCATAGCATTTTCTCCGGCGTGCAGCAGGCAAGCACCGATTATGTGAACAAACTGAACATGTGTGTGTACCATAATGAAACCATAATTAAAAACACTTTCTCCAGGGGCGTTAAGCATATTCATTCGCCTACCAGCGTAGGCATGCGGATTGGATGGATTGCATATGCATTTGGGGTTGGAAACACGATTACCATAGGCCTGGATGCTTCGTTAAAGACCATGGCACGCCGATTTTCTAGAATCTGCTTTTAACCCATGAAGGGCCGATCTTAGCTTCTCAGCGGCCCTATTCCACCCTAATTTGGAGGCCCAATCCCTTCTTTTCTTCCCTCTCTCTCTCTCTCTCTCTCTCTCTCTCTCTCTCTCTTTCTCTCTCTCTCTCTCTGTGTCTATATCTCTCTCTCTCGCTCTCTCTTCTCCTTTGCCTTTCGTTAAGGTTACTTCACTCGTATCAGCTGACCAAAATAGTAAGTAAGTGAGTGTGACTTCAAACCCATTCAGCGCAGTGTATCAGAAGAACTTGTTCGCTCCATGACTGTTAATTTCCACTTATCGGTGGGTTTTAAAGAGCTGTGTTAGGTTATGGGTTATGCCGCATAGTGGGCCGCGGTCGCCATTCCCGCCATCTTCAATTGAACGAAATCGCGACAAAGAATTCGACGCCCTCTCCATACGGGACCCTGCTCGGCAGAACACTTAGACACATACATGCCTAAGACCGGTCCTGTTTAGCACTCTACTGACGCAGACCTATGCGACAGAGCACCGGGCTCTGCTTCCCTTTCAAGTCGTAATCGTAGGTGTAATCGTAATCTCCAAATTTCTTCAGCGCTAATTAAAAGCTAAGCGCACAGCACCAGCTTATTCACGAGCGCTGCGTCAAGTCAGTGGGGTTGTCCAAAGATGCCATATCAAGAACAAAGTCCGGTTGCCAGAAGAGCAGAGCGAGAAGGTGGAAAGGATCTGTTAGGGTCGGTTGTGTTTCAACTGAGAGAAATGGAAAGGCAGCGGTTTGGATTGATCAGGATGGGATTTCTTGAAAAGGCGAGTCATGCATATACAGTTGTGTAGATGATTTACGGTGATGGCGCAGTAGTTATCCGCGCCACAGAAGTTGTTTTGTGAAAACTGGAATTGGGCCTAATTCCGAACAAAAACGGTCAGAGCCTTGTTTCAGATCCAAAGTCTCACTTTTTTATTCATTTCTGCATGGCCTGGAACTTCGTCACGACCAAGTAAATTTATGAATGCACTGCATGCGATGTTGTGTTATTATCTCATGCAAATGCGCTTTCCATGCGCAACCCCCCGCCCCCCGCAGTCCCATTGTGCTTCAGTCCAGTTAAAATGGCCCACTCTACTTTATTCAAATAGTCCTACCGTACCTATGCTCCTCAAATCCTTCGTCTCCGTACTTAATCTCTCCGTCCATCCATCAGTCGCTGCTTTGATCTCTCTTTCTCTCTCTCTCTTTCTCTTTCTCTCTTTCTCGCTCTCTGTCTCTCTCTTGCTCTCATCTATCTATCCATCCATCCATCCATCCATCCATCCATCTATCTGTCCGCTGCTCTCCGTCCCTTTGTCTTTCTATCCGTTGAATCCTGTATTTGTAGTTCGCTAATCGTTTCGTATAGAGGCATATATATATATATAATATATATATATATTATATATATATATATACACATTTATCGTTAGCAATCCGCTTCTCGTGCTTTTATGGTCTCTTCTATAGGCCCTCTTTAATATTCGAGAGCAAATGGGTGGAAATGCACAATTATTCACTGCAGTCATTTGCAGAACTGCCGCATTGCAGTCCTACTCACGACATTGGCCTTGAATGGCCTTCTCTTCTACACCATCTCAATGTTCCTTCCAATTTTTTTCGCCGCGCGCGCCCTGGCCTACCACGTGGGCAGTAACATTTCGGACCTGCGCTGTGGTTTGTCTTTATGGTCGCCTATAAAAAACGCCCCCAAAATCATCTACTTTGGACCCCCTTCCTCTCCTTGTCCGCATTTGGGTGACCCTTCCCTCCCCTTTTGCGGGCGTTCTGAATGAACATTCCGTCTCTGCGATTGTCAGTGTCTGTACAATATAATCTAGGTTGACTTCTTGCAATGTACGTCTATTAGCCTATGAAAGTTTGCAAGGTTGATTCCTTGGGCATCTGAAAGTTCCTCTTTTATCTATATTCTGACGGTTTGTGACGGAATCGACACGAGTTATGTGTGTCAGGTGTCGCTTCAAGTAATCCAACTTCCATTCATGCCATCCATATTCCATAACCAGTACTAATAAAATCAGTACAAGCGATTGCTTTCGTCCATAGGTCTATATGGCAAACAACGTTGTAGGAAAAGACTCGGAATTGTCACTATATATATTAAAACTTCTTTTAACAAAACGGTTTGTTCTGCACCCAGTGACGGCATATTCACGGCATATATATATATTCACGGCATATATATATATTCACGGCATATATATATATTCACGGCATATATATATATATATATATATATTCGTTTAACCACTCTGTCATTCTAGCCAAAATCTGCAGAGAATTTGCGTTTTAACATTCATTTGATGGCAAAACGGTACATGTAAAATGTGAAACCTTATGAAGCTATCCAGTCAAGTAGCCTATGCTATATGCTTTCAGTGTGGTATGGGTCTACTGACTAACAGTGACTGTATTATGAAACTGAAGGACTTCTTATGCTGGTAACCGCGTAACATTATACATATTTGCGAAGAGTTAATGGAGAGAGGCTTAGATCCCTCCACCCCGGAACATCCATCACAAAGAACCAACAGAGTCTAAAGTCCAGAGTCCAGCCATCATTAGACTCAAAGGGGGTACACGCGCGGGTCGCAACTGGTGGCCATTTCTGCCCCAACGTGGGCCAGATGATCATGCGGACTGCCAGGAAGGACATGTCATGTGGTTTCGCAACCTGGGCCTCGCTTTGACCTACTGAACATAGTATGCTAAGTATGCAAACCGCTGTGACAATGAGCTATATTTAACTTTGAAATTATGTGAACGCTCACGAAACTTGCGTTCTAGGAGAAAATTGTTGTGCGCGCTATCCTAAAAGTCGTGTACGCCTACGCCTATATTAAACTCCCACAGTATATTTTTAGTTAACCGTATGTAGGCCAATTTTGGTATGTGTATATGTATGATGTAGGCCAATGTATGTATGTATACATGTATATGCATATATGTACATATAATATGTATGCCTGTTTGTACATGTGTTGTATGTATTATGTATGTAATATTTATGTATGTATGTATTATCAAATCTATCTAACATAATGACTTCTATAGCCCCTTAGTGTCACAATGCCCAGGGCATCAATCAGTGGTTGCTTTAAGAGAAATCGCCTGTCAAGGACACGATTTTGAAGCATTTAAGAAAACCTATCCTAGATGATTAATTTTTGTAGACACCTGTTGTTACATTGTATGCATACATTTTGCTAGCAGCATTTCAATTTCTTTCTCTTTCAACGGCATGCTTAAGCTTATTTGATCGATGCCTTGATCTCATAAAAGGATTTCCATTTAGAAGCCACGCCGTATGCACAAATGGCATGGCTAGAGGGATTTTCGGGATTTAGTGCCTTCCCCGGTTTTCCCTGAAAGGAAGCCTCTGAGATTCGTGCTAAGTCGATTGGAAAATTTGTTTAAGGGATTAACAAAATCTCCCCAATTTTTTCTCTTGACATCCCTCTCCACACGTGCCCTCAATACATAATCCAAAACATCTTGGTCTTAGGCATGGAAGCAGTCGTTTAAGAGAAGCCTGAATAGTCATCAGTCTGTATTCGTTGTCTTTTTTAGGTTTCCAGTGGCCGCCTGCCAACAGTGATCAGCGCAGCTACCCTGGTTCATAATCCTCCATCTGTAGCAATTCAATACCAGGTCACTGACCGCCTTTACTGTGATAAAAAGGTTGTTTACCTATGCTGTTTGCGAGTGTATGTGTGTACGTATCTCTCTCTGGCATGCTATGTTAGGCTGGCTGTCTGGTTGTATGTCTCTCTGCATAGACTCAACATGAAAACTTCATCGTGTATTGTCTTTTGTTACAAAACGTGCAATGTATTCATTTAATAGCAATAGTTCTGTGTATAAACTGTTTCGCATGTCGACATATATCTAAAGAAGATTCAACTGTCATCGAAGAGTAACTTCTTCATACGGTCGTTTACCCTCAATCTTTACCCTCCTTCCACGCCTTCCTTGTTTTCTTTCCAACAACTTTCTCTGCCTTCCCTTCTGTCCTTCCCACGTCTGCCCCCCTGCAACGTCTTCCCACCTGCACTTCCTGCTTACGCTTCCAATTCACGACACCTTGCAGCTGTTCCGTTTGCTGCCAAGTGCCTTCTGGTGATGCCTCCCCTTGAGACTGAAGTGCCTCGTCTTGCCCTCGGCCGAAGACAACCCCTCTTCGCTGCCCTTGTGACTGAGCATCTGAAGATTCACCTGCGCCAGCAGTTCCTTGAAGATGCCCGTGATGTTGCGATCCTCCTTGGCCGAAACCTCGACGTACCCGTAGCCCCAGTCGATGCTCGCCGTCGTCTCGGCTGTTGCCCTCTCGACGGCCCTCGAAGTCCCTTCGATCAGGTCCGACTTGTTGCCGACGACGACCACCGGGATGCGCTCGTTGTTCTTCTCCTCGACGATCTGTTCGTGGAGCCGCTGCACTTCTTCGAAGGACCTCGGATCATCGACGCTGTAGACGAGGATGAAGGCGTCTCCGGTCGCGATCGACAGGCGTCGCATCGCCGGAAACTCGTAGCTACCGGAAGTGTCGAGTATGTCGAGCGTGACCGGATGTCCGTTGACCTCGAACTGGCCGCTGTGCATCTCCTCGACGGTCGCTTTGTACTCGAGGAGGAACTTCTCGTCGAGCAGACGAGACACGATGCACGTCTTCCCGACCTCGGCAGCTCCCATGACGACGATCCGGTAACGCGTCTTGTTCAGAGTCCGCGATCCAGTCACCTGGAACTGTTCGCCAGAGTCGGAAGCTGCTCGGGGTCGACGGGTCAACGGTCCACTCCGAATCATCATCATCATCACTGATGGATGGACGTCTGTTAGCTGCTGCTACTGCTGCTGATGCTGCTTCTGCAGAATCCGACAAAGACTTCAAAGAAAACAGACAGCCGTATGTTACCATCAGAAGAGCAAGACCGTTGTCACCTACATTTCGTCTTTTATTTCCTCCGCCATCCGTCCCTACTTTCCGCCGTCTGTCCACCCAACCACAGGAACCTTCTGTCCTCGTTTTCCAACACCATAATCTGGTCACTTCCTTGTCGTCCTTTTTCACCTGATTTTTTGCGACATTAGTCCTTTGGAAACTCCAAAACTGCGCAACAACGATGCGCGTGCCTGGAGCAATTTCACGCACGCTCGCGCACACACTCACACACACGTAAACCTTTTCGTGTATATGAATATATACCTGAAAGGTTCCAATTATGTAGTTTCATATGCGCTGTTTCACAGCATAATACATAAATTTATATACTCGTATACATCAAGGTTCCCAGCGTATATATATTTACGGTTTTTCAGGTATTACAGAGTTTATATCGTTTTAATATATTAATGGAATGTATATCTTTCTTTCTGCTTGATAGAAGTTCTATAAATGTCCTTGGCCATGCTGCTCTGGCTAAATAATTATACTACTGTTACAGCTATCAGCATTATTAATTAGCAGCATCAGCGGGATTGCAAGAATGGTTTCAGAAGAAGGTATTACATATCGAAAGCAGCAGCAGCAGCAGCAGCAGCAGCAGCAGCAGCAGGCTATCTAACTGAAGCTACATGATGCCGTCAACAACAATTACTGCAAAATAAGTGCGAGACGACTGCCGGGTTGCCTACTGCAGTTGCAATATTCACGTCGAAATAACTATTAATAAGGAAGTCTCTTCAGGGTTATTCCTCTGCAGGGTTCATATTAACAGTAAGTCAATAAGCAGATAAATTAAAAAGTAAGGTTCAGTAATCAAGCCCAAGTGAAATTCAAACCCAAAGACGAGATCTAATTAGCAGACTATCTTGATATCCATGCTTTCCAGCCTTCCAGGGTAGGCATTTTTATAGACGCAGTCTTGACATCATATACTTTGGAGACCACAATAAATATGGCGACGCTTAGACAGTAGAGGGTGCTTGAGATCGTAAAAACTCGGAATGTCTAGCGAGACCAAAAAAGCTAAGTTGCTGGAACCAGCTTATTCACAGACGAGAATTACTATGATGACGACAGCCCACGCCACTGACGGATCAATAATATTGCGAGCGCCGAATTGTGAAGTCACACAAAGATGATATATGACGACATTCAAAGCGGAATTTGGCCTCTTTAACGTCAGCTGTGCAAACGACGGCCAAAGCCCTCAATTTTATAACGTTTCCTTCATAAATATCAGAATCTAGGCCCATGAACGACTCATCACGATTCAAACTGAAGCAACATCAGACTCAAACCAAAAAAATAAATTAGGCACTAGCCTTGGCACGGCCTCAGCCACATAACATTGTCATCAGTTTGGAAATATCGCCCCGAATAAGATGATGATACCGGAGTGAAAGTGGGCCTACAATTCTGCTGTCTGTAAATTTGTTTACCGGTAGTCATGAATATCAAACATTTTGCGTCATTATTTTCGTATTAATATGTTTACTGGTCAAAATGCAGATCGGAAGTTATATCGATGCTCGAGTTCACATACACGCCACCTAGCGGCTTAATGCAATAATGACATTTTCCATTAACCTACGTTAACTCGCAATTCCTCGCCCAGTCGATGAACAGACATATGGCATGCTAACAAATGCATTACTTACTTGTTTACTTAACTCCACAAAATTTGTTAAGTAACCGACTTCCTGAATAGCTCTCGAACCAAAACTGATCTCAAGAGGAAGAGGGAAGACGTGGGAAGGGCTGGGAATAGATCCACCTCCACCCAAATAACCGAAATAAGCTTTAACCGTTGTCAAGGAGTTAAAGAAGGACTAGCTCGCCACCTAGAGGCAAGGGGTTAAACAGGGAAGAGATTTTGTATTCCATAGCAGTCAGTGTGATCAGATATTGACCATGCCAGTTAGGCTACGCAGCTACGCGGCTACACACCACCCTAGATGCTTCGTGCTTCAGGAACTTACCTTTCAACTCTAGTTGATAATCTGTTGTTTGTTGGGCTTTGCGTGTGCATGCGAACGAAATTTCAACTGTGTATACTATATATATATATATATGTATACTATATATATATACACATATATTATCTGGGCAATGTTTATTAAAGGACGATTGTTCTGTTCTTACATTTCACATCTTTAAGGCTAGCGCACAGAGGGCGCCTCTGATTAGTTTCTCTTGAAATGGCGCTATACAAATTTCTGATTAAATATAGGAAATGGATTACAACGTGAGAAAAAGTCGCTTATTAACGCGACGACACAAGTACTACAGACAAACTATTTATAACCCCATGTTATACTTTATTTTATATTATTTGATAATTATTAGTATGTTACGAGCCCTAAATACCCTGGGCCTATCTGATTATTATCGCGACGCTGCTATGTCTATATAATTATATATAATTACATAATTATATATAATTATATAATAATCTATAATTATTAGTACGAAACCTCAGCTTCATATATACGTGTATATATATATATATATATATATATATATATATATATATATATATATATATATATATATATATATATATATATATATAGCTATATGAATAAATAAATGTATGTAAATCTGAGATTTAATACCGATGAGTAGAGTAATTATGAATCCTGTGAAGTTTCAATAATGATCGGCTGTACAGGGTGCTATGGACATCCGTGATTCTCAAGAACGTTGACGGCCAGTAGCTAATGCAAGGCTCCAAATAATAGCCCTATATACTTGTATAATACATATAATGTAGATATAATTTGTATTATATATATATTTATGTTTATATAGGTGACCCAGTATACATCACTGCTAACAGCGTATGTATGTAGAGTACCCCAGTACACTGCATTACCTACTTACTTACCGAATTTTGTTTTATATTTTAATGCTTTTTTCAGTTTGGGTATGTTGTTCCTATGTATGTACGTACGTATATTTGTAAGTATATGTGTATCTATTTATGTATTTATGTATGTATATTTGTGTGTTTATGTATGCTTGTATGTACGTTTATATATGTATGTACTTATTCAAGGGCGTCGACCCCAGCTCGAAAATGTGGGAGGAAGTGATTTAGACCTTGATTTCTGACGAAAACGATAAAGAATTGTGTTGGTTAATCTCCGGTTGGGCTAAAAAAAGACCCTGCAGGAAGATCTGATGAGAAAGTAAGGGGAAGCCAAGCCACCGAAGCGTATCAACTAACAGCATGCTAGTGACAAAAGCGATCACTCAACATGAGTAATTCACAAAAATCGTCACAAGCAAAAAGATTTCAAGGTTTTCGGAGACATCATTAAAACAGTTTTCCTTACGTGACTCCATTCTGGCTGGACCTTCCTATGGACTCCTACCAATCTAAAAACCGTGTCGACGGTCGGTGCCTATGCGCTCATTCAAGTGCGGGTTTGTTTATGATGATGAAAAAAACAAGAAGCAACGGTGATGCTACGGATCACAGCCGATGCTCGACTCTGCCTTTGTGCCACACAACGGCTGCCGATCAATGAATAAATCGATGTACAGCTCCCAATCGAAATCAGTGACACATGACAGATGGATCCAAGAAGCATGTTTATGGTAGAGCTATCGATAGGTGATGACGTAACGTTAGACTTGAGCGCCTGCAATGCGCGTATAAGTCGAGTTCTAGACACGACTTCGACGAGCATCAGGAAATTTCAAAGCCTCTGGGTCATGAGTAATATTTATGGCGTCATTAATAGGGTATCAATATACAGCTGCGCTTGAAACACCCACCCATGCATTAGTTCACATATCGATCTGTTTTATATGCATGGTCGTATATATCACTATATATACATATATATAGGGCTGTATATCGATCTTTGTTTGGGTGCGGTTGCTTTGCCTGCGGGGTGTTTAATTCTGGAAATGTCGAAGGTCAAAGGCCAGAGGAACAGGTGGTCCAGGTTAGGCGCACGTATACTTCTGTGAACTGGACGCCTAAAGGCCTATATTTGTTGCCCTGTATAATACTAACGATATTTTTTAAGTAGGCCTAAACGTTTACCTGATTCATTCTTACGGGGAACTTAGTCATAGGCCTAATATTCACAGACAGGTTGACGCATGCGTAATAGGCGGTTACGTGTGCGTGATTGTGCATGTATGTATGTATGTATGTATGTGCTTACGTAATTATATATGTATACGTATGTATGTATGTATGTATGTACGTATGCATATCCTACGTATGTATGTATAGCTGTATGAATGTATGTATGTATGTATGAATGTATGTATGTATGTATGTATGTATGAATGTATGTATGTATGTATGCATGTATGTATGTGCTTACGTATGTGTGTATATGTATGTATGTATGCGTGTACACATGCATAGCCTACCTAGGTATAAGTATGTACGTATATACGTGTGTATGTATGTATACGTACGTACGTACGTATGTACTATGTATATATGTAGGTATGTATGTATGCATCCATGTGTGCATGCATGTATGTATATAATGCATACGAAGTGTGTGTTTGTTTAGTTCCACCTGGACACGAAGTCGTCGTTCTTGTGTGTAAGCGGATAGATGCAATGCAGGGTAACCGGACATTTGTATAGCGCCTTTTCTTTCTTATATGTACTTTGGCTCCAACGGCTCTTTTGAACTCAGTATTTGTCTTAGAGGCAGAGACAAAGACACAGAGAGACGCAGACAGAGAGAGGTAGGTAGAAAGAGGAAAAAGAATAAGAGACAGAGACACAAAGGAAGGGGAAAGAGAGACACAAACTGACAGAGACACAGAGGCAGATAAAGAGTGCAGAGTGCAA
This sequence comes from Norana najaformis, assembly GCA_964023275.1. Lineage (NCBI taxonomy): Eukaryota > Metazoa > Annelida > Clitellata > Crassiclitellata > Hormogastridae > Norana > Norana najaformis. Next base: position 6,667,821 of record OZ029917.1, on the reverse strand, counting down.
AGTGAGACAGACGGACATGGATACATACAGAGTGGAAGAGAGAAAGATTCGGAGGGACACAGAATCCGTCGTGACATGATCCGCTTTCTAATCAAGCCTCGATGGAGCATCTGCATATAAGCTCTAGAGCCGGACGGACGGACCAACCGCCGTATATCAGTCGCGGCTGATCTCCCGCTGAGAAAAACGAGTCTTCGATGCCAATCGTCATTCGATGCCACCGACCGAATCGCACCCACCCTATCTACCCCCCGCAGCAACTGCCGGACAATCGCACCTGGTCGCGTAAGATTTATTGAAATGACCGGATTGTCGATAAAATCTTGGGCCGTGCTATGAGCTGCTGTTTGTGGTGTAGATCTGTACCATTCGTCCCCAATATTAGACATATGGCCTCATCTTCCCTTGGGACTAAATTAGAAAACTATGTATCAGTGCAATTATTGTGCTGTCATTTTTTATGAATGCCGCACCTTTTGGCGGTGGATGAGAGGGTCTAATTGACCCAGTTTTAGTGTGATGCTGATAAATTTCGGAGATTTGCATTTACATTTTATAGAAATAGAAGGGCAGCATAAAATGTGTGAGGTAAAATTAGCAAAAAGTTAATCAAGTCAATTACATTAATTGAGTAAAGTGCAAAGATACTGAAGAGATAAAACCATTTGTCTCGCTCGGCCTCAACAATAATACGTCCCTCTGTTCCACGTTAGCCTAATTAACTACATCGGTGAACGCGTACCCCAAGGCCCATCTCTATACGTGAGGATCCCCGGTTCGCAACCCGATCAAGGCTTATTTAAGAGATTTCAATCTCGGGCTAGCACGGTCCGTGCACGGGGACCTTAAATGGCGTGGCGCCCATTCAAACGGGCAGCGGTGGTGAAGGATCTCACCTGAGCAGGGTCGAGGCCATACGGTTTCTATAGAAAACCGTGTACATTCACATAAGGATCGACGCGCTTTATTGCCGAATGCCAGATGCGACGAAGCCTTCCTTACAAGAGCAGCAGCAGCAGCTCCATCATCACCGACAGCATCTCAGAAGCCCGACTCTTGGACGAGTGCGGAGTTCTGACATCTAAGTGCACTAGCTGTCGCCCTGTCGCCATCACCGGCGCTACTGCTGCTGCTGCTGCTGCTTTTGTGCATGTCGCTCGTGGCAACGTCTGTTCGAACTGAGAGGATGTGACTGATAAGATGGAGTGATTCGATTGATATATGCAGGAGTCGCTGAATCCTCGTCGGCCATGGACAATCGATCATACGTAAATACTATAGAATACGAGCGATTATGCCTTAAATTAGTTTAGAGCGTGTGTTGCAGAGAACTATTGGATGGTATGTCAAGCTGATAAATTTCGGGGATTTGCATTATGTATGCATGTGTGTGTGCACGAATGAATGCATGTATGCACGTGTGTGTGCATGTATGTGTATGTATGTAAATATGTATGTGTATGTATGTAAGCTGACCAGACACCGCAAAATTTATTCCGCGGTTCCCTGATGAAATACGAGAATTGCAGACGACAAAAAAAGAGGAAATTACGGAGGAAATGTGGTAAAAGTGAGCTAATGGCAGAAACAGACTAAAGGTTAATGGTAGAAGCTCAACATCAACTAAAGGTTTCATAGCCAGACTTTGCATTTACATTTATTAGTAATAACAGTGTGGCATAAAACGTGTGACGTAAAAGTAACAACAAGTTAATTACGTCAATTACATCAATTGAGTAAAATGCAAAGATACTGGAGAGATATAACCATTTGTCTCCCTTGGCCTAAACAGTAATACGTCCAGACAGACAGCTTACACGTGATAATATTAAATCAGATTGGACTAGATTAAAATTGGATCACTCGAAAACATGGCGGATTATGTTTATCGTTAGGTAAGATCGCTCATATGAACTTTTATTAACTAGGCCAGAGCTTCAAATAATTGCACAAATAAATTAGACAAATTTAATCTTTCTGGCTGTTCGACTTGTTCAGGTCCTATTACACTAACTACACAGAGCGCATGAACTTAATTACTTCTGACTTGTATCTGTGACATCTGTGCAACATAAAGTCGTTTTGTTAAGTGGTTGTTCGTGTTGTTTCGCAAACTCAAATTTCCCGTCTCGGCAAATTCCCCTGTTGTTGAGAGAGAGAGAGAGAGAGAGAGAGAGAGAGAGAAAAAAAAAAGAGACAGAGACACAGAGACAGAGAGAAGGACGAGGAGGAGGAGGAGGAGGAGGAGGAAAAACAAGTATAAGCTACACAGGAATAGCAGGATGAGAAGAGCTGGAAGAAGAGGATGAGGAGCAGGAGCAGAAGGAGCAGGAGGAGGAGGAGGGAGATGGCCAGAAACATAGAAAGAAGAATGAGATACGAGGTAATAAAAAGTAAACTGTACCGAGAAACCAAAGAAGGCGTATTTAAACAGAGCAACTGTGTTAAGTAAGAGGATAAGGAGGAAGAGGAAGAGGAAGATGAGGAGGAGAGGAACAGGACGACGAGGAAAAGCAGAATCGGGAGCCAATAAAAGACATACAGAGCCTGAACCCAGTCTACCCATACGAACCATTAATAACGTAAATCGAGGCAACAGCAGCTCTAGAAGCAGTAACCAGTATCTATCGACTAAGCCGCAGAGAGATTCCTCTCCCTCTGGGGCCATACTTTCTCCTAAAGTAATGGGACAGTTCTTATTAAGACGGTGATACGATTTCCGCTTTTGGAGACAAGAGACAGACTAGTCACGCTTATCTTATGCATGATTTAAATCGCATCCTATCCACTGCCTGCATTCAACAGAAATCCGCCTGTACTAGAGACTTACGCACGGAGTTTTCCAGATGATTCCACAGCTGTGTGTAAGCTCTTATGCACGTTCACAACATTTTCTGGTACAGACAGACAGACAGACAGACAGACAGACAGACAGACAGACAGACAGACAGACAGACAGACAGACAGACAGACAGACAGACAGGTATGAACTGCACCTTAAGTGGAAGCAGTTATTGTGGCCCACTAGCAGCCACCGTTAGTCGTATCTAGCTACATTGGTTAAAGCGTACCTCCGTGGGTGAGGATATCGATTCGCATACCAATCGTGGCTACATTTAAGAGATTTAAATCTCGGGCTACAGCGATCGTTACACCTTAAACTTGCGCGGCACCCATTCAAACGGGAAGCAGTGCTGAAGGGTCTCACCAGAAAAATTAATTGCCAAAAGAGCAGGGTCGAGAGTCGAGACTACACGGTCGCTATAGAAAACGTGTAAGCGGCCTTCGTCGACATTTACATTAATTTTAGGGCGGCCTTTCTTAGTAACCCTGGAGACAGAAGTGCAGTGATAAAGGAAAACAACTAAAGCACTACTGGGATCTTATCACTATTAAAAAAGTCTGTCCGTCTATCTGTCAGCCTGTTCGTCTGTCTGTCTGCCTCTCTGTCTGTCTGCCTGTCTGTCTATCTGCCTGCCGTTCTGTCTGTTTGCCTGTCTGTCTATCTGCCTGACGATCTGTCTGTTTGCCTGTCTGTCTGCCTGCCTGTCTATCTGCCTGCCTGTCTGTCTGTCCGTTTGTCTGTCTGTCCCAGAAAATTGGCATTTGACTACGTCAGCGCTCCTTCAAGATGTTGTCTGGTAACAATAAATGTATTTTGCAACAACGACGATCAAACACTAATGATGACAACGATGATGACGACGACAAAGCTGCAACGACGATGATGAAAATACTGACAGAGCTTTAAAATTTGCATGCTTTGTGCCCGAGTAAACTGTTCGTCGTTTCGCGACGTTATCATCATTATCATAATCAAATAATCACTTATCATCATCACCCTCGTCGTTTGAAATACAATAATCATCGCCGTCGTTGCCTACGACGACGTTGTCATTATCACTGTCGTTGTCATCATCATCATCATCATCATCGTCATCATCCAGCGCCGTAAAGAGCTTCTTGAAATGCGCTATGCAAATATCTATATACATTCACATATACATACATACATACATACATACATACATACATACATACATACATACATACATACATACATACAAATGCATCATCATCATCACCATTATCGAAATCAATGCGTCATCGGTGCATCATCAGCATCATCATTATCAGACCTTGACAATACTAATCATCGTCGTCGTCATCGTTAAACCTTGTATTCATTGTCGTCGCCTTTGTCGTCATCACTGAACCAAGATCATGGTCGTTATCAGTCATAAACCGAAACCGAAGAGACCTCTGGCTGTCAAGATGCACAGACAAGTCGCCTACCTAAATCATACGAGAAAACAGACGGAGAAACGAATCGCTGTCCTTCCTTCCTTCTTCTTCTGCTGCTGCTGCTGCTGCTGATGCGGGAATTTATGTCGTCGGCAACCTCGTCTGTCTTCGCGTCGACCAATTCCAATTACACGCAGTCTCGACTGTCACGCGGTACTTATAAGCAAACGGCATCCTCCCCCGAACGCATCAGCCGGCTGCTCCGGTCTCCTTCCCTCCGCATCCGAGTCATTCAGTCGACGGTTACAGCAGCTGGTGGGTCCCCTGACGCGGCTGATAAGCTGACTAACTGAATGACTGGCCGCTTATCGCTGCCCAACGTCCACAGGGCGTGTGTGCGCGCGGGAACTTACAGCAAGTACGCGCTAGAGGCAACTGGTCCATCGCACCGGGACCG